>OZ020303.1:37624723-37975108 GCA_963971305.1 Arcuatula senhousia | reverse complement strand
ATATACTTGTTACATTACAAATGTTCATGTATCTTTATTTATGCAAAAAATTTGTAAACTGATAGAGTATTTATTTGTGTTTTTTTGATTTTTTTTTGTTGTTGTTTTTTTCATAAAGAAACTTTTCGTATGAATACTTTTTGTGTTAATGGTTATAAATGTAACCATTTTTTAAATTTCATTATATATTGCTTATATGTATTAGTTGAAATGCATATTTCATTCTATATCTCAGGGACTGCCATTTTTATTTAATGGATATTGATGTTTAATGCTTGTTAAAAACCGTTCTCTTTTGAATTTCGTTATGCAGGTTGCATCCTTTTTGTAATAACATTTCTTTTTTATCTTTTGAGCTGTTTGAAAAACTTCTCATTTCATATTTGAAATATGTATCAATAATATCGTTTTTTGTCGACATTATTGTTAGGAAAAATCAAAGTTTTTGTATTTTTTGATATTTCAGTGGAACTAATAACAAACACTTTTGTAAAGATTTTGGTTATTCATCGCTGCTCTTTGTCATGATTTTACCGCCTTTTATAGACTATTGATTGTCTTGTAAATATCATAATAACTTTAGTTGAGGATCATGGTATTGCTGGTATAAAATTAATTTTTTGTCCAAGGTATGCAACTGTAGAATTGTTAGTATTATTTAATTTAAAGTTTCCTGTTGTTTTTACAATATATATGAGTTAAGTTTATTTTTCCTGCTATTATTTCATAAGCCTGAAATACAATTTACATTTTTCCCGGCCAAATCATGATTATTTCATATGTCTTACTACGAATCATCAGGGGCGGATCCAGAATTGACTTAGGGGGCACCCAAGTGAAATTCCTTAAAAGTTTCTGTTTTTCACGCCTACCTCTGCTGCATAAAGGGGAATGTTATTGAAGTGACATCTTTTAAAATAAGCGGTGCTACAAAGGGGTCCCATTATCCGTAATGGAGAAAGTTGTAATTTTATGTTTAGCCTTTTCAAGACTTGAAATGGATTTAGATAGTCCGGGAAACTTTAATATGCACTAGCTTGTCTTTTGTTTATGGCCAGACCACGTATGTGGATCGGCCATATAGTTTTACCCTTGTCCATCCGTCCGTCCGTCCGTAACACTTTGGTTAAGTTCTTGGTTAAGGTCCATTACTCAGATACTGCGACTGCATATATTTTTGTACTATGTAATGTGAAGTAATTGTTATACTCTAAAGTAGCATTTGGCTACATCAGGGATATTTTCTTATATATATATTTTACAAAATCCCAAAGTGGTATACAAAACGATGAATTTTGTTATGCTGTATATACATTTTCAAGGATAAGCCTCTCATCAGCAACATTTAAATCAAAACATTGGAAGGTCGTAAACCAAAAGTATTAAAGAAGTACTACATGTATCATTTACCCGGGCAAACTCATGTTTTGCCTAAACGTTATTTTTAATGTCTATTGTTGACGCCATTGTCTTCCATTTAACGTTTTTATATGTACATATGCACTTGGTTCCTATCATCTCACTTCTTATTTACGAAAAAAAATGTTTTGTGGGTTTTTTAAGGCATTTCGGGATAGGGGGCTTACTTTAGATTAACAAACTGAACAAAAGGGGTTTGGGGCTGGGGCTTAAACTCGCCCTTTAATTACAAATCAAATTCATTTGATTTCCTTTTATAATGCATTTATCAGCAAGTTGTATTTTTCTGCTATAGTCTCTATCTGTATTATTCTCACTTTGGAGTAGACATAGTTTTAAGGGTTCCTTGCATCATACCATTAATCGTGACTTCTTTGGATTACTTTGTAAAGTTCTTCATTCTTCTTCAAAACTTCTTTGTATGCAACTTCTGTTGTTTTATTGACTAGCAGAAAGCTTTCTCTATCTGTCATTTCGAAGATATATTGTGTGCTTAGGTGTATCTAGCGTGACTTTCTTTACGCTGTGCTTTCTTTTTGTCTGAATCTGTGCAGGAGAAGGAACACCATTCTCAGGACTGGAGTTGGACTCAATTCTCTTATGTGGCATCTTTTTCGGTCTTCGGCTTCCAGGTCATCGGTTGTTTCCGTAGTATTCTGGTCGCCAGTAGTTTGAGCTGGTAAAATTCCAGACTCCGCCGGTGTTTCAGGTGCTTCCGAGTCGGTATCTCCAGACAGTTGAGTGAGTGAGTTTTTGTTTTACGCCCGTGCAACGCTATATAGGTTATTTACAGGCGATGAACATAAAAAGGATGATAAAATGAACATGAAATGATGATAATGATAAATGAAATATGGAGGTGGGTTGGGACACAAGGGACCGGTCAATTTTGAAGAACCGATGGAAAAGGGGAAAGGTGGGTAGGGGCGGAAAATTTAGCATATGTGGTGCACTACTTGGCGGTCCACAAAGGGGTCTTTTACGTGCATGAATCGTGGTTATCTCCACACACGTTGGCCCACTATGGTCGGCGGTCAGGGTTTCCGTATTATAGACCTGACAACCCCCGCGGACGAGGGCCACCCTATTCAGCCACCTAGGGTACACACTTGGTCGCTCTGTGGGCTGAGCACTGACCCGACGTCAGAATCCCAAGACCCTTAGTCGCCTCTTACGACACGCTAGGCTCTGCTGCGGGCCTTTTCGCAACCCGGGCCCCGCACGGGACCAAGACAGTTGCGCGGGTGTGGTTCCGGGTTCTAGCTGTACATCTGGTTGATCAGCAAGTGGCTGTATATCGCTGTGGTAGCTTCTCACCTCGGGGTCATTATGTGGATCGCTGGTGACTACAGCTGATGGTTCACCTCGTGTTGTCGTTTCCTGGCGATGAAGTCTTGAAGATGACGGTGGTTCCGTTCTGCCCTTGACTTCGATGACCTTTTCCTTGGTGCTTGTTTAACTGTCATGTCCTGTTCCCATTTCGTAGAATTCCATCGTACTATCAACTTGTAGCGCCCGTTCCTCGCTGATACATCCCAGCTGGCGGGTAGATCTTCAAGAAGATGTAAAATGGTAAACACATCTAAGGTTAGGGTAGAATGTTTATCATCTGCTGGTTTAGTCATGACATGTTAAATATTGTTAAATATGAGATTTGGGTGACATGTTGACGATTTTTTGATAATACGACAAAAAACAAAGCTTTCCGAGAGCAAACAAAAATGACAAATATTTAATACTTAGATTGCTTACCAGAAATCGTCTATTGAAATACTGTGGTACTGTGGTCTATCAAATTTGCAGAAATACCATTACTTCCTTATACCCTCTCCATTTTCTTACTGACAACATTACTTTACACAATGGCAGTTTTATTGCAAAACATATTAGTTTTTATTTAATCTTAAGCTTCACGTAAAAAATAAAAATAGCAAGGGTTGCAATAAGTCGTGCTACGCATATTTCCACTTGGAAAACGAAGGGAAAAGGAAGTAGATGTCCGATTGACTTGTGATGGGGAGGGAGATACAACTTTCATTATGGTAAAGCAAAGCTGTGTTACAAATTTGAAATCAATCGCTTCAGAAGAAACCAAGAAATCTGTAACGAGAATATGTAACGAACTGACAGAGATAAGGTAATTGCAATATACATGTAGGCCTCTCGTCTAACGAGAAGGGAATAATTTATATAGATGATGTGGTCTTCATTAAATCATGACTAGCCTGGTATGATCATCCGCGGCATCGATCATATTGATTAATTCTCTTGCGTGCTTAAAATATTCTTTATGGAAATATTGCTCCAATGTTACATGCACATCGCATTGTGTTGTCTCGCCTGTGAAGCAGAGCGTGACATGGGTTTTACTTCACCGGCAACGGCGGCGGCGTTAACTTTTTGGGTAGGGTTTTAAGAGCACCTCTATATCACAAGAACTAAAGGTCCTAGGTTGATGAAACTGGGTGTGCATATGCCCAAGTAGAAGGTAAGCACAGCTGCATCCTCATCTTTTGACCTTGACCTTGATTTTCCGGTTGAGTGACTGACAATTTTCAATGTATACAATAGCAATGGTAAGGTTATACGAACACCTCCATATTTCAAGAACTTTAAGTCCTAGGCTGATGAAACTTGATATGCATAAGCCCCAGTAGAAGTTAAGCACAGTTGCATCCCCATCTTTCGACCTTGACCTTGATTGTCTGGTTGAGTGACTTTGATTATTTTTATTGCATCTATTAGTAATGTTTAAATTTTATAAACACCTTTGGTCTCTAAAATTGAAAATCTTTATAAATTCAAAATATAGTGGAAGTAAAAAAGAATTATTGTTTCTGATGATGATGACAGGCAAGATATAATTTAGTGTTAACTCTCTTGTCTCAAACAATGTTTCATAACATATTTCTAAAACGCTGCTTTTGAATTGTGATCGTGTCTGGTTAGCTCCTATTTACTTTTTAATATTTCTATATATATAATTAGATATTTACGTTGCACGATATTTTATATATATAACCCAGCAGGCAAAATTGGTCGTTTTTACGTTGAAAAGACGTCTTTTTGAGACGTCAGGAAGACGTCTTTTTCTGGTTGAATTTGATATAAGGAAAGACGTCTTTTTGAGACGTCTTTTCAACGTCTTTTTGAGACGTCTTTTCAACGTCTTTTTTAGACGTCTTAACAACGTCTTTTTTGTGACGTCTTTTCAACGTACCTTTTTAGACGTCTTTTCAACGTCTTTTTTAGACGGCTATTCAACCTCTTTTTTATTCTGTACAATGTCTTTTTTCATGTGTGTTTTGTTTTGTTTTTTAAATGTTTTTACAATCTTTTTAATAAGTTTGTATTACATCGAGCAGTAAAATTGGTTTTGGTTTTTTTTGAGTGGTGAATTATCTTATATGATTACTTGTACATGATTCAACATTTCAAACTGTAATTTTAAAATTGAAAAAAGGAAAATAAAACTATAACAATTATACATTTTTATATGAGAAAATTCTACACTCAGATAGGAATTCAAAATGCAGTCAGTAGTCCAAGTTTTGTTTTGTAACACTAATTCACAAGTACTCAGATATAAAATCCAATTAATGTTCTTGTAATTTTGATCCCATTTCAGTTGTCAATTCACATTCCATCAATGTTGTTTGTTTGTTATGTTCTTCATTTTTTCCTGATCCTACAATAAAAACAAAGTCAGTGATTGAACAATATAGCAGAATAATTTCTTTTGATATGGATAAGCACAGTTGATGCTGAAGCTAGAAAAAACTCTTTACATGTAATAGTACTTAGAATTAACTATTATAACAATGGCAAAAGATTATCCTTTATTTTGACAATTTATAGTCGATCTTTTCTAACATACAATTATTAATTTTTATCACACATTTATTATCTATAGTCAAAAATTATTTTTATGAATATGCAAAACTCTACCTTTTTCATGTTTTCAATTCCAATAAACAAGCTAGTGGCATCCACAATTCACATTAAATGCACAGATGTAATATGTCTATCTGAAAAAAAACATGCACAAGCCATATAAAAACATTTGGTAAATGCATGAAAGTTGTGCCTTCTTATCTACAACATTATAAATACTTGTAAAATTAGTGTGCAATCAAACTGCCTTGAGATAACTGATAAAGATAAAATTTTAAGAATAGACATTTTTATCTTAATTAGTTTGGTTGTGTGGCGTGATGCAGGAATAGAATCGTGTCTCTCTATTTTGTCTCACAAACTCATATGTTTAAGACAATGTAGTGTTATAAATACAATCAATATAATTTTATCAATATATTCTGAGATTGTGCTGTATGTAGCTTTACCCCTGTGAGCTATACAAACATATGATGCGTACATGTTCATTTTCTTTACGTTTTTGCAAAGATGTTTTGTCAACTGAAACATAATATTTCCTACTTTCTACTTCATTTTATACTATCAATAATCTAAAAATCAAACATAAATTTAATGAGCCCAATTATTATGACATATATTTTTTAAAAATAATAGTTTCTTACTGAAATTGTTTATGAATCCTTGACAGCAGTCGATATCATCACACATTCAAATTTTCAAACTCTTGTAGTAATTTGTTGTGCGCATGCCTATCTTTCGAAAAACGCGTTAGAATGACGATAATCATGATATATTAAATCATTCTTTTATTTACACATGATACATGTAAATCAAAATTAAAAGCAACACAAACTACTATTGTTATGTTGTTGTCAATAGGTAATAGATTTTCAATAAGATTTAATATCATGGATATTAGGAGGAATACCCCCCCCCTTTTCACGCCGTGCTTATTAGTTGCACAATTATAAAATCATATTTATACATATACTAGTATAGGTATTTTCATCACATATTATATTGTCTATTTTCACTTTAACAGTGTTTAAGAAAAACGACGAATTGAGTTAATTGTAATAATGCAGTATGTTCCTATTTTGGTCTAAAAACAGACGTATTAAAGACGTACAAAAAGAGAAGTTGAATTTTAGCTACAGATAAGACGTTACATTTATGTTGTAGTTGCGACGAAACCAGAAAAAGACGTCATAAAGACGTCTTTTTACGACGTCTTTTTCACGTCTGTGAAAAGACGTCCTTTTTAGGTCGATATTTGGTTGAATGACGTCGCGACCATAATTCAACCAAAAAAAGACGTCAGGGTGACGTCTTTTGCCAGCTGGGAAGGGTCATTCTAAAAAAAATGTTGATTTGTTACGTTACAGGGGGATTAAATAAAATAGGGTTTTAAAGTTTTTAAAGCCAATTTCGAAACAAACCTCTGGATAAATTTAAGTTATTAATTTTAAAATATTTCCATAATTACTTTATGCTTTTAAAAAATGTTAGTTCAAATCAGTCAATTAGGTTTTGTTTAAGCGTTACAAAGAGGACTATTCAAGAATAAACAGAATTTTAAACAAACAGATATATTTAAATTACTACATTTGTTCTTTCTTTGTACCGTAAATATTTCAAAAACATGATTTGTTATGCCCCGCCAACAAAGTTGGGGGGATATAGTTTTTCCGTCTGTTCGTCCGTCCTTCCGTCCGTCACACTTTACTTTTTCGCACTTTTTTTTCGACATCTTTGCTTATATTCAGAAGAGTTTTGGTATGTGAGTCTACCATGATGAGTTACAGGTCAAGTTTGAGTTTCGTTTCGGTCCACTGATTTTGACCTAAATTTTGGCCCTTGGACTTAGCAAAGTTTGTAAAAACAACAGTTTTCCGCTCTTTTTTCGACATCCTTGCATATATTCAAAAGATTTTTGGTATGTGAGTCTACCATGATGAGTTACAGGTCAAGTCTGAGTTTTGTTCCGGTCCACTGATTTTGACCTAAATAACGGCCCTTAGACTGAGCAAATTTTGTAAAAATAACAGTTTTCCGCACTTTTTTCGACATCCTTGCATATATTCAAAAGATTTTTGGTATGGAGTCTACCATGATGAGTTACAGATCAAGTTTGTATTTCGTTCTGGTCCACTGATTTTGACCTAAATAACAGCCCTTGGACTTAGCAAATTTTGTAAAAATAACAGTATTTCGCACTTTTTTCGACATCATTGCATATATTCAAAAGATTTTCGGTATGTGAGTGTCCCGTGCGGGGCCCAGTTGGCGAAAAGGCCCGCAGCAGAGCCTAGCTTGTCGTAAGAGGCGACTAAGGGTCTTTGGATTCTGACGTCGGGTCAGTGCTCAGCCCACAGAGTGACCAAGAGTGTACCCTAGGCGGCTGAATAGGGTGGCCCTCGTCCGCGGGGGTTGTCAGGTCTATAATACGGGAACCCTGACCGCCGACCAAAGTGGGCCAACGTGTGTGGAGAGTGCCACGCTTCATGCACGTAAAAGACCCCTTTGTGGACCGCCAATAATGCACCACATAGGCTAAATTTTCCGCCCCTACCCACCTATCCCTTTCTCTTGTGGTTCTTCAAAATTTACCGGTCCTTCGTTTCCCATCCCACCCCCATGTTTCATTCATCATCATCACCAACATTTCATGTTTATTTTATCACCCTTTTCATGTTCATCGCCTGTAAATAACCTATATAGCGTTGCACGGGCGTAAAACACCAACTCACTCACTCGGTATGTGAGTCTACCATAATGAGTTACAGGTCAAGTTTGAGTTTCGTTTCGGTCCATTGATTTTGACCTAAATTTTGGCCCTTGGACTTAGCAAATTTTGTAAAAATAACAGTTTTCCGCACTTTTTTTCGACATCCTTGAATATATTCAAAAAAATTTTGGTATGGAGTATACCATGATGAGTTACAGGTCGAGTTTGTATTTCGTTCTTGTCCACTGATTTTGACCTAAATTACAGCTCTTGGACTTAGCAAATTTTGTAAAAATAACAGTTTTTTGCACTTTTTACACTTTTTTTCGACATCCTTGCATATATTCAACAGATTTTTTGTATTTGAGTCTACCATGATGAGTTACAGGTCAAGTTTGAGTTTCGTTTCGGTCCACTGATTTTGACCTAAATTATGGTCCTTGGACTCAGCAAAGTTTGTAAAAACAATAGTTTTCCGCTCTTTTTTCGACATCCTTGCATATATTCAAAAGAGTTTTGGTATGTGAGTCTACCATGATGAGATACAGGTCAAGTCTGAGTTTTGTTCCGGTCCACTGATTTTGACCTAAATTACGGCCCTTGGACTTAGCAAATTTTGTAAAAATAACAGTTTTTCGCACTTTTTTCGACATCCTTGCATGTATTCAAAAGATTTTTAGTATGTGAGTCTACCATGAAGAGTTACAGGTCAAGTTTGAGTTTCGTTCTGGACACAAATTTCACACAATCAACCCTTATCTGTCGAAAATACAATGATGCATCCAGATTGGACCTACACACACTGAAAGAAAAACATGGGAGTGGGGTAGGAAACAAAGGAACTGTAAATTTTGAAGACCACTGGAAAAGGGGAGAGATGGGTAGGTGCACTATTTAAGAAAAAGTACAAAAGTACAAGAACAAAGACTCAGCATCTCTACAAACACTGGACTTTTCCAAATTACAGAAAGATGCAGCTCGAAGAAAAGTTTATAGGGAACTGAATTTTCACTTTGCAATGTCAAAACAGATACGTATATATACTGTAAAAGGGGAAATTTTTGCGAGTGGGTTATTTTCGCTAATTTCGCGATCGTAACAAATTCGCGAAAATATCCCCTCACGTGAATTACATTTATAAAGACCTTATATTCCATGATCTAAAAAAACCGCGAAATTAAAACCTCTTGAATGCATTTTGGTACTGGAAGCGCAAAATTCAAACCACGCGAAATAATCCCCTTTTACAGTATATCAATGAAAACAACACAATAAATAGTCTATCGAACATATATTAACTGGGAAAATAATGAAGTAGTATGTGTTGACTTTTTCGGGTAGACGAAGGCTAGGAGTGTTTAGTTGGCTTAGTAAACACAGGAAGCAAGGCTCAAAGACCAACAGAATAGCAAAGACCAACAGAATAGCAAATACACTCAGATCATTTTTTTGTAAGAGATGAGGTAAGCCGTTTAACAGCCGGTCAAAGACAAACAATCACTCAAGAGGGATGAAAAAGCAGAGACGTAGTCTCAATTACAACCTCCAAACTTTACTTGATCAGTTTACAAATACTTGCAGATAGAGAGACTTGTGCTTGTAAGATTCATGAGAATACTTGTTTTATGACAACAGAGTCAAAGAAGCAATGCTTATTGAAGACAGACAACTTAAGTACTCTTATTCAATCGGCTGCATGTTCAACAACCGAAAAGAGATGTATGTACGGTTAATGTAGGTAATGCAAGAATGTATGCATAATTCAAGTTGGAAGACACATGGATCTGAATAAAGAGGTCAAATGGAATCAATGCGTGAAAACAAAAGAGACAAAAATGATAAGATTTGAGGAAAAAGAGGTGACCATTACACAGAAAGAGGAAATAGAAGGAATGCTTGGACATTTGATTGACCAATTTCACAATCAAGTGAAACATTACAGATACTTGAAAGATAATATGGAAAGTAATGAAGTAATGTTTCATGTAGATTTTGCGGAAATTTGAATGTAAGATGAGCAAGTAAATTCAGACAATGCATTTTTGTTCTTCAAAATGCCAGATAACTTTACACAGGAATATACCTGATAGGACATCCGACAACTCGGTCCCATTCTGCTTTATTTCTGACTCTCTGGAACGTGGACCTCCTGCTATTTGGGCACTGTTGTAATATTCAATAAAATTATCCAATTATTGATACAATTCACTTTTACAATGATGATCCGTGCTCTCAATATGGACAAAGGGAAACTTTCAACTGTTTACAAAAGAAATGACACCACGTGGAATAAAGTATGCTACGTTGAATTTTCACGAGGCAGGCCATGGCAAATGTGCTCCAGATTGGGTTGGTGCAGGACTTACGAGATCAGTTGACTCACTAGTAAACCATGAAAGCGACATTTTATGTGCATCCGACTTTGTTCGCCAAATCCGGAAAAAGGAAAACACTGTCCAACTTTATGAAGCTACGGTCCATATATTGTCATGACATCAAAAAAGTAATGGCTGTAAAGACTGTTCCTGGCACTTTAAAGATTCACCAGATAATTACCTCTTGTAAAGGAAATGAGCTACCGAGAAACCAGTTGTGTATGTCCCCACGGAAATGAACACACTGGTCATGAACTGATAAAAGTTTAATTTCCATGCAAAATAGAAGAAAAAAATATCTGAAAAGAGAACACATTGCAACAGAAGCTCTAGGAATTGAAAATACGGAGTACGAAGACAGAGAACCAAACACATTTCTGAATACTGGAGTAACTCAAATAGATAAGACCCTACATATTATAAGATGACACCCAGATAAAAGAAACGCATTTTTTTTCATGAACTTTTAAAATCATTAAACAAATGTAATTCCTTTAACAATCTGAAACAAGTTTGTGAAGTAAGTGTCGAAGAAACCCAGAGCTATGAAATAAGGAAGTTTCGAACGTCAATGATGATGATGGTATTTGGCAAATATTTGCGCTGGCTCATACACTCAAAAGGCCAGTTTATTCTATTTATCCACAATATGGCAATCCGAGCGTTAGGAAAGACCTTCACAGAATAATCCTGCCAATGCCAAGAGAGGAAAGAGATGTAAAGCCATCTTTGGTTATGTAGACCAGCACTCGGTTGGAATTGGATCCCCAATCACTTTCTCCCTGCGCTACCTCTTGAAGTTGACAAAGACACAGATACAGATCAGCATGAAAACCCAGATTTGTTAAAACTTAAATTGCAGAAATGGAGAATATTTACGACAAGAAAATTAGAGAAAGACCTTCTTCTACAAGAAGACGAGCTTGATATTATAGTTATAGAAGCTGATGTAAAAGAACCACAAGACGATGCCTAAAGTGATAACAAAAATGTGGAAAAAAATAAAGGATCCAAATGACGTTGTAAACAAATACATGTATGTTATCATACAGTACAATGGAAAACCATATCCTGGACATGTAGTAAACATAAATGAACAAGATGTTCGTGAACGATGTATGCACCGTGTGGGTAAACTAAGTAATTTTCATTTTTATTGGCCAAGAACAGTTATCGACAAAAATCTTTATGACTTTGAAAATGTCATAACAATCATTCCCAAAAACAGTTGGAAAGTTGACCCAATAATATGAACTGCTATTCTTCAGCGTTTTGCAGTGAATTTCATGGTTTGAACGCTCATTTGTTTTCATTTCATGTTTGTTAAATACAATTTGGTTTTATTAGAATTTCATTCAATTTCAATTACCAGTAAAATTTTGCCAAAACATAAGTCATAAAACAGTTCCATGCAAAAAAGATACACATTTTTGTCTTTATAAGATATCATTGAAAATCTGGCAAAAAGGATGAAATTTGTATGCCAAAATATGAAACATAAATTATATATTAAATATACATATAAACAAATATTGAAAAACAATTAAATAAAGTAAAAATGAAACTACCAAACTTGGATATTAGACGTACATGCACTCAACAACAAAAAAACATTATTTAAATTTGATGTGGTTAAACAATAAACAATAAGACACTTCTGTACAATAGATGTAAAACCAATCCCACAAAACCATATTAAATTGCAGACATATTACAAAGCTTTTAGAATCAAAGAAAAAATACAATAACATTTCTCAAGTTTATTGTCCATGGTGTAGTAGAGCCGTCCTTGGTGTAACCAATTACAGAGGAATCATGAGAGTTGAGAGTTTATTGTAATTGTACTATTGAAAGACTATCATCTAAACATTTACATGAAATTTATATCATCTTAACTTTGTAAAAACAGCTTATAGAATATTAATCAACTTTGAAAAATAATATGTCTTTGGTGTAATAACAAATGGTCTTTAGTGTAACAATATTGTCCTTGTTGTAACAATATTTTCCTTGGTGTAACATGACACAATGAAAGAACCTTAGTGAGCACGCTCACATACCCCACGCGTTCTGCTATTTGACTATATAAATTAACCTGGAGCTCGTAAACTTTTTGCGAATTAAAAATATGTTATAACATACACAGTAGTAACATATGTTATGTTTCTTGCAAACTATGTTTTGTTAAATTCTTTTCAGTAGTTTCAGAGGAGTTGCAATCACAAACTGTAATAAAGATTTTCAGCTAATTTCTAAGTCCCAAGGGTAATAATTCCTGGTAATATGCATAACTTCATATGGTGTACTTCTTACATACAAAGTTTTATTAAATTCTGTTCAGTAGTTTGAGAGGAGTTGCCTTCACAAACTAAAATCAGGATTTTCTGCAAATTTCTAAGCCCAAAGGGCCATAACTCCCACAAAAATTTGCGGATAAAAAATTCCTGGTAAGATGCACAACTTCATATGGTGTACTTCTTGCATACCAAGTTTCGTTAACTTCTGTTCAGTAGTTTAAGAGGAGTTGCGATTACAAACTGTAATCATGATTTAATGCAAATTTCTAAGTCCAAAAGGGCCATAACTCCCACAAAAATTTGCAGATCAAAAATTCCTGGTAATATGCACAACTACATATGGTGTCCTTCTTGCATACCAAGTTTCATTAAATTCTGTTCAGTAGTTTAAGAGGAGTTGCGATTACAAACTGTAATCATGATTTAATGCAAATTTCTAAGTCCAAAAGGGCCATAACTCCCACAAAAATTTGCAGACCGAAAATTCCTGGTAACATGCACAACTACATATGGTGACCTTCTTGCATACCAAGTTTCGTTAAATTCTGTTCAGTATTTTGAGAGGAGTTGCGATTACAAACTGTAATCATGATTTAATGCAAATTTCTAAGTCCAAAAGGGCCATAACTCCCACAAAAATTTGCGGATCAAAAATTCCTGGTAATATGCACAACTACATATGGTGTCCTTCTTGCATACCAAGTTTCGTTAAATTCTGTTCAGTTGTTTAAGAGGAGTTGCGATTACAAACTTTGATCACAGACGGACGGACGGACGGACGGACGGACCAGTCAAAAACATTATACCCTTCGCAACTTCGTTGCGTGGGGTATAAAAACTTTATTACTTTCAGACCTTTTGATTTAACTTTTTTCTTTCTTGCCAAAAGAAAGATCCATGTTAAATATTTTTCTTAAGATAAACTTTTGTGGGAAAAAAATGATTTTCTCCTTTTGATAATAATAGGTCATATTGGACGGGAATATTTAACGGGTATATTTATCAAAACCACATGCAAACATGTTAAATTCTTAAAATTTATCATCTTAAATGGTTATTTCCATTTTTTTTTCAAAAAATTATTATGATAACTTGGATTTCCATTTAAAAGGAAGTATTTTAAAAATGTTGTTTACCTAATAAACGCTTATTTTTTGTTTGTTACGCCAAGGACAATTATCAATTCTTCGATTTTTTTTTTGTAAAATATATTGGAATTCTTGTATATATTTATCAAACATGAAAATATAAAATTATCAAAATGCAATACTTTAAAGCAAATATATTTTTTGAAAAACTTTATTTTTTTCAAATTCCTGAGATTCAGAAAATAAACATAATTTGAGAATGACCCATAAATCAAGGTTATAACAAAATCATCGAACTTGGAGGATGAATCTCAATGTCCAAGAGAAAAGACAAAACAAGGAAGACATATTGGAAAATTTGAAGATCGTAAGTTCCTCATTTGATACAGGTATTTCAAAATAAATGATAAACCAGATTTTATGGCGTCCTCTTCCTTTGTGATGTAATGGTCCGGTAGTAACACAAATATATCGCGGTTGTAAAGACATAATTCGGATATTGAGGTGATCATCTCATTATAACATTCAGCCAAACATCAATCAAAACAATCCCTACCCATTACGTTTAACAAAATTTTGATTTTTTCCACCAGGGGCTGATTACGAAGGAAGAATTTTTAGG
This sequence comes from Arcuatula senhousia, assembly GCA_963971305.1. Classification (NCBI taxonomy): domain Eukaryota; kingdom Metazoa; phylum Mollusca; class Bivalvia; order Mytilida; family Mytilidae; genus Arcuatula; species Arcuatula senhousia. The sequence continues at coordinate 37,960,703 of OZ020303.1, read as the reverse complement.
AGACGTATTTTCTTGTAACCGTGGTCTAATAGTCGGTTACAGAGACAGCGGTGCCGTACAAAAAAATCTGCAAAAAATTGTACAAGCCCGGCATATCGAAATATAATATATCATTTATTCTCCTAAGCTTATTAGTTTATATTTAGTAGTTAGTCAGTCAGTTACTCGTTCCCTTACAGTGCGCATATTGCCTTAAACTTGAAACTCGATGATAACCACCATCCGGGTCAATCAAGTATGGTAGTTTGATTTAGAAAATATCATTGAAAGTTGTAAAGTCTCTGTACATTTGATTTCAGCAATCAGAACATTTATAATATATATTTTCCAGAATAAAGAATAACAGCGAGCATACGACCCAAATGACCAATTTACTCTATTACTGTTTGATTATGTTGAAAATAAGTACGGTTAAAAATGGTATGTATGGGTGTTTTGGGGGAATTTGTCTGTATAAAATTAAAAGCTATTATATAAAAAAACATCCTACTGTATACTTTATTTTACAGAACAATTGTGAAGAAAATGAATGTGATAAATAGTCTACAAAACAAACGTGTTTTTATGAGTTTATCGTACTAAAACTATGACAGCGTGATGCGATTTGATTTCAAAGGTCACTAGATTTCGATTAATGCATGTGGAGAGTAAATAAGCTAAATAACATTTTTCTTGCTACATACATATTACTTTACCATTTAATTTTGAACACAAAAAGTTTCATCCCAGCACTTTTTCTCTCTTTTTTGCAGTTTTAGAGTGTAAAGTAACAATCTTGGGCACAGAATATGCTGGTTTTACAGATATAACAGATTCGGGAAGGCAGTGTCAGAAGTGGGCAGTGGATACACCTCATAAAACAAACTTTAAAGACCTGGTTGCCGACCAGGAAAATTATTGTCGTAACCCGGACAACACATGTTGTGGACCATGGTGTTATACAATGGATCCAGCAGTACGATGGGAAAACTGTTCGATTCCAATGTGTCGTAAGGTTTACTTACTTTATTTCGTTTGGTTTTTTTCAATAGTTTGCTGCATGTCTCAATATTAAAACTACAAAAAAACTACAGAACAAAACAATAATACAATTTTTTAAATATTTATAGGAAAATTATCCAAATAGAAAAATAGAGGAACGTGTACATAGAAACAAACAATACTCAATAATCTTGTAAAATTTTAAATCATTGTCATGTACGGGTTTTGAGAACGGTTTGACAGAAATTTTCATATGAACCCAGTTTCAAAAAGCAAGTACAAAATGTATGAGTTTGACATATCTGAAAATCGTTTTGAAAAGCAGTTTGTCATTCTAAACAACAAAAGGACAAGATATGATAAGTGCTTAATTTGGCCCCCTAATTTACCATTTTTAGCTCACCTGGACCGAAGGTCCAGGTGAGCTATTACCATCACTTGGCGTCCGTCGTCGTCGTCTGTCGTCGTCGTCGTCGTCTGTCGTCGTCGTCGTCGTCTGTTAACAATTTTTCAAAAATCTTCTCCTCTGAAACTACCAAACAGAATTTAATGAAACTTGGTATGAATGATCCTTAGGGTGTCCTGCACCAAACTTGTGTTTTGATTTTTGATCCGTTGAAAAACATGGCCGCCGTTACTAAAAATAGACTAGGGGGGTCAGACTACTGTTTTTGGCTTATAAATCAAAAAGTATAAGAGATAGAGGAAATCTGAGGCCACGCTACTGATTCAGCATCAAAAGCTCTACAAAAGTCTCCATTTGGTCAAAGTTGTCAGATGACCCCTTATAGGGGTTACGGCCCCTTAAAGGTGAAAAATAGCATTTTTTCATGTTTTTGGCCTACAGAATGAAAACTATTGCAGATAGAGATTAGCTGTTGCTTGCTTAAATGTTCAGCTCATTTAACTCTACAAAAGTCTTCATAGGGTCGAAGTTGTCAGATGACCCCTTATAGGGGTGACGGCCCCTTAAAGGTGAAAAATAGCCATTTTTCATGTTTTTGGCCTACAGAATGAAAACTATTGCAGATAGTGATTAGCTGTTGCTTGCTAAAATGTTTAGCTCATTTAGCTCTACGAAAGTCTCCATAGGATCGAAGTTGTCAGATGATCCCTTATAGGGGTTACGACCCCTGAAAAATGGCATTTTTTCATGTTTTTGGCCTACAGAATGAAAACTATTGCACATAGAGATTAGCTGTTGCTTGCTGAAATGTTCAGCTCATTGAGCTCTACAAAATTCTCCATAGGGTCGAAGTTGTCAGATGACCCCTTATAGGGGTTACGGCCCCTGAAAAAAGCGATTTTTCATGTTTTTGGCCTACAGAATGAAAACTATTGCAGATAGAGATTAGCTGTTGCTTGTTTAAATGTTAAGCTCATTTAGCTCTACAAAAGTCTCCATAGGGTCGAAATTGTCAGATGACTCCTTATAGGGGTTATGGCCCCTTATAGGTGAAAAATGGTGTTTTTGGCCTATAGAATGAAAACTATTGCAGGTAGAGAAAAGCTGTTGCTTGCTTAAATGTTCAGCTCATTTAGCTCTACAAAAGTATAGGGTCAACATCAAGACCAGGTGAGCGATTCAGGCTCCTGGGAGCCTCTTGTTTAAAAATAACTGAACTGAGCTTAACTATTCTAGATCGGTTCTTAGATGAACAAGGAATTGTTAGACATTTATTTAAACTAAATACTGTTTATTACGTCACAGTGACGTCATCAAATTATGTGAAAGTGGCATTTTTGTGAAAAAGTGTTAAAATCATGCAAATTTTTTAGTAGTTTTTGGCAAATTTAACCATGAGCCACACCGAGTACCAAAACGATATTTTTGTGGTTTGTTCCTATAATAAAAGTTATTATTGAAATAAATTATTGTAGTGGTACTCATAGTTATATTTGCTGAAAACTAAAGTGGGGGGGAACATAATTCATTAAGTGTACAAAATGAGGTCAAGGTCAAATGACATAATAAAACAAGCAAACTCCCTAATCTAATCCATCAATATCCAAAATATCAGATACCTAGCTTTTAAACTTTTCAAGAAACTCATTTTTACATACTCCTACAATCGAAGTTTACAGCATAAAAATGTTACAAAGTCATTGAAGCATGAAAATGGGGCCAAGGTCACAGGTCATGGTAACAGTTGCGTAGACATTTACCCTAACTGTTCGTATATTAAATATCAGATGCCTAGCTAAAATACTTTTCAAGCAATTCATTGTCCACAAAAGTCTTATAAAAAAGTTTTAAGCCTGAAAAAAGTCCCTAAGTTCACAGAGACACTGTAGTATGAAATAGGGTCAGCGTCACACGGCGTGGTAATAGTGGCAAAGACCATAACCTCAACTGTCTTTATACCTAATATCAGATGCCTAGCTATTAGACTTTTGAAGCAATTCATTGTCCACAAAAGTCTTAGAAAAAAAGTTTTCGGCTTGTCAAAAAGACCTAAATTCACAGAGTTACTGGAGCGTGAAAATGGGATATGAGTCACACGGCATGGTCACAGTTGCGTAGACCATAACCCCAACTCTCTTTATGTCAATTATCAATCTGATTAAACCTCTAGAGGAGAGAAGCGTATCATACATGTCATAACAGCTGATTTTAATCAGATTGTGCCAATTATCAAGTAATTCATTGTTTACAAAAGTCTTACAAAAAAGTTTTCGGCCTGAAAAAAACCTTAATTCACAGAGTTATTGGAGTGTAAAAAAAGGGGTCGGGGTCACACGGCGTGGTGAGTTGCGTAGACAATAACCTCAACTGTCTGTATACTTTATACTAGATGCCTAGCTATTATACTTTTCAAGCAAGTCATTGTCCACAGAAGTCTTACAAAACTGCGACTTTTCGTCGCAGGCAAGACAAAAATACTTTAAACAGTACTTAAAAATAAGAAATCCGTGTAGAGGTAAAATAGAAGAAAACATAGATTTTTTTTCATCGCTATGATATTAGATCTATATTGTTCATCACACAACAATTTTTTTTAGGTAGAATGCAGCGATTTGATTGACCGAGAAGTTGAGAATATTTTCCAATAGACAAGAATAAAAAGCACACCGAGCGCGGCATTATACAACCGCAACAAGTTGAACCCTGTATGTTGGAAGCCTAATATGGATAGTCTATTGCTTTGGTCACATGAAGCCCATGGTGACCTTTCAAAGCTTTTTGACACATGCATCCTGTGGTGGACTATCAAATGCATTTTGATGCATACATGTATATATCGACATCAACATCTAATACAAAAGCATTATTTATATGCATATATCAATTTACATCTTGATCCCATTTTTTTAAAACAAAAACTAAGAAATATCGTAATTCAGATTGCAAAAAGGCCAGGGATTTTCATAAGGAATCAAATGAAAAAAAAAGATTTTGAAAATCGGACCAAAAATTAAAAAAAGGTAATTCTATTGGCGTGGCCCGTCTTTAGTCCCGTCACTGTAGCAATGTTATCAAACCATTGACACATTTAGTTGACAGATTTTAATGAGCAATTCAACAAAAAAGCATTTTCAAAATCGAATGAATAATAAACATTCTACAACAGTTTTGTATAACACCCGTATTAGCCCCTTTTGGCCCTTTTTCTAAAACAGTTGGGGCCAGAAACCCCTAACACAATACTAACCTTACTTTAGAGGTAACAAACATCATATATATATATATATATTAAAACTTCATAACAATTGGCTGGCCAACTACAACTTAATTTTTGGTATAAAACTATTTGCCTTGACAAATTTTTAAAAATAGTGTTATTTGCCCCTAATTCCTCAAAAAACAGTAAGAGATCTTGCAAATCTGCTTGATAAAACCAGGCAGGGATTTTCACAAGGATTCCAATGAAAAGATTTTGAAAATCGGACCACAAATTAAAAAAAAATGATTTTTCGGGTGTGGCCCCGTTTTGACCCCCTCTAAAAATGTAACGGTGCGATATATCAATGACACCTTTAGTTGACAGAATTAAATGATGAATTCAATAAACAAGAGGCTCCAATGAGCCTGAATCGCTCACCTGGTCTTAATGTCAACCCTATGAAGAATTTTGTATAGCTAAATGAGCTGAATGTTTTAGCAAGAAAAAGCTTTTTTCTCTATCTGCAATAGTTTTCATTCTATAAGCAAAAAACACTATTTTTCACCATCAAAGGGCCATAACCCTTAAAGGGGTTGTCTGCCAACTTCGACCCTAAGAAAACTTTTGTAGAGCTAAATAAGCTGAACAATTAAGTAAGCAACAGCTTTTCTCTTTAGCAAAATGTTTTCATTCGGTAGGCCAAACATAGTATTGTTTGACTTTAAGGGGCGGTAACCCCTATATCGAGCTATAAAGGGTCATCTGACAACTTCGATCATATGGTGACTTTTGCAGAACTCAATGAGCTGAACAATTAAGCAAGCAACAGCTTTTCTCTTTTTGCAATATGTTTTCATTCTGTAGGCCAAAAACAGTATTGTTTGACTTTAAGGGGCGGTAACCCCTATATCAAGCTATAAGTGGTCATGTGACAACTTCAACCCTATGAAGACTTTTGTAGAGCTAAATCAGTTGTACATTTAAGCAAGCAATAGCCTTTCTCTATCTGCAATAGTTTTCATTCTATGGGCAAAAAACACTATTTTTTGCCTTTTAGGGGCCATAATTCCTATAACAACTTGGACCCTATGAAGACTTTTGTTGAGCTAAATGAGCTAATTATTTAAGCAAACAACAGCGTTTCTCTATCTGCAATAGTTTTCATTCTAAAAGCCAAAAACATGAAAAAAAACGCAATTTTCACCTTAAAGGGCTGAAACCCCAACGCAATTTTCACCTTAAAGGGGCTGAAACCCCAAGTATATCTGCTTAGTAATTTACTCCGCACAAGAATATTCGTCTTACTGTGTTGTTTTAAACTGAAAATTCCATGCTTAATGTTTATTTGAAATAAATTTACAAGAAATGACTGTAAAATATTTTGTTTATTGGTGTATAACCTGAATTTTCACGTAGCACACGGCTAGATATTCAAAAATTGTAACTTGATAAAAAAAAAATGAAAACAATTCAAAATTTATCATATTGTAGGTTTTTTCTTTCGTGTAAAATTAGGCTCAACGATGACAATAGATTGACAAAATCGCGTAGCGATTGATTGCAACTTATCGTGCCACTGGGCATTTGTTTAATTTACAGGTGGGATAATAAACAATAAAAGTTAGTAAACCAAAAGCTGATTTAGAGTTAAATAAGACCGTAGAACATTTTTGCGATGAGCACCACCATGTACATGTAAGGTCATGCAAATGTAATGTTTATATTGTGTGGTCTATTTTCAACGCAACGATTGATTTTCCCGCGAATTTGCGGGTTCCCTAGTACTGTAAAAAAAATATTGCATAATTCTTAAAGGTCACGCGGAATGTTGATTCAGTTGGACGAGATATCAATTTCTTAGATATCAACGCTTCTGTATTTTCAGCTCCACCAAACGTCTCAATTGCACAACCTTCATATTCCGTTTATGTTGGAGACGCTGTTACCATGGAATGTGCAGTTTCGTCGGTGTTGCCTCTCACATCAGCGTACTGGATAAAATATGATAAACGCAGTGATAGTAAAACAATGATAAAACTAACCAACGACACCAGTGGTAGTTCCGCCATGACTCTGACAATTCTAAAAACCGATGTTACAGATGCAGGAGTTTATCAGTGTGTTGCCCATAGCAGCGTTGGAATGGAACAAAGTAATGGCGTTAGGCTTATGGTAATAGAAGGTAAGAATAGCAACCCCAGTGATTTATTGATTTTCGATTGGAATTTTACAAATTTCAAGCACCAGTTGACTTTATACTGATTTTGTTTAAAATCAGTACATATTTTATCAGACTAACTATATATCACAGGAAAGGTATTTAAAGTATCTTTTTAATTATGTATTAACCAATTCAGTACAGCCGTTGGTGTTTTAGCAATCGCAAGCAGAAGTTCGAAATTACGGCGAAAATCGCCATTTTTTTACATCCGTTATCGGCACGTCGTCGCGAAACAGTGGGTTTGTTCTAATCAATATGCGGTTGGGTTATTGGTCATACCTAAATTTGATATTTTACATCCAATCAGATGACAGAATAACATTTTCTGCTAAATTTGAATCATGGCGATCGGAAGATGTAAACAAAAGCTATTAAATGGCAAACTTAACCGATTTTTCTGTAAAAACGGCAAGATAATTTTTTTTATTCACATATCAATGAAATCCTTAAATTCCCAAGATTAAAATGAGGTATATCATTAATAAAATGACCTTAAAAAAACGCCCCGCAGCTTCATTCAAAGTCGAAACATGTCCGATAAATTTGACTTTGGAAAAAAAATCCAAATTTCCTTTAGTGACGTTCGTAACGTCGGCAACAAATGGATATACATTTATTGATGGGACTCTGAATAAAATATTTCAATGAATCAGAACATAATCAGGTAAGATATGTCTTTCTTTCAAGGGAATGGTGAGTGGCTCATATTCTTATAAATGAGCCTGTCCAGTCACCCTTCCTTCTTTTCTTGTACATCTTTCTTCGGTCTGGGATGATAAGGGAGGGGGGTAAATTGAAAAGTTACTGTTGTAGGAGTGGTGCTGCCCAATTTTTTTCTAAAGTTGGACTTAGTTTTTTTCAACAATTTTATGTAGCCCAACTGCTGACACAGCCGAGTCGGATGGTTGGAAAGGTTATAATTTTAATCTGAATGATTATAAGATTTATTTTCAATTATGTCGCCTGCAACGTCTTGCGTCGTCCAGCTTCCTTTGGCATCACCAAATTTCCGTCACAGTTTTCGGGGCAACTACATGACACAGCCTCTTGATATTGGTCTCGTAGCTTTCTCCTATAGTGCTATATTGTGTAAAGCGATTCTATAGCCATAACTCATCTACTTCCTGTTTACTGAATATTTAAAGACGCAAGCGACATACGTCTTCCATTCTAGATTTATCATTGTTATTCAGATTAACACTGGTTACATTTGTAAATTGTAAGTGTTTGTTTTTCACTGAATGAATTTGAATGATTTTGACTGGTATCAACTATTGCTCAATTTTATCTATTTTTATGCATGCATATTTTAGTTTTTAATGTTTATTTCAGACACTGCAGTGCAGCAGCAGCTTGACATACATGTAGAACTAGAAGTGCAGCAAACTTATAAAACTATTAATTTAAGAAATTGTATCCTGAACGTACAATGTACTGTCTGTAAGTTTACAAATACTTTTGTGTACTTTAAATGTATTACGTGAAAATTAAGGTAAAAAATATTAATTTTTATGATGCCTGCAACGTGTTGCAAAGCGACTTATCCATCGTCTTGCGTCACAAAAATTTCCGTTGCAGTTTTCCGAGCAACTAAATGACACAGCCTCTTGATATTTACCATTTAGCTTCCTCCTATAGTACTTTATGGTGTTAAGCGATTTTATTGCCGTAGCTTACCTTCTTCCTGTTCACCGAATATTTGAAGACATCTTCGTCTTCCATGGAAGACTGCTATTCTAGTTATTTTATTTTTTCAAAATGCTCAAACTTAAAAGCTGTAAATAAATACAGGCTTCAGCATTACCATTTGAATTTGCAACACCAAAAAAAAAGTAATGTGTAAATTATTATTAAACCTGGTATTATTGATAAATTTTAATTTTATTGGTTCTGTGTATGTATTTATTTGTATATATCTCAACTGGTTTAATGCAAGTTTACTTCTATTTTTTCAGGTGCTGTCTTTAAAGTAATATGGAGTGTGACTACCCCTTCTGTGACGCAAGTGACATTCCAAAAGAGACATTTTTAGAGGAAGATTGTGAAGCTACCCTTATTAACATTCATTTATCCAATGGTGCAATTTTAGAACTTAAACATTATTTACAGTTGAATTGAAAGGGAATATCTGATCTTGCTCGCCAATTAACTAAATTAGTTTCAGATTTTTCTACAACAAACCCCAAATCTGTGATATCAAAAATTCAGCGAATCTGACGTTAAAAAGAAATTTATTAGCAAGAAAAAATTAAAGGCTTTGAAAATCTACATGAATTTCTGTCAACAAAATTTGAGCCTCCAAAGCAAACTCCTTACAGTTACATGATTCAAGAACTTGATAATGAAAGTGTTCCAGCGGAAAACACTGAAAGTTCAGCTTGTGCTATTGAATTAAACAAAGGACTACCTGTAATAATTAAAAATAAGAATGCATGTGTTCAAACAGATTTTAATGAATCAGATGATGAAGAAATTTCAACAAAATCAAAAAACTTATTACAGTACTCTTATAATAAACTTAGAAAAAGAAACCAGCATCTAGAAAAACAAATAAACATCAATGAAGACAAAATTAGAAATTTAGAAGCAAGAAAGGGTCACTATTCAGTTAGAAATGTCAATAAAAGAGAAGAAAAAGCTAGAATAGTAAGATCAATTTTAGAAGAATCAAAACGAAAACTTAAAAAACAAGAGAAAATTTTGGCTAATATGAACAAGTAAAAAGAAGAACTTGCTACTGTAAAAGAAGAAAACATCCAGGTTAAAAATGAATTGAAAAAACTGAAACAAACACAGGATTTGTTACTTTACTCACAGAAAATGAAACTTAAACTACAGAAAAAGGTTAGCTTTTTAAAATGTGAACTGAGCAAATCAAAACAAAAATCAGAGAGTGAAGAAGTTAAAGTACTTAAGGAATCGTTGAAGGACAAAAATGCTGAAATAAAAACTTTGATGTTTGAAATTGACAATCTTAAAGAAAACAAAAGAGATAAACTATTAACAAGAAACCAAGATTTATCTTTCACTGACATAAGACTGTGTATCATGGAGTTGGCTGGATTAGAAGTTGCTGTTGAAAAGGGTTCATCTGTCATACAAACTGTTCTGAAAAATCTAACAAATATTGAGTTGTCAAAATTAGATTTGCCATGTTCAACGACTGTTCAGTCTATTGTCGATGAAGGCCATTACATTGCAAAAGCATTTATTTCAGAAAAGCTCAACAATTCTGAAAATTGGGGCCTTAATAGAGATGGAACAACAAGACGCAAGGTTAAAATTGTAGACACGACTATTACTTTGGATTCAGGAGATGTCATGAGTTTGGGCTTCGATCGTGTTGCTCAGGAGACTGCAGCCACAATAACAGATATCACACAAAGACACCTAACTGAGTTGGCTGGGTTAAATACAGTGACATTAGCAGACGTTCCACATAGGGAAATACCTGAAACCACAAACGATTATTTATGTCGCTCTTTAGAAAAGCTGGCCTATACAATGAGTGATCGTGCAAGCAATGCAAAATTGGCGAATACTTTGCTTAACAATTGGAGAGATGAAATGTTAGAAAATGTAACATTAGATGATGATAAACAGACTGTTCACAGTTTTCACTGTATGGCACATGTTTTACTTGGTTTCCATAATTATGTAAAAGCTGGTATGAAGGAACTTGAAACTCGCCTTGTGCATGATAATGGTCCCATTGGAAGAGACAACTTACCCGTTTTTAAATGTTGGAGCAAGAAAGAAATGGTGATTGAACGTGTTTTGCGTACAACAGCAGATGTCTTCGGCCCTGCAGGTGACCATCATGGTGTAAGAGATAGGTGGGAAGCTCAATGTTCTACATCTGGACAGAAATCACTTATTGGCAACTATCGTGATAACCGATTTAATGCTCTTTTTGAAACTGCGGCTGAAGTCTATCACCACCAGCAAGCTTTTTTGGCAGTATTGGATAACATTAAAACACCAAACTTAAAACTCAAATCAGTTCAAGAGGATTTGAAATCTGACACAGTCTCTGCTCTTTTACAATGTTTTGGTTTATTTTATCTCAAAGTCACTGGTCCCTACTGGAATCTGATCACATGTGGTAAATTTTCATATCTTGAACTGTATCCGTACATCTTGGCGTTGAAAACTTTTCTAGAAAAATGTCAAAGTGATCCAGCTGTGTTGATCCAAAATGTTGATATTGATACTGATGATCCACTACAATTGCAAGTGCAGATGGTTCCTCACTATGACTTATATAAATGTACTTTGTTCGAGTTAAAGGAAAAAACAAGAACATTGTTGTTTGAATCCGCTAAGTAGTTGCTTGTGCTATGGTCAAATGTATTGACAAACAACTAGTTGATTTTTTACCTAAAGAAAAATTTTATAACAAAGATACAAAGAACAATTTAAAACGCACACAGTTTGGACATGTAACTAATCTCGCATGTGAGCATCATTTTGGAGACTTGGACAGTAGTCAGCGTCGACGGCCAAGTGCTTCCATGCATCACCATTCTTCTATTCAATTGTTAAAACGTAACCGAAAAGCTATGATGAGTTGGCTACATGAAATGACAAGTGATGACAGAGGCAGAGTAATAAAAAAGGCTCGAACAGAAGGACGGACACTAAGGGAAGTACATGTTAACAATGAAAAGGAAGTTATTACACAGATTCATTCTGAAATGATACAGGAAAAAAACAAAAAATCAGGCAAAAAACGTAAGACAAAAGAACAGCATAATGTTGAAATTGAATGTGAGGAGGACTACGAAAATGTGGAAACTGACAAGTTACCTGTTATAGAAAACTTTCATATGAACGAGTATGTTGCTGTGGCATACACGGATAATTGGTATCCTGGAATGGTCATACAGATAGTAGATTCTGACAAAGCTTATGTGAAATTTATGACTCACAGTTCAACACGTTCAAAGGGATATTTTATGTGGTCTGCTCGTGAGGACAAACAGTTGGTGGACATAAAATTTGTATTTAAACAGGGCTTCACACCTGACTGTGTGGGTTCTAGTGGACGTCAATGGTCTATTCCAAACTTTCTGAATTTCAAGCATTATTTGATGTATATAAAAATATTTATTTTTAAATGAATGAATGTTTTATCTTCAAAATTGGTTTTTCATACATGTGTTACTATGAAGCAAAGAAATATACTGAACAGGCATTCAAATCTCAATAACATCAGTAATAGTTTAAACAAGGGAAGGATGTAAAATAAAAAAAATGAACAGAGACCAGATGCACCTTTACTGAATTGAAGTGTATGGCTAGACTAAGTGCAATGAAGTAAACAAACAAATATGCATGTAACAAGAGTTTATTTAAAAAAATCTTTATTGAACAAAAAAACAAAAAATGGGAACTTCTTTTTTTTCCACTTCTGGACCGTAAAATCTGACCAAGTGAGTCGTTTATGGTGACATTCTGGTAACATCACATGGACACTATGAACTTAACATGAACAAAATATTTAATGCTACATCACTCATAATCATATTCCAATTTAAATTTTATATCATAAAACAGAGTGAGTGAGTGAGTTGGTGTTTTACGCCCGTACAACGCTATATAGGTTATTTACAGGCGATGAACATGAAAAGGATGATAAAATGAACATGAAATGATGATGATAAATGAAAAATGGGGTAGGGTGGGACACAAAGGACCGGTAAATTTTGAAGAACCACAGGAAAAGGGGAGGGATGGGTAGGGACGGAAAATTTAGCCTATGTGGTGCACTACTTGGCGGACCACAAAGGGGTCTTTTACGTGCATGAAGCGCGGCACTCTCCACACACGTTGGCCCACTATGGTCGGCGGTCAGGGTTTCCGTATTATAGACCTGACAACCCCCGCGGACGAGGGCTACCCTATTCAGCCACCTAGGGTACACACTTGGTTGCTCTGTGGGCTGAGCACTGACCCGACGTCAGAATCCCAAGACCCTTAGTCGCCTTTTACGACAAGCTAGGCTCTGCTGCGGGCCTATTCGCCACCGAAAAATAATTTCTGATGCTGTAATATGTACATGCATTTTACAACACATGTCGGTACATATATAGGGAAAAAAATGCATAAAATTTTAATTCTTAATTTTAAAAATGTATAATAAGAACCCCTCTTAGCTTATTTTTGATGCCAAATATCAACTCAGCATGGCATGATTACCCTTAGTACAAAGTTTCATGAAAAAATAACAAATAATAAAAAAGTTACAGCACAAAATATGACTTTCCGTTCATTATCGGTGCCATATTTTTGAACCGGTAATCCTGCAAGTTTATAGAAAAAATTTTCCAGGAAAATCGATAAAAATTCCGACTTGAAATTGCAATAACTTTGGTTCTAGTTTGGCATATTTTGATAAACTAAACTGTTTTGGAAAGCTCTTTGCAAGATCTTTTCATTTGTATTTGTTTTATTGCTGTACAAGTACTTTAAAATTTCACCTGGGGTTGCTAGTAAGAACTATTTCAAGCAACATCAACAATAATAGAAGTCAAGCCCCTGAGGATCTATAAATGATGCCATCGTTTTATTCTTCATTCAAATAATCTTTAAAAATCCATCTATTTCTTCTAATAGTGCAATGTATAAATCTTTTTTTTTCAAAAAAGTTAGAAAAAAAATGTTTTGATGAGTATTTGTCATCACTTTGCGTCTGTTATTTTTGAAAACGCAAACAGTGGTAAATTTGAAACTACTGAAACTTTGCATATATTATCCTGTCGTTTACCACAAAAACCTTGTGACATTTAAAAATAAAAAGTTAAAAAGATGTTGTTTTTTTCATGTTAATGAAAATTATTGCAAATAGAAAAAGCTGCTGCTTGTTTAAACCTTCGGCTAACTAGGCTCTACAAAAGTTTACATTGTGTCGAAGTTGTCCAATGACCCCTTATAGAATATAATGCCTTTAATTCAGGCTCATGAGAGCCTCTTGTTAGCATTCCAGGGCGGTTGACATGAAAAGGGGAAAAAATGAATAGTAAATGATGGTAGAGATATGGGATGGGATATGAAATAAAGAAACATTTCATTTTGAAGACCAATGACAAAAGAAAACATGGTTAGGGACGGAAAATGAATCTATGTTGTGCTTTAACTTCGGCCCACAAATAGTTCTTTAAGGTGTATGAAGCGTGTTATTATCAACATCCGTATGTCTAAGATGATCAGCGGTTAAACTTTTCGTATTAGAACTTATATCAGCCATCTAGGGTACTAATCTTAATCGCTCTATGGACTAAACACTGACCCGCTGTGTGAATTTCAAGTCCCTTAATCGCGTCTGACGGCAAGTCGGATTCAGGAGACTAGCTAATTTTAAGATTTTATTCAGTTTGTCGATTAGTTTATGTTCAGAATGATATTAGTGTTATAAAATGTATAGTAAAGAAAATAAAACAAATTCATAAATTTAACGTTAGCTTCTAAAAACATGGTTTTCTTTATTATGGACAAGTACTTTCGTTTATCTGAGAAATATAATTTAATAATTTAACAACTTGAGATACATGTAATATTAAATTTCAAAACGGATATGAACAAACCTTTTTATATTTCAGATTTCACCCTTAAAGCTTTTTCATCCGAAGAACTTGTTGCAGTGACAGCACAGCAACCATCGACTGAAAAAACAATCCCATCAACTTTAACTTTGACACCAATCCAAAGAATTAGCACTTCCCAGCCGTCTGTAGTACCATCGTTACAGACTTGTACCCCGGGCCAGCTTTATATATGTCCATGCTATGTTAACAATATTACAAAGGATGAGCTGGCTTTAGCAATTGCTGAACTCGAACGCATTTTAACAACTGATAAAAGAAACACTTCTGCATTTAAACGCACCTTAACCTGTGCGAAAGATGATCGGGTGTCTGCCCAGACTATTGGTTATGTAGCTGTTGTCGTTCTAACTGTGCCTATCTTGTTAATGGTAATCAATGATTTTGTAGGTTTTTGTGTGCATAAAGACAAAGGTGGACGGCAAAAAACTAAAAACACAAGGAAAGCAGCCAAAGAAAGAATTACAGAAAAACGAAATCAAATTGGTCAATTTTAAGGCTTAATAATAAATTAAAACAGTGTCCTATATCATGTTAAAATACAGAGTAGCTTGTGACGAAATATTTGAGTTATGGATTTTAGCAGACTTTAAAGAAATAATATACTGTTATAACTTTTAACGAATCTCTCCTCTTAATAAAAGTTTTTTAGAGATGTTGGACATTATTTGTAAATCACTGTAAACAAATATCTTCTAAACCCGAAGGAACGTTTGTAAGTTTTAAAACCGTTGGACTATAAAAAGCAGGTAGCACATTTTGTACAATGATATTTTAGTGCGATGACTAACTAAAATATGATACAGCAAACAAAGACGCGTTAAAATTGCTGTATAAATAGCGGAATGGGACAGCTGAATTTTAATCGGAAATCATTGAATGCTGACTGTTTTCCATTATGGATTTATTAAATTGTCGTTTGTAAGTTGTGTCACGTACACTTATTCCACATCTCATATCTTCTATGCATGTACTACAAGCGTGTTTCAAAATATGTTCAGCAGTTCTTGGAAAGTTTCAATCATAAAATACTTCTTTGATCTTTTTCTGATGTTTTTTAATTGCCGCTTGTATTATAGGTTTTGTCGCGTAGACTTATTCCACATCTCATTGTCTTCCATAATCCTTCATTTGTTGGTAATCAACAGCATATAGTAACAAACAAAATTATAGAAAAAAAATATTAGGGGTCTTAAAGGAGTTGCACCTACAAAGTGCCGTTATGGCGTAAAATGCACAAAGTCGATAATTAAGTCCCATAACTGCTATAAAATTTGTAGAAACAAAATGTCGTCTCAATATGACAAACTACATATAGTGACAAACAATCCTACTAAATCCGTTCAGAAGAGCTGTGTCCACAAAACTGTGACGGACAGACGGACAAAGATCATTACCAGGTACCTCGATCGAGTTGTGGCAGGACAAAAGATGTTTTTAGATATTACATGTTCATGTAGTTCATTAAACTGATTGATACAAATTAAATCGAGAAATTTCGTTTCCTTTTTTTTCCAATTCTATTGTTACATAAACTTGTATATTGTTTTGATACGACGTCTACGGTCAATCATTCGAAGTAAACTTGACACAACTCTCTTGTGCTTGTCTTCATTATAATTGGTGCTGTGACCATGATTAATGGAAAGCTGAATTTGATAAGTCCAGAGTTGGAGAACCATTCATTTTACAAGTAATTCCCATTAGAGCTTGAAACTTTACCATTTATACAGCCTTTCCTTATGGCATGTAAAAAGTAAGTATAGTGGACTACTATAGTATATTTAATCGAAGTTTTTAAATAGCCTCAGAGTTTATGGTCCCTTTTAAAAACGTAAAAAAAATATAAATTGCAAACCGTACAAAATAAGAAAAACAAAACGATTGCTAAAGTGTCAAGGTAATTAAACTCTACACTTTATATACTGCTTCAAATTAACAATGTTGTCAGATGACCACTTAATAAAGCTATATCCCTTAAATTGTCATTAAGATTTTGTTTACCTTATAGCTTTAAAGCAGACATGTTAGTCTGAGTGAACGATTCAGGGTCTCGGGAGTCTCTTGTTCAATTTTAGAAGAACCATAGAGACAACATAATGATTAAAATATGAAACGCTCATCAGATGAGGCGATAGTGGGCTGGCCTCATAAAGTTCCACAATGAACGTTTTATCATCAGCTGAGTATAAGAAAATTAAGCTTTTATAGAAAAGACAGCATAAAAATGACCGCATCAAATTAATCCAATGGTTGTCAATAACGGTAGAACGGCGGGATTAATTTGCCTTTTTTTCGCAACGATATTCATTATCATTATTAGCAAGTGTGAGAGATTTATAAGATTTGATGTACACTTTAACCATTTCAACACTGAACTAATTCATGGAAGTACATCGTGGACGACAGCATCTCTAATATCATACGCAAACAACACGAGTAACCAATGTAAACAAAGAAAGAGAAGACAATCATATGTCTATTGCCGATTGTTTTAAGACCTTCCTTCAAACTTTTAGAAACATTATTCCTTTTAAGAAGTGGAGATGTACACCATAACCCCGAACCGCCTAACAAAATCCGTAAACAACCAAAACACTCATGCACAATCTGTACAAAGGGGGTAATTTCCTCAAGCAAGGTAGTCAGTTGTGATTCTTCTGATAACTGGACTCATGTCAAAAGGACAAAAACAAGCACAGTAAAACAGTACCAGGAATATGTAGATAATGGCTCTGACATCACATACACATGTGATTTCTGCAAACTTGGTAATTTGACATTTTACAATATAGATC
Organism: Arcuatula senhousia; assembly: GCA_963971305.1. Lineage (NCBI taxonomy): Eukaryota > Metazoa > Mollusca > Bivalvia > Mytilida > Mytilidae > Arcuatula > Arcuatula senhousia. Next base: position 37,943,494 of record OZ020303.1, on the reverse strand, counting down.
TCAACAGTTGTAGTGATAACCAACAGATAGACAGCGTGACACAAAAACTTTTAGAACGATATGAGAACAAACATTGACGACATATTTCGACCATTTGAACAAAAAGGTATGCATTATATTTAGTGCAACGTACGTTCGCTACTTCCAAAATAGTCTGAGTTAAAGATCATAGCAACAACATAAAATCAGCTGTAATCTCAATCACTGAGTTGTAACTATACGAGGCGGTAACAAACAACGATTTTCAAACTAATGGATACAACATTGTGCGTTTAGATAGGAATCGCAATAGTGGAGGTGTGTGCGTATTCATCGAGGAGGATTTTTCTTTCTCACCCAACCAGGACCTACACGACGACAAACTAGAGGCATCTTGGACAGACATCCTAATACCCAAGACGAAAGCAAAATGTACTGTTATCTGGCTCACCCACCCCATATTTCATTTATCACCATCATTTCATGTTCATTTTATCACCCTTTTCATGCACAACTTGTGCATCATTGCTTGCCGATTTGTTTCTAATCATTCATATGAAGCAGACTTCTTACAATCACTTCTAGACAAAAAGGACCGCAAACTTGCTTTATCCTTCAATCTCACATTTCGTTATATTGATGATGTCCTTTAACTAAACAATCCTCGATTTGGTGACTATTTACATCTCATATATCCGAAGGAACTTGAGATAAAGCAAACTACAGATTCTAGGATGTCCGCTTCATATTTGGATCTATTTCTCGAAATTGACACACAAGGAAGGCTTTGTACAAAGCTCTATGACAAACGTGATGACTTCAACTTTCCAATAGTTAACTTTCCTTTTCTGTGTAGCAACATTCCGTCCGCTCCAGCATATGGAGTTTACGTATCACAATGGATTTGTTATTCCAGAACATGTGGGGAGAACAACGACTTCCTTGATAGAGCTACACGTTTGACAAGCAAATTGTTAACACAGATGTACGTTGCTCCCAGGTTGTTGTCATCACTCAAGAAATTTTACGGACGACATCATGTGCTTGTATACAAAAACGGGATTTCTATCTCTCAGATGAGCACAGATGTTGGTTTGACATAGAGTTTTGTAATGTCATCCTTTCCGGATTTGACCAACACTTAATCGATCTTTGGCAACGTGACGGGTGTGCTATAGCAAGCAGGAACTGCTTACTCTTCCGGAGCACCTGAGTTCACTTTCGTTTCGACTTGAGTTCGAGTTGCTGAATGCGATTTTGTTGTTATGTGATTGTGTTTTATGTTGTTATGTGGTTTGTTTTGTTGTGATGATTTTTTGTCTGCCGGTTTTGTCTTTGTCTTTACGGTTTTATGATACTGATTACACCTTTGCTTCTTTCATGTTCACCGCCTTTAAATACTAGTTACCTATATAGCGTTGCAAGGGCGTAAAACACCAACTCAATCACTCATCCCATAAAACCATGCTTGTGATTACCCTTGGAAATCTCTGGCCCCTTACCCGCTTTTCCCATTTTTGTGGACGTCGAAATTTACCAGTCCGTTTTCCACCGTTAAAAAATTATCTGCCCTATTTTTTCACTCTCCTGTAAAAAGGTTAAAAATAGTACCTTAAAAATACATGACGCTAAGGTGAGATGCACTCTTATACAATGTGCGATTAAAAATCAGGTGTTGGATTAAGCGACTTGTAATTTAAAAGGTAAGGTCTAGACATATTTTTGCCTCTATGAATACAATCTAAATCACCATACCTAATGATAGAGATTCATATTTTTAACACAAACACGTCGTTAAGGCCAAGCGGAACTGATACTCTGTTTTTGTTAAAAAATTCCAGTGTATTTATTTCCATGGGTGCCACCTACACATTCGGTTTAGTAATTGCGAATACAAAAAGACACCAAATCAGCTAGTTGGAAAAATTCTATGTACACGGGCAAAAAAGTGTAACACTTTTGAATAGCCCGTAGTCAAGTAATTTCGTGAGTGAGTTGGTGTTTTACGCCCGTGCAACGCTATATAGGTTATTTACAGGCGATGAACATGAAAAGGATGATAAAATGAACATGAAATGATGATGATAAATGAAATATGGGGATGGGGTGGGAAACAAAGGACCGGTAAATTTTGAAGAACCACAGGAAAAAGGGGAGAGGTGGGTAGGGTCGGAAAATTTAGCCTATGTGGTGCACTACTGGGCGGTCCACAAAGGGGTCTTTTACGTGCATGAAGCGTGGCACTCTCCACACACGTTGGCCCACTATGGTCGGCGGTCAGGGTTTCCGTATTATAGACCTGACAACCCCCGCGGACGAGGGCTACCCTATTCAGCCACCTAGGGTACACACTTGGTCGCTCTGTGGGCTGAGCACCGACCCGACGTCAGAATCCCAAGACCCTTAGTCGCCTCTTACGACAAGCTAGGCTCTGCTGCGGGCCTATTCGCCACCCGGGCCCCGCACGGGACGTCAAGTAATTTCAGGGGAATTAATGTTATATTTGACCAAGTACAAGTGGTGCGTTTGATAGGTTTTTATAGATATGTAACATTGCGCAAAAGAAATAACAGATATATAATTTACATAATTTTGAAATGCAGACTTACTACCTCCATCTAAATTCTAATTCATGCATCGTTTTTCTTCTAATTTTAATATTTGGATAGGACAACTTTTGTTGCAGGGACATATCCAGAATTGATTCACAGCTGGGGGGGGGGAGGTTACCGCTTATAGTCTACCGAGGACAAGAGGAGGGTTCAGGGTCTATTTCGCAAACTTATTCAATGGAAATGGGATTAAAAACCCCGATAATCCCCCCTCTGGATCCGACATTGCCATGATAAAAGATCAAATATATTGTTCAGATTTAAATTTGTGCGACTGATTTTGTTTTCCTTGAAATTATGAAGATGTTGGGGCTAATTGAAACGACCACTGTTAATCTTGAAAAGAAAACTTGTTAATTGCATGGAAGTTTTGAAATGACTTTGAAAAGGGGGAGGCGTGGAGTATACAAAAGCCGTCAAATTTGTACAGCTTCAAGACATTAAAACAAATTAACTTATTTATAATATTACTATCCAATTCATTTATATTTTATATATAAAACAGTTTGTGTTGCTACTCAAGCGATACACATTGTTTTTGTTTTCTTAACGGGTACTTATCATTCAATTTGTTTATCAATCTTATATAAAACCGGTTCTCTATTAATTTGGATAAAGCGATCAAAGATCAACAAGATTTTGATTTGTATTTAAGTAGGTCAAATCCTCGTGACTCAAAATAAAATTAAATATCCTTTTGATTCTTTTAATGAAAATATGTTTTTTTTTTTCAATTTTCATACAAATTTAATGAAACTAATTTTATAAAGTTAACGAAAAATGTTTTAGTGAATAGATAGCATTTTTTTTTTTTGGTTACTTATCGCAATGTCAAGGACGGGTGTGTTCGTTTGGGTAAATAGTTATAACACAGGCACTAAAAAAGATCCAACTTTAGAATTACGTATCTCTTCAAATGTTTGAGGTGCCACCTTGACTGTAGCATCAATTTATAAGAAAATATTTACTGTGTAATTGGAATTTTTTGTAGATTTTTCCTGTTACGGGCAAAAAAGTGTAACAGTAAATAACAACACCCCCCATTTGACACAAAAGTAAAAATATTTGTAAACGTAAACCATAATCGGTCGTAATATTTCGTATGTAAGTTAAGAAATAAATGTTTAATCCTTATTTAAGAACAATTTTGTCCAAAAGTGTCGTTTAATAGCTTTTAAAGGTCTTGACAACAGCGTAAACAACCCAATAGCACTTTTCTACCTCGTTTGATAGAAGAGATAAATTCTTTTGTTCTCTTTTCGGTGGAAATCGGACTGTTACTGTTCCCTCGTTTCCCACCCAGCCCCATATTTCACACTATCATCATTCCATGTTCATTTTATCATCATTTTCATGTTCATGGCCTTTAATTAACCTTATAACGTTGCAACTGCGTAAAGCATCAATTCACTCACTCACAAGCTGGTTTTAGATCAACACCTGCCTTATTCATTTGTTAGCTAATATTAAAAATAGGGCATCTAATGAAACATTAAGTGATACCCCGCAACAATATTCAACAATAGTTTAATACATTTGTATAATATACTGTATATACTATACATATATATAGAGACGGGAAAGAAATGAGTTATCTTTCTTAGACCAGAAAATGTTTAATCATTTTCAAATTTCGAAAGGACTAGAGCCACGAACCCCCATAGTTGGCCCTGTTAATACTCAAATATCAAAATTGGTTTGTTTTACACTAAAATTTGTGTATGTATAGTTGGATGTCTGTGTTAAAAGAGAAAAGATTTGGTTATGGTCTATAAATGAATTTTCAAGTACCCTAACCCTTCAAAAATAGCCTAAATCAGTGATTTTTCACTTTTTGGCCAAAATGACTTGTTTTTCAGTCACAATTTTGTGATTTTCTATGTGGCGCCACCCCTCGCCCATCGAAATTTTTGTTGAAATATGAAGAAAATAATGTATTTATAAAATTGAAGCAAAAATATTTATGGGCGAGGGGTGGCGCCCATGTCATTTTCACCAAAAACCAGCTGGAAAATTGTAAAATTTAGCTGAAATTAGCATATTTTCAATTTTAGCATCACTTTATGACGTCATTACAACGTCACAAGTACAGAAAACTTTTAAATTGATTTTGTTTTGTAACAAGTAATCATTCTAGACTACTTGGCCACAAAAATCTCATCTAACAAATGAATTAGAAAAAATGGCCCGATTTAGGGCCAAATTTGAGGGTTCGTGGCTTTAGTCCTTTACAAAGTGGCAAATCTTCAATATTTTTTTTCGAATCATCCTGATATTTGAACTTGATCTGTATTTTATTATACTCAACAGCTGTGCAAAATATATTTCAAATCCTTTGACGCGTGTTCAAAAAACCTAGGGTTTAACATAATACCCCGCCACTTCGTGTGGCGGGGAATAAAAAGGAAACATCTAACGGGCCTTTATACTGGCATGATTATGTTACATCTACATAAGACATTTGACACAGTTGACCACAATTTATAATGTCAAAAGCTTAAAACAATGGATGTTTAATGTACTAAATTATTTGAATCATATTTATGTGATAGGCAACAAAAAGTTAGTTTTTATGGAACAGCAACATATATTTAAAATAAATAAAATGTGAAGTTCCACAAGGCAGTATATTGGGACCATTAGTATTTTTATGTTATGTAAATGATATCACTATAAGTATAATCAAAGACTGCAAAATTTTATTATATGCAGATGATAGTACTATTTTATATATACATACCCAGAAATGATATCTAAAAAACTTGATTTGGAACTGCAATCTTGTAGTAAGTGGTTAATAGATAATAAACTTTCTCTTATTTAGGGAAAACAGAAGCAATTCTGTTTGGGTCTAAAAGCAAACTTTATAAAGTACGTATCTTTAATGTTACTTGTGATAATCACTCAATTTCTGTGACAAAATTGTGTGAAATATTTGGATTTTAATATAAATAAATTTCTATCTGGAGAAAAATTATAGATAATATAATACAAGAGGTACATGTAAACTCAAGATTAAAGTTTCTTTATAGACAGACTAAGTGTCTATCAGAAACATCTAGATAGACACACAGCTTTGATGCATTGTCATTTTAGTTATGCCTGTTCTGCATGGTATGCTGGTCGGAATAAAAAATATGAAGATAAATTACAAGTGTTACAAAATAAGTGTGTACGGTTTATAAAAGAAAGTGGACATAGATCTACAAAAGATGATAATGTGTTATAAAGAAGCAGAGGAACCAATGGGGTATCCGAATGTCCAAAAGTCCGAAAGGGCAGAGACAAAACCAGTAAACACCAACAAGAACAGGACAAAAACAGACAACATGTAAAACATGGAAACACAAAAATAACTGAATATCAATCAACAACGCAAACTCCAGTCCAAACGAGAGTGAATTCAGGTACTCCGGAAGAGTAAGCAGTTCCTGCTTGCTGTAGCACACCCGTCGGGTTGCCAACAGTCAATTCAGCGTGTAAAATCCGGTAAAGGAAGACAAAACAAAACCATAGGACAAACCAACATATTCCATATTCTTTCGTTTTTAATATCTGCAGTCATCTTAGAGATCGAAATCCCATATTTCTCTATAAGTGCATGATGTCTTCCGTAAATTTTTTTGAGTGAAGACAGCAACCGAGGAGCAACATAACCCTGTGTGAGCAATTTGTGCGTCAGACGTGACGCTCTGCTAAGGAAATCAACGTAAGTCGGGCACGCTCTGGAGTAACGAATCAATTGAGATACGTAAACTTCATAAGCTGGAGCGGACGGAATGTTGCTACACAAGAAAGGAAAGTTGACGTCATCACGTTTGTCATAGAGCTTTGTTGAAAGTTTTCCTTGAGAGTTAATTTTAAGATGTAGATCTAAATATGAAACAGACTCTCTAGAATCCGTAGTGTCCTTAATCTCAAGTTCTTGAGGATAAGTAAGATGGAGAAAGTCACCAAATCGAAAATTGTTCAGTGAAAGGACATCATCAATATAACGGAAAGTGAGATTAAAAGAGAGTTAGTCTACCATTTTTTTTTTTGTTTAGAAGTGATTTTAAGAAGTCTGCTTCATATGAATGAAGAAACAAATCAGCAAGCAAAGGTGCACAATTAGTGCCCATTGGAATCCCATTTGGTTGCTGAAAAACACGTCCACTAAACTGAACAAATAAAGTTGAGCATGTCGATTATTTGGTCTTCTTTAAAGGACTAGAGCCACAAACCCCCATTTTTGGCCTTGTTAATACTCAAATCTTAAAATTGGTTTGTTTAACACCAACATTTGTGTATGTATAGCTGGATGTCTGTGTTAAAAGAGAAAAGATTTGACCATGGTATATAAATAAATTTTCAAGTACCCTAACCCTTCAAAAATAACCTAAATCAGTGTTTTTTTCACTTTTTGGCCAAAATGACTTGTTTTTCAGTCACAATTTGGTGATTTTCTATGTGGCGCCACCCCTCGCCCATCGAAATTTTTGTTGAAATATGAAGAAAATAATGTATTTATAAAATTTAAGCAAAAATATTTTTGGGCGAGGGGTGGCGCCCATGTCATTTTCACCAAAAACCAGGTGGAAAATAGTGAAATTTAGCTGAAAACAGCATATTTTCAATTTTAGCCTCACTTTATAACGTCATTACAACGTCACAAGTACAGAAAACTTTAAAATTGATTTTGTTTTGTAACAAGTAATCATTCTGGACTACTTGGCCACAAAAATCTTATCTAACAAATGAATTTGAAAAAATGGCCCGTTTAGGGCCAAATATGAGGGTTCGTGGCTTAAGTCCTTTGTTCTTTTTCTTTGACTCATTGTTGACAAAGTATGTCTTGATATAATCGACTACTAGATATTTGTACCTGCGTTTCTTTTATAAAAAGCTGTTTAATCAGTTGTGCCAATCGCGATTTCATTTGTTCATGTGGAAGTGTTAGATATGTAAAAGTAGAAAATCGTGTTAAGCAATTAAGACTTAATCATGCACATAAAATTTATTTTAAAAAAGTTTGAAAGATCATTTGATGGAAAACTCTGGTGGCACTTCATCTCAGCATAGCTACATCTATGATCTCAGCCATTTTTTATAATTGATAATGAATATCCTTATGGTTCTAGGCCAGTACTTTCTTTCGGAACTTGAAGCCAAAAGAGTTCCTAATGGCGTGTTTTATTAAATGACGGCAAGAGGTCATTAGGGCAGACCGTGGCTTAAGACAGAGCGCTCTTGTTCTGAAAGCTTAAGACAACCGAGAATTAGAGATAAGATGGAGAAGGTATAAGACTAAGACTTGTACATCTGAGTAACTTGTATGTTCTGAATAAGTGTACTTTTGGTAATATAATATAAACATTATTGGACAATTCCTGGCAAAAACTGCACAGGTCATAAATAATGAGTTCTAAACGAATTATCAAAATAATTAATTTAAACCTTAAAATAAACTTTCTATTGACATGATTTCCTTGCGATCATAGACTCGACAATCTGGATAAGACACAGCAGTGATGGTCTTATCATCAAGAAACACGAGTAAGTTGTATAATTTTATAAAGTATTTATTATAATATTCAGTCAATTGATTGGTTTGAAGAACGAACGAGATATTCTTTAAGTTTCACTCAAATAAAGTCCTGCCAATTAAAACAAAGTTTAGCCTCATTTGTGCAACATGAGGACATCTACCATGAGTCTAAGACGAACCATCTCTCTCTTTTCCAGTGGCAGTCAAAACTCTCCTACTCGATTGGCCTTCTGTCCCCATTTTCTCCACTTCATCATCATTTCATGTTCATCTCCCGGATATAGCCGAAATCGTGCTTCTTGGGAGTAAAGCAATAACTAACTAACTAATCTAAGACGAACCTGGGAGACTAAAAATAAATATAAAGACAATTTATGTCATTAATTTACTGTCAAAGAAGGTCAACAAGCATACTGCGACACTATTTATAATCGTAGTGGAATTAACCATATGTGGATTTTGAAGAACTCAAAAGATTTGTTAGATCATCTTAAATCCAGATCATTTTCTGAGGTTCACTCTTTGAAAACGTTCGATTTTTCAACTTTATACACTACCTTGCCACACGAAAAACTAAATTGTCGCCTGAAAAAACTTCTCGAAAAAGTCTTTCCAAACTCTAGGAATTTTGTTGTTTTGGGTTATAATTCTACATTCTTTTAAAAAACATCTTTCAAAGATAGAATTTGTTATACACTGGAACAAGTTTGCAGTATGCTTGATTTCCTCATTGACAACATATTTGTCACCTTCGGAGGAGAGATTTTTCAACAACAAATCGGCATTCCAATGGGCACAAACTGTGGTCCTCTCCTCGCCGATTTCTTTTTATACACTTACGAGACTGAATTTCTTCAGGAACTCGTTAAGAAAAAGAAGATGAAAGAGGCAAGGTCATTTAATCTTACATTCAGATATATTGATGATGTCCTTTCTGTCAATAACACTTCATTTGGTAGTTGGATTCCTTCAATATATCCTCCGGAATAGGAGATTAAAGAGACCACCGAATCTAATTGCTTCACGTCTTTCTTGGATTTGCACCTCGAATTTGACCCAGGTGGTCATCTCAGTACAAAAATTTACGATAAACGAGACGATTTTAATTTTCAAATTATTAATTTTCCTCATCTACAGAGCAGTATACCTACTTCTCCTGCATACGATGTTTATATTTCACAACTTATTCGATATGCCAGAGCTTGCACACATTTCACACATTTTTTGATCAGACACCGATTTCTTCGTGACCGAATTTTGGAGCAGGGCTATAAGAAAATACTTCTCATACGATCACTAAAAAAATTCTTTCTTCGTTATCAGGCACTAGTAGAAAAGTTCAAAATTGAGTTAAAAGATATGATAGTTAATTGTTTTAATTAGTGTTTGACTGGTCTGATGTACTGAGATGATCACCTCAATATCCCTATTGTGTCTCACAACTATGTTGTGTTCTATGGTCATTACCGGATCCTAAGATCGCAATCGAAGTGGGAGGTTTGGTGCCTTAAAACCTGGTTTAACCCACCATTTCGTTTGAAATGCCTGTACCAAGTCAGGACCATTGCGATCCACCAATTCTCCGGTATGACTGATTCGTTTTTGTCGTTTTCTCTGGACTATGAGATTGATCATTCAAGTTCGGTAGTTTTGTTATTACCTTTATTTACAATGTATTATCATACAATTCCTGTTTATTATGATCTCGTGCGGGTTCCGGGTGGCGAATAGGCTCGCAGCAGCGCTAAGCTTGTCGGTAAAAGTCCACTAAAGAGCGCTCAGAAACCTGACATCGGGCAAGGCCGCTTTGCCCACAAAGCGACTGGGATGTGTGCCCCAGGTGGTTGAATGGGGCAGCCCTGACATCGAGAGATGCGGGGTCGTCAGACGATAATGCGGAAACCCTGACCGCAAACCATAGTGGTGCACCGTGTTGGGAAAAATGTCACGTTCCTCGCACGTTAAAGAACCCTGCTGCAGGTCTCGGTAAGAGTAGGACCCGTAGGATCCCCATGCAGGAGGCGAAATTTCCCGTCCCTTCCCATCAATCCTTTTTCCAGTGGCAGTCAAAACTCTCCTACCCGATTGGCCTTGTGTCCCCATTTTGCTCCACTTCATCGTCATTTCATGTATCACCACTTTCATGTTCATCTCCCGGATATAGCCGAAATCGTGCTGCTTGGGAGTAAAGCAATAACTAACTAACTAACTGTTTTTTATGACATTAATACATTTATTGCCAATTAAAATTTTAAAGTATTTGTAATTCAGTCACCATAAGCCAGAGACTTGACACACCTGTTTGAGTTACGTTTAACAGTTGGTATTGTTTTTGTCCTTTTTGAAATTATAGTGCAACCTCACTAGGCAATTTTATAGCATGAAGTCTCGTTAATATATTGTTCTTGCAGTTTTGGATTAATTTCTTGATGGATTTTAACTGTACCACAAGAGGTAGATTTTATAATTATTATCAATAGATAGACCGGTCGCCATTGTCGGGACAATACCATGTAATTTTTCCTACCACCAGCCGTTACAAAATAACCCAGTTCGCGCTTCTTGGGAGTAAAGCTAACCAACAAAACGTCGTTATAGAAGCTAAAAGCAGATCAATTTTAATAATGGGAAAAAAACTTGTTTATTTATTTGTTTGATTCTTTAAAGTTAGCACGTGTTTTTAAAACAGGTTTTCTGAAGTTGTAATGACAGAATATCACCAACTTTAGTTTTCTCTTTTTTTATACCCCGCCACACGAAGTGGCAGGGTATTATGTTATACCCTCATTTTTTTTCGGTGTCTGTCCGTCCGTCCGTCCGTCCGTCTGTCCGTCCGTCTGTCCGTCCCCCGAAGGTTTCCGACCAATAACTTGAAAACGCGTCAAAGGATTTGAATGATATTTTGCACAGCTGTTAAGTACAATAAAATACAGGTCAAGTTCGATTTCCAGCATGATCCAAAAAGTGGTTTTCGAGATAGGCCACTTTGAAAAATCAAATTTCATGAAATTTTGAGTTTCCAACCAATAGCTTGAAAACGTGTTAAAGGATATGAATGATATTTTGCACAGCTGTTTAGTACAATAAAATACAGGTCAAGTTCGATTTCCAGCATGATCCAAAAAATAGTTTTCGAGATAGGCCACTTTGAAAAATCAAATTTCATGAAATTTTGAGTTTCCGACCAATAACTTGAAAACATGTCAAAGGATTTCAATGATATTTTGCACAGCTGTTTAGTACAATAAAATACAGGTCAAGTTCAATTTCAAGCATGATCCGAAAAACAGTTTTCGAGATGGGCAACTTAGAAATCAAATTTTATGAACTTTTGATATTATAACGTGGCGGGGTATCATTTAATGTCCCATTACATGCCCTATTTTTACATATAATTATACTATCAACTTTAAAATCTTTGTTACAAATAATCTCATGAGCATTTAAAGTTCTTCACATGACAATGTCAGCTATTTACTTGTCAATTAAAGGTAAATTATATCTAAACAATGACACATATTTGGGTAAATAAGTAAATACGGCTCATCAAAGATTCCGATGTTTGAAAACCAAACACTCTTAAGAGTGACATTATAAATCTTTCGTTTTTCATGAAAGAATTAAACAAAGAGAGAACGTTAAGCTTGAATTTTTTCATATTTCACCAACATGGATTTTAAAAGTTTCATCAAAATAAAGGGCTATTGAATTTCTCGATACTTCAGGTATGCTTTGATTGAAGTTCAATTTGTAGATTATCTTTAAAAGTTAACCGAGATCTTTGAAAATCCAAAGAACTCTTAAATCTACGTTAAATTATTACATTTCTAGAGATAAAAGTTTTCTTCTTCATTTTTGTTTCAACTATAGCATTTTCAAGTTAGTTGAAAACTTCTAAAAAATCTCAGCAATATATACAGATAGGAAAATGAGTGATGTTTTTGTTTTATTAAAATTTTGATTTTATCAATTCAAACTTTACTATAACAACTTTAAATTTGTTATAGTAAAAGTTTGAATTGATAAGTTCAAAATTTTTAATAAAACATTTTCAAGCATTTTTCTATATCAACAACAGTTTGAACAATAACATGTACCCTATAAGTGTATATAATCATATTGAATCATATTGAATGTCACAATTATATATCCTCATCTTCTCTCCATCTTCTAATAAGATGTGTTAAGGTATATAGATTATCTTTAAGCTAACAAAAATCTTTGAAAAATCAAGAATCAATGAGGAAAACTCGAGGAACATTCTAAAAAAACGACCGTCGACAATATTATGCAAGTGATAAGAATATGAGGCGCTTAACGCACAAAAAATGTTATTGTGATTATACTTCTCGCCACATGCAATTCATTTTTATTTTATTATAATAACCTTTATTTTGTCCATTTTGTGTTACTTATGTGAGCTGTGTCGCGTACACTTATTCCACATCTCATCATTATGTCTCCCCCCACTTTTGTGGGAAAACATATTGTTTTTGTAGTGTCCGTCCGTCTGTCTGTCCATCACAAAGTTTGTCAGCGCAACTCCTCTGAAAATACTAAACCGAATTCAATGAAAATTTGTATAAAGGAAGTACACTTGATTTAGTTATGCATTTTACCAGGAAATTTTGATCCTCAAATTATTGTGGGAGAAATGGCCCTTTGAACTTAGAACTATTTTGGGGAAACGGGGGGAGACATCGTTTTTGTATGCAAAAACAAACTTTAATTTTCTATTTGAACAAAACAAACACAAAATAATTTTACACACAGGACTAATGTTTTGCCACTATCACCTTTTTTTGCTCAGTGCTTTTAATAAAACTGACTCTTGCTTTGTTACTAATCTTTTCAACGTAAACGTGGTGTTGTTTTTGTGTCATGTAGGCATGAGAAAACATTTTAACAAATTTCAACCATACATTTGTACCTAGCAATACCTTTGCAATTATGAACTTTCTTGTTTCTTTAATAAAATAGTTTTTTAAAACGTTTATTTCAAATATAAAGCAACCATGCATTAATTCACTTAGGTTGTAACCAGAGTAAATAATGAATAACAATAAACAAAAATACAAAACCTTGTTTCAGTAAATTAAGGTAATAACAAAATTACCGAACTTCGAGGATCAATCTCAATGTCCAAGAGAAAAGACAAAACATGGAAGACACACCGGAAAAATTATAGATCGCAATGGTCTTGACTTGGTACTCGCATTTCAAACGAAATGGTAGATTACACCAGGTTTTTATGGTGCACCAAACCTCCCTCTTCCATAATGATTGCAATCTTGCACAAAACGAAACACGGTAACTTATCATCATCTTTATATATTTTTACTGAACTTGCAAACAATATTATAATTTTAAGAAAATTTGATCGTAGCATTTAAAATTTAACATATATACGTGTGGGTAAATTAAATTTTAAGAAATGGTTCATATGAAACGAATATATATAATAAGGTTGTAAACCTACTATTTGTACTACTCGCCAGACATGATAGAAAGACTAATAAAGATGTAAGAACAAAACGTGTTTGATTGTTTTGTCACCAACTCAATAAAGTCTATTTAAAGCCCTTGTTTAATAAAGATATAAACTAAACTGTAGATATAATACATTCATAGTATTCGTTGTTTTATTGAATGAGATTATCAGATCCCCCTTAAGCCTAACGCTTATCATTACCTACAATAATGGGTCTTTTTATCAGCTTTAAATCTTTACGACACATCAATGTTTCGACTATAATATCAATTTAGTTTTATAACTTACAATTAAGTTTGACAAGGAAGGCATGCTTTATTTTAAATTAAAGAATGGAATTTGTCTCTGAAATAATTTTCTCACGTAAAAATGTAAGTCTTTAAAATCGAATTGTGTATAGAAAGAGTGACATAAAAAATCATTAAGTTTTTAATCTTGTTTGATATTTATTACAAATCTTTTTTCGTTATATTATTTTTTTTAATATCACTCTGAGTATATTCACACGGCAGAACCATTATGGAGAAAAATATTGTTAACGGACGATACATGCAATTTTTTCACGGTTTATGTCAATTTTCAACTTTTAATCTCGAAAATATCAAAAATATGAATGAAACGAACTTTAAAAACATGCCCAGTATATAAACAAGAACATATTGTATAAGGATTTAATTTCTTTTTGTCGAACACAATGGTATATTTTTAAATTATTCACGAACGGTGTGCTCGAATTGATTACATTGACACGGACAATTCAAACTGGTTTATATAAACAGGCCTGTACAGAGTAATAATCTGGCAAGTTATGCTTCTATATAAGTAAAAGAAGTTAATAAAGTTTTGTTTTAATGAAAATATCAATATCCGATAATAACGTTCAATATTTTTATATATTTCAAGCATAACAAAATGACTCTTAATACATGCAATAAAACTTGGTAACGGACCGATACATGCAAAATAATTGCGTTGCAGTCAACAGGTGTAACTGAAATACAATTCAGAGGTACATAATTTGACAGTGTTCTGATGATACAAATACAAGACAGGTCACTCTTGTTATGTTGACTGCAAAAAGTAATACATAATGTCATCGTTAATATTAAGAATTCATAGTAAACACAAAACATCAAAAATCATTGGAAAAACTATTTTACCTAATGCTCTATTTACCACAACATCAAAATGTCAGCGTTCAGACGGAATAAATTCTGTAATGCATATTACAAAGTTTAAACCAACAACTTAATCCCAACAAATAATTCAAATATAATAAAAGGTAATAACAAAACGACCGAACTTGAAGAATCAATCTGAAACGTGGAACTGGAAAAACAAAACAACGCAGACACACCGGAAAATAAGAGATCGCAATGGTCTTGATTTAGAACAGGCCTTTAAAATATGGTTGAACTTGGTTTAAATGCACCAAAACCTCCTTCATTCATATAGCTAAAATAACGGATATTTATAATAAATGTGTGTTTTACACAGATTTACTTCAGCTTTTACCAGTGGAACCCAACTTTTGTTTTCATTCCAGATAATTGCATTTACTTATTAAACTGTTATATTTAATATTAACATGGACATGAAGCAGTCGCACATAACAGCAAATCCTCTTGCCCGTTATATTAAAGTCTAAAATACTGCCAAAGTCTGGAAGGGTCCCGTCGGCAAACATCTAAGTGTTTTCAGAACGGTATTAGTAAAAAGTTGTTTTTCAGTTATTGTTCACTAAGTCCAATTTGAAAATCCGTGATTTAATTTCTATGAACTTTTTTTTTCAAACAAATTTTATGAATTTGCATGAAATATGTTTTAATATACTAATCATGACATGCTTCACTGACCCTACCCTGCAACTTTATCAGAAGGATATTGTAAATAGTTTTGGCGTTAAAGTGTTCACAAAGCCCGTTTTCAAAATCTATCAAAATTATATAAGTTTTTCCAACTGTACAGAACTGTATTGTAAGAAGTTTTTAGTTTAAGGTATATTTTTCACAAGAGTTGAGACGGGCAATAGGACGGACGGACACCTTGAAAACTTTAGGGCGACTCTCTACCACTTGCAGATTCTTAGCTATGGACATTTACCAAAAACTGTAACCAGAGGTATACATGCTGAAAATGTAAGTCAAGATGAATTTATGTTAATGCAGATGCATAATATTGTTATTCACGACAAATGGAACAAACAGGTGACCTACATAACACACATTAGTAACACTTTGGATACATGTACGATTGGTGACTTATCCAAATAAACAGAAAACGCAAAATTATTTATTTTCTATCCAATCTCAAATCATGATTAGCCAATTCACTTGCAGATGAAGACATTTGAACCATCTAAAAAACTTTAACTTGAGTCATTTATGTAGCAATGTATTAAGTCATGCTGACAACCATTACAGATGTACATACCCCTGACCTTTAAGATACATGTATATGGTGCTGCAGCTTTTGACATAACTAAAACCATTACGTACATGAAGCTTCATACGAACGAACACACCAATAGCCATCTTACAATTACAAGAAAGGAGAAGGTTGTTGCATCCACCTGGCGGCACCAGAACTGATATTGATTCATTTTTATTTAATATTAATAAATTTAACTCAGACTGTTGTTTGCAGTTAAGACACGACGTTCATACGACAGTCGCTGACAAAGTATTTACACGCACAATTTGTCTGATACATTATAAATCATGCATGTATTCGTCCGTAACGTAGATTATTTGCATGTACCCCTTTTTCTTGGACAGCGACATGCTTTGCAGTCCATGGCTTCGTGAATAAATTAATGAACAGCCTATTCAATTTCAAGAATCATTAAAAGAGCACAAAACTTTTAAAAAACATAAAAAAGTGGTTTTTGCTACACGTTGCTCGTATTGAAGTGCTATAGTACGAGAGTAGGCTATTGGTTTGTTAATGTTCTCGAAAACTAGATGGCCGATTTCAATGTTTCAAACATAAATATTTAGCTAGTTCATTTTTCTTTATACTGTACGCTTCAGTTTTTCTATTATTATTTGTAAACAAATAAAATGTCTTACCTTTTCTGACTATATCCATCCCAAATTGTGTATTTTACCTGTGTTTTAATCCGTTTCAAGGATTTTACGTCTATGTCCCGTCCGTCAACATTATTTCTCGTCTTAATGGTTCTGCCGTGTGATATTAACGGATTGACTTTTAATGAAAAACTTATAGCAGCTAAATTTTTATTACTGTAAAATTAACAGCATTTGTAACAACTATGAAAATTATTTCATTTACATTGTATTAGAGGTTCACTACCTCTAAGCTTTCTGAACGGCGCAATCGCCCATTCAGGGCCATTAATATACGCATGGTGCATTTATGACCATTAACTGTCCAACATACCTCTTAAAATTAATATACGCATGGTGCATTTATGACCATTAACTGTCCAACATACCTCTTAAAATCTATCAACTATTTAAAAAAATATATATATACAGTAATAAATAAAGGTAATAACAAAACTACCGAACTTGAATGATCAATCTCATAGTCCAGAGAAAATGACAAAAACGAAACAGTCATACCGGAGAATTGGTGGATGGCAATGGTCCTGACTTGGTACAGACATTTCAAACGAAATGGTGGGTTGAACCAGGTTTTATGGCGCCAAATCTCCCTCTTCCATTGCGATCTTAGGATCCGGTAATGACCATAGAACACAACATAGTTGTGAGACACAATAGGGATATTGAGGTGATCATCTCAGTACAGCAGACCAGTCAAACACTAATTAAAACAATTAACTACCACATCTTTTAACTCAATTTTGAACTTTTCTACTAGTGGCGTATAACGAAGAAAGATTTTTTTTAGTGAAAGTATGAGCCGTATTTTCTTATAGCCCTGCTCCAAAAGTCGGTCACGAAGAAATCGGTGTCTGATAAAAAAAATCTGTGAAATGTGTGCAAGCTCTGGCATATCGAATAAGTTGTGAAATATAAACACCGTATGCAGGAGAAGTAGGTATATTGCTCTGTAGATAAGGAAATAAAATAAAATAAAGTTATTTTTTCGTGGGTTTTTTTTCTCAGCATTTATATTTTGTTGTAGGTATGTTGCTACAGTCAGAAAAACCAAACCTGAGAGATGTGAACCTTTAAATCGCCAAATGACTGTTCGCATTCTCCGTCATGAATATCTTCCGTCACTGCATCGACAGAAGACGGAGAAATTACCACAAACGCGTCTTCGTCATGAAATTAATTTGACGTTAGAACGTGTTCTTAAAGAGGAACATCGACCAACAGAGGCGTTAAAGCATCAGTTTTTGATGTGTATGAATGCTCTGCATAGTCATCTCAAAACAAACCCGTTTAAACTTGAAATGAAGGATTCTCCCATTTACGCAGGTGACATTTCACCATGGAAGCCTCTAGATCCTAGAATACCAGCATATCTTATCCCTCTTAAGGTTGGAAAGATGATTGGCAATCAGTTGGAAGCAGGTTATGCTGTGTTTCCAATGCCGAGGGAGAAAACAGAAATGAGCGTAAAGGTGTATAATCTGGATCTGCGGTCAGAAGATCGAACTAACCTTTGTCCAAGAAAAACTGTATTTTCAGTGTATAAAGTATTTTCGTGGGCGATACAGAAATTAAATCGTAATCACACATCCATGACAATGGGTTCAAGTGTTACCGGGCGATATAGTGCAATGGGAGATTTAGATTTGAAAATTGAGTTCCGAAAGGATGTTCCTCATTTGCTACTATTTTTACCGGAAGGCCAAATTGTTGAACTGGTGCCAGCTATAGCTGTTACTAAACGTGGTCCATTTTACGTGACCAGACCATTTGAACAAGATGTCAATCCTAATTCCGATATGCGGTGGAGAATAAACTATTCCATGAATGAAGAAGCAATAATGCGGGCAATAGCAACTGGTGATAAACTTCAACGAGTGAATGCTGCAAAACTATTGGCCTTCATCTGTAAAAACGAGTGGCAACTAAAACACATCACGCCTTATCATATCAAAACAGTGCTTCTTCACGAATCAGACTTTGAAATAGATGAAACGCCACGATGGCAAAGATTTTCAATTGATGAATGTTTAAAACACTTAATACGACGTCTTTTGGATTATGTGAGAAAAATGGATCTTCCACATTTCTTTGATGAAGATATAAATCTGTTGTCCCATATTCCTCTTCGAGCATTTACATTCATGAGGAAAGCACTTGATCGACTGTTAATTGATGACGAAGAACTAGCCAGAGTTGTAGAGAGAGCACGGTTGCAAAAGATAGTTTATTGAATTTTTATAGCAATCTTTTTGCAATGCAAATAATATAGTTTAGTATACACTCTCAAATAATGCAGCAGAGACTGTAATATTCTGCGATTATAAAACATGAAGCAATTTTTTGCTGTTCGTGAATTAAGACTTAAATTTCATGTCATCTTTAGCTTTCATATTATCTTAAAATCATTATCGTTCGATATTACAATGTAATACTCTTCTTTAGTATGTACGTAATATGTTTAAGTCAACTGATATTTCATTTTCGATACAAATCACATAATAGAACATTCTTCATTAATTAATTTTATACAGTAGCTAAATAATTTCTCTTATTTTTAAAGTGTTTAATTTTTTCAACATTTCGAGAATTTGCTGTTTTTTAGATCCAAAATTTTCTATGGTGCAACCCATAGTAAAAAAGTACTGGATATTTTGTTTAATTGTAATGATTTGTATTTTTGTACTGCTTTTTTGTTGCATCCAATGCATTGTTATGATTTTATTTGGTAGAGGGGATTATTAAACAAATGGTATTCGGGGTTGAAAGAGATTGTGTTCAAGGAAATGCGGGGGTCTGAATAAATGGTATAAGAAGAGATAACGTGTCTTTTTATCGCCCGATGAACTGATACTCCAAAGAAACAAAGAAATACTAAAATAAAATCATAGTACTCCTATATGTTTCCATCAAACACCAAATTAAAACATTGATAACAACGACACTACATGTATGAAAAAATACGCACAATATAATTGCATTCAGAACACTCTGTGCCCTTTAAGATTACGCAATTACAAATATCCATTTGTACCAACTCAAGAAATCGAAAACTATAGGAGGATCTTAAATATTTAACGAGAACGGTATGTTTTAAACACATTGCCAACAGGTTTTCTTGCCAATTTTCGAGAATTTCCCATATGTAGTCGTTTCATGTATGTCTGTTGGCAGAACAACGGTAACAATAAGTAAAGCCAACGACAAATTACTTTTTATTTAGGAAGTCAAATTACAGAAAAAAAAAAAACGTTGCCACAAAGATCCATTTCAATAAAGTCTTTAACACAAGAAATTGCCTAAATATAAGAAACATGAATAAAAAGTTTGATTGAACACAATAACTACTGGTCACATTTTCAAAAATCTTTACAGCTTTTATAAATCGGTGGTTCCGAATACCAGTGCACTCAAGTACCTATAGCATGTAGGCTTCAATTACACGCGTATGTGTGTACCGTTAGTCGAAACATAGTTTTTGACTATAGGATGGATGGTATTATAACTATAATTCAACAAGAAATATGAAAGCAAATGCTCACTAGGGATACCCCTGCTTTCACAACCATGTATTATGTTAAATATAATTTAAAAGCTTTCAGCTTTGAAGAAGATATCCATTGTTGATATAGCTTTATTCAAAAATTCAACAACCAAGGACTATGTCAGTCTAATATCTAGTGGTATTCAATTATCTCCCCTGCGGAAAAAGCTAATGTGTTTTTAAATTTTTATCGATGACAACGACGATGGCGACGGCATGTAAACAATCTTCAACTTTCATTTATTGCACATGGACCTGACTACTATCATATACGTTGGACATGTCATGTTATTAAAGAATCTTTTCTGTTTCGTAAACAGTTGTTTATAAGGTCAACAAAAGTGCATATTTTAACAAATCGAGTGAAACTTGCTGGACGTTGAAAAAAATTAAAATGTCAACTCAACCTTAAAAAAATCACACAAGGCGTAATACCTGCAGTACATTCTCGAAATTTGTAGGAATGTTAGATTATTACCTTTTCTTACGCCAGATATTAGTTTGGAAATTATATTTTACTGTTATCACTTAACGATCCATTTGAATTCAATGTGTAACTATGAAATACTTTCAAGGGATACAACCAAGTTCTATCTTTCATTAATAATAAACATGATAAAAGGGGGACATTTCTATTTTTAAAACGGATGCTGAAGATTGAATTGGACATTTAATCCAATACAATGCAAATTCACATGTTGTTGATCCCAATTTACGGACACCGGTCCAAAAGGTAAACATGTTCTATGACGTAATCAAATTCAACAGGTAAATCGTGTACTTTTGAAGAGAAGGTTGTCAAGACGGACTAGAAAAATAGGTCTTTTTCTTAATTTTATTTTGGCTTAACCTCTTGCAGTACATGTCTGAAAATTTGCAGATGGGAAGATATACATTTAAACAAATAGTGTGATTTTTTTCAATTTTTTATATAAAAGTTAAAGTTGTGCGATCCATTTCAGTTTGCACCGTATGCATTTCATAAATATCCACATAATAACATGCATAAAAATGCAATCTGTTACTTTTAAAAACTCTTTTTAATTCAAAAAAGTTTATTTTATCAGCATAACCTAAAATTGGAAGAAATTTTGTACTAAAAAGAACTTTTGATTCACTTGACAACCAGGATAAACATTCTAATTGACTTTCCTATCTTTTCCGATGAAGAGCTCACATTCGATTGTTTAAATACCACCGGTTTTCGGACTGTGTTATGAGTTTTGAATGAAAACAAAGTGTAACAGAAAAGATAATAAAGGAAGTAGAAGTCTGATTGACCCACAAATGTAGCCCACAAAATATCATGTCCATGCCAGGCAGTCAGGGGTCATTCTTATATAAGTGAATTTGTTTCACTTGAACAAGTAAAATCAAATCATTGATATAGGTGAACACAATTTTGTGTGAATAAATTTCACTTGTTCCAGTGAACTTTTAGTTTATCAAATTAATAAAGCCACTAAATGAAATTTCTTTTTATTTTGTTTATTTAAGAACAAATTTACAATTTCTTCACTTCATTAGTATCATTATAGATATAGCTTGTCTGATTAATTAAATTTCTTGTTCAAAGACACAGTAAGTACAAATTAATAGCCATTTAATTTCTCAAGGGACCTATTTTCAAAGCTTATGCGCCCACTAAATTTTTTCTGCGCCCAGATGATTTTATTGATATTTAAAGTTTCAATTTAGATCTATAGAAGAAAAAATACTGCTGACCACATGAAAAAATTATATAACATCATTACAGATGATCAAAGATTTAACATTTTGCTTAAAATCACTTGTACAAGTGAATTTAGATTGTTAAGAAATCGTATCTACTTGAGCAAATGAATTTGTATCACTTAAATAGGTGAATTAAATTCACTGCTACAAGGGTGATCCCTGACTGCCAGGCTTGTAAGCACATTTCTGCAACCTAGGTGTTATAGTCGCTGAGGTTAAATGGGCAAAAAAGCGGCATTTTCTTTTTGGTAAACAGGACCTAAATGTTCCATCGACCTACAAAGGCATCCCTAAATGTATTATGCTTTATAAAATATCAGCAACCTCGAAATAAAAATAACTGAGTTTCGAGTAAATAAAAGTGTGACGGAAAGCGGGACAGAAATTTGTTTTAGGCCTCAAAAAAGTATGTGTTTCTGGTTTCATGCTTGAAAAAAATAGGGTCAGTAAGTGGGCATTATTTTTTTGTTTTCAGTTTTTTTTTACCTTGAGTCAATGGGAAGCAGATTTAAAGTTTAAAGGTGCCTAAGCAAAAATGGCAATAAACAAGAGGCTCCCAGGAGCTTGAATCGCTCACCTTGTATTCGATGATACTTTTAAGCTGGATATTTTAACAAAGGAATGCTACTCTGTGGAATTATCAATTTTAATGTTCTAAGGGAAACAACTCCTATCAAGAAAGGTCTTACAACTTTGACCCCATTACATAATTTTTAGATCTTTGTGTGCTTAACCATATGCAATTTAATTTTTTCAAATATCTTGTATAGTTTTCAAGATATTGGTCTTAAAAGAGCAAAATTTGAAAAAAGGGCAATAACTCCTACAGCCCGTGTCAGATCTTCTTCAAAACTTTAGAGCAGGTAGATCTTGATGTGCTGATAACTATAACCCAAACATAATTTTAATATTTGTTACCATTTTTGAGCTATTTGCAAAGAACTGCTATTTACTCTTATGTTCTATTAATAGCTATGGCGGCTATTTTTTTTTGTCGAAACAAAATTTCGAACGATGGTTTTGTAGAGGACATATACTACAGAACAAACCTACCAAGTTTCATTACATTTAACCAAGCGGTTTCAGAGAAGATTTTTGAAAAGTTTAACAAAAAGCTGTGAAAATTGTCAATTTTTACGATCCAAAGGGTATAACTCCTGAAAGAACGGTCCTACAACTTTGACTCTGTTACAACTTTTGTAGATCTTGGTGTGCCTAACCATATGCAATTTAATTTTTTCCAATATCTTAGTACATATTGGTCTAAAAAAGTGCAAAATTTGGAAAAAATCAAGAAAAAGGGCAATAACTCCTACAACGATTGTCGGATCTTCCACAAAATTTCAGAGCAGGTAGATCTTGATGTGCTGATTACTTTAATACCATGCCAAAACTTTGAGTGAGTGAGTGAGATGGTGTTATACCCCCGTGCAACGCTATATAGGTTATTTACAGATGATGAACATGAAAAGGATGATAAAATGCACATGAAATGATGATGATAAATGAAAAATGGAAACAAAGGACCGGTAAATTTTGAAGAACCACAGGAAAAGGGGAGAGGTGGGTAGGGACAGAAAATTAAGCCTATGTGGTGCACTACTTGGCGGTCCACAAAGGGGTCTTTTACGTGCATGAAGCGTGGCACTCTCCACACACGTTGGGCCACTATGGTCGGCGGTCAGGGTTTCCGTATTATAGACCTGACAACCCCCGCGGACGAGGGCTACCCTATTCAGCCACCTAGGGTACACACTTGGTCGCTCTGTGGGCTGAGCACTGACCCGACGTCAGAATCCCAAAGACCCTTAGTCGCCCCAAAACTTTGATATCTGTTACGGAACTTCAACAACAAAACTGCAATCAGCAACAAGAACTCAAGCAAGTTGTGTTCCAGAATGCAGCTCTTATTGCTTTTAATTGATTTGAAAACGCGCGAAGACCTTAATCAAGAAAAAAGAATTCGATCACTATGAAATATTCAGCTACTCTTGAACGAGTTTAAAACGCCGAATGAACTCATTAACGGACAATATTGGCATCACAAGGAACAAAAGTCACATATCTTAAATTACGTAAAAATGTGCATGTAACCAAAATTTTTGACTCGTTAACAACTCAGAAATTAATAATTAATTGTTATCTCTAAATTATGGTCTGAAATTTAATATTTTTTTCCGAATTGTTGCATTATAAAACATGTTTTAGCAACACGTCTTTCGGGTTATGAAATAATGACTCATTGAAAAACTTTCTTTTACACCATTGCGTCCTGAAATGGTTGCGATTCAGACAGTGGCATTTATTTCTTTTTTCAAAGACTCGATATATGTCAGAACTGTGTTTTGTACAAAACTAAGACGATTTCACCCGTAACGCACTTAATCACCAATTTATGTTTAACGTGCGATTCTTAGACCGAACCTTTGTTAATCATTATAAACGTGCAGAAATTTTGATAAACGTATAGGACCCCTTGTATTGGTACACGCGTGTATTTAGAGCCTACAGGCTACTGGTACACGCGTGTATTCGGAACCACTGCATTAAAAGAAACTTATAACTGCATATGACCTTATATATGTTACAGTAAATTTGTGTAACTAGGAATTTCACGTAATTACTGAAAATTTAGGAATTTCATGTAATTCCTAACGTGCTTAGTAATTATATGAAATTACTAAAAATCCTCAGTAATTACATGAAATAACTGACTTTTTTAAGAGATTTTACACACATTTACTATACATCAAATTCTTTTTTTAAGATTAATAAAATGCAATGTTGAACCACCTTTTCATGGGCATTTTTATTGAATGTGAGTGAGATGAAACTCATCTAGCTACTAGTAGAACACGTAAATGATTTATGTATGAAATCTAAAATGGCTCAGGATATGAAAGAAGTAAAATATATTGAGGAGTTATACAAGTTAGAGGGTTTTTTAAAGTGCATCGTGTTGAGCAATTTTTATTTCCCGTTCAGCCGTGCATGGAGGTTCATCGTGCATCGTGTTTCTCTATTTCGTTTTTCGTTCATCGTGATCATCATTTTTTTATTGGCCGTTCATCGTACATTACCATTTTTATTGGTCGTTCATCCGTGCATGAACCCCCCTCCCCTTTACCACCCCCAAGTTATATAATGAGAAAAGAGAAAAAGTTTTGCTGCCAAAAGTGAAAATTGATGAAGTAATGGAAAGTCTACAAAATATGGAAAATGATGGGAGCTATAAAAAGACAAGGGATGACTACTATCATGTTGGAAGGTAATTCTTTTGTTTAGGCACAGACTGGTAATTTGTATGCCTCCCAATCAAAGTTTTGTGACAAACTCGTATGTATTGGGAAACTCCTCTCTAATTTTTCCAAGAGGTTCTAAAATGCATTTAAAGGTATTTCCAGGAATCTCCCCTTTGAAATCTGTAAAACTTGTATTATAAGGGAAACGTAACCTTGCCCAGTTTTTGTTTCATGAGATTAATTGGGCTTCGTTTGAGAGACATTCAAAACTGCATCCAGTGTCAATATCATATCTTGTTTGTTCTGTCTGTATGCCCTTTCGACACTTAGTTATTAACTTTACATTTTGATAGCTACATCAGTCCTGATTTTTTTTTAAATATGCCAAACGACACAAGAAATGCACCACTTCCTTCATTTTCTTTCTTTTTAGGAATTTTATGAAATTAATAAATGGCCTAGTAGTTTCATGAATTTCCTAGAATTTTCAGTAATTACGTGAAATTCCTAATTACACATATTTACTTTAACATATATAATTCAGCCACAATTATCAAAATTCTTAATAACAATAAGAAATATTTTTCTGTATAGTTGCGGCCATGATTTTTAGTTAGACGAAGTTGTACTACAATTCCCACTATATGAATGCGGTAAAACAGGTCCAAGGTGTTCGAGGTCGTCTTGGAGAATAAAGATAAAATTAATAGGTTTTTTCCATAATATTAAAATAAATATTACAATTCTGTGTAGTTATAGCCAAAACCATGTTTCAACTAACGAGCCTACAGGCTACAAGTACATGCGTGCATTTTAAACCACTGCTTTTAAATAAACCTATAACTGCATATGACCTTATACATAGTTCAGTCGCACTTAAAAAAAGTTCTTAGTAACAATAAGGAATATTTTTTTTATGATCACAAGCATTCAACATAGGATTCCATCCAGTAGGGGCGGGACATTTCATGGTATAAGACTGTCCATTGGCACATTGTATAAACTTCTCGCAGTCTGTAGGGTGAGGTAAGTAATGTATTAAGCCTTGCTTACACGACACAGTTGTTAGAGTTGTGGTCTGAACATCTGTTAAAATATATATAAAAGACCGAAGAACAAAGTATCGAACTTATACAAGACATGTAAAGAAAATGCTGTTGATTACAGATAGTAAAGTGAATAATAATTTGAAACATTGTGGTTAAGACATTTAAGAAACAAATTGTAAGACTGAGATAAATAAACTAATAATTTTATCCTTACATTTTTGGTTTTTAAACCACTTGGTCGACAACCGCTGCTGGTTGACCAGAGATTTCCAAGGGTAATCACAAGCATTGTTTTGTTTTGGTTGTTTGTTGTTTTTTGGGGAGGGGAATTGCTGAAATTTTCTGTTGTCTAAATTCAATATTGTTTGAAACACCAGATTTCTATCTTTTTACTACGCATTGTCTATATGATTAGTGCTAGATTTGTTTTCCCTTTTCGAACATTTTAGGTTTAAGTACTTTTTCTTCAATACTTTTGGTTTTTGAACTTCCAATGTTTTGGTTCAAATTATGTTGCTGGTGAGAATTACTCATTTAAATATGAATATACAGGATATCAAATTCAAAGTTTTATATCCGTTTTGGTAAGCGGTTCTTGCCTACTCTAGAACACCCGTCATGTTGCTAATTGCCAATTCAGTGTGTCAAATCAGGTAAAAAAAGACAAAACAAATTTCTACGACAAACGAGCATTTGCACTCATTTGAGCGATAGAAATCCCATATTTGTCTACGAGTGCACGGTGTCTACCGTAAAATTCTTGGGTGAAGAGAGCAACCGTACGCGTGGAGCAACATAACCCTGTGTTTCCAATTTCTTTGTCAAACGTGACGCTCTGCCAAGGAAATCGAGCTCCGTAGTAACGATTCAACTGTGATACGAAGACTCAATAAGCAGGAGCGGACGGAATGTTGCTATACAAAAAGGGAAAGTTGACGATTGGAAAGATGAAGTCATCATGTTTGTCATAGATGCAAATATAGCATAAACCTGTCCACTGTTTTTTATTCCTGCTTTGGTATTTTGTGCCTTGTTATATTATACTCTGGATATTCTAAGCTTTTGGAACTTTTCTGAACAAATAATGGTACGTCACACTGTAAATTTTTGAAATGTTATTCCATTATTAAAAGTAGAAAATTACCATTGATTTTGTCTGGACACTCTTTGCTCAAGCATGGTACGGTCAACATTTCATCGTTTTCGCAAAGAAAGTCTGGCGGACATGTTCGAATGCGATGCCGCGTGTTTGTTCCCTCCCCACATGTGGCAGAGCAAGTTTGATCAACCCATTCTGACCACGCTTCACAAACATTGTCACAACTACCTACAAAACAGAGTACAATCCTTTGGTTGTGTGGTTTTTTTTTGTTGTTTTTGTTTTTTTTTTTTTTTTTTTTGATAACCCGAAATGGTTCTTAGTTTCGTTTTAAATAAAATTTTATTGCCATTTTGTCAAAGTATTTCTAGTTAAATTTCAATAGTAATATATTGTAGCATCATGAGACCAACATTAAATTAATTATATTCTATCAGCTGTTTAAAGTCTGCACTTCTTTCTGTGCCTATAATGATGCAGGTTTACTCATCATGCAATTGAGGAAAGCCATGTAAAAGTTGAAACTAGCTAGAAATAAACAAAAATTCGGAGACTGTCAATTGTTCATGCAACCATAATTATTTAAAGCCTACAAACTACAAACTGGTCAAAAACAATGTGATTCTGCATCAAATGGTTCATTAATGATGTCATGCTGCAAGAAAGAAGACTCACTTCCACATTCTTGTGGATTGCACAAGGAGGTTGTTGTTTCGGCTTGGGGACAGTCGGGGTGGTCACACATTCTTAACCTTTTCCAAACAAGTTTCCCACCACCACATGTTACAGGGCATTCTGAGCTCTTCCATC
This sequence comes from Arcuatula senhousia, assembly GCA_963971305.1. Lineage (NCBI taxonomy): Eukaryota > Metazoa > Mollusca > Bivalvia > Mytilida > Mytilidae > Arcuatula > Arcuatula senhousia. The sequence goes on along the minus strand of OZ020303.1, from coordinate 37,915,321 downwards.
CGCTCCATAGAGAACAAAACTGATTGCATGTTTCTGGAATAAAACGAAAATTTTAAATAATACAAGTTAATATTTACTCAACTGAAAAACTGCATCAGAACCTACAGTTTATTTCCACCACATTCCTTATATTACCAAAAGGTAGTAAAAAAGTAAAAGTTGGTATAAAAGGTCATTTTAGGAACTTTAAGTATTTTAAAATGAATTTTATAATGATTAACATAGGACAGTATTTAAATTCTCCAGGCAACCTTTTTTGACAAAAAACTTGCAACGACTGCTGTGTGAATTTGTCCCTGGGATTTGTCTTTCGTTTCCTAAAAGAAAGTTTAAAAAGAAGCGATTTCTTACCAGGACAAGGCTTTAGGTTGCAGGACACATATTTTTCTGTGTGAAGTGCACAATCACCATGGAAGCACGATCTGTTTCTGTGATGTAATACCACGCCATTGTCACAGGTCTGGCTGCATTCTGAATCCTCCCAACTAGACCATGCCGTGCAGGTGGAGTCGCATGTGGCTTAAACATATATATATATCTTAATTTAATTTTTATAAAAATACAGCGAACTTCATGTAGTTACAACGAATAGCAATGATTTTGGAACAATTTGGTCGAATGATTAAACAGTTAATTTGTTTTAATTTCTTTTTGTCCGTCAATATTAACGTTTGATAGATTTTTGTCAGGGAAGGAGTCCGTTTGTCTTGAGTGAGTGAGTGAGTTGGTGTTTTACGCCCGTGCAACGCTATATAGGTTATTTACAGGCGATGAACATGAAAAGGATGATAAAATGAACATGAAATGATGATGATAAATGAAAAATGGGGATGGGGTGGGAAACGAAGGACCGGTAAATTTTGAAGAACCACAGGAAAAAGGGGAGAGGTGGGTAGGGGCGGAAAATTTAGCCTATGTGGTGCACTACTGGGCGGTCCACAAAGGGGTCTTTTACGTGCATGAAGCGTGGCACTCTCCACACACGTTGGCCCACTATGGTCGGCGGTCAGGGTTTCCGTATTATAGACCTGACAACCCCCGCGGACGAGGGCTACCCTATTCAGCCACCTAGGGTACACACTTGGTCGCTCTGTGGGCTGAGCACTGACCCGACGTCAGAATCCCAAGACCCTTAGTCGCCTCTTACGACAAGCTAGGCTCTGCTGCGGGCCTATTCGCCACCCGGGCCCCGCACGGGACCCGTTTGTCTTGAAAAAAATAAAGGATTTTATCTGGAGCAAGTAATGCCCCGCTTTTGCGACTATGCCAAATTGAAAAAAATACAGTCTTCAACAAAAAAGGAAGTTGATCATGTACGATTCTATGAACTAGTTTAACAATACATCACGTTTCTACAAAGCTTTTATCTTAATATAGAAAACAAAGAGTGCTAGAAGCTGCGTAATTAGTAAAGGTACCATGGCACAAAAGAATTGGCAAACAGGACGTCATTGTTCGACTGATCCAAACAAGGAGTTGCACTAAGTCGTGCTAAGCATACCCCCACTCGGCCATTCAGAAAACAGGAAGTAGATGACCGACTGACCTGGAAAGGGGAGGCACGTTTCAACTCATCATGCTAAAGCTGTATACCAAATTTGAAATCAATCCCTTCTCTAGAAGCCGAAAAATCTGTTACGAAAAATTGTCTATTTTTTACCCATAATAAAAAGTCTAAGTCAGCTCGGAAAACAGGAAGTAGATGATGGACTGACCTGGAAAGGGGAGGCACGGTATAACTAATCATGCTAAAGCTGTGTACCAAATTTGAAACCAATCCATCCAGTAGAAGCCGAGAAATCTGTTACGAAATATTTCACTTTTCAAATTTTTTACCCTTAATAGTCTAAGTCGGCTCGAAAAACAGGAAGTAGATGATGGACTGACCTGGAAAGGGGAGGCACGGTATAACTCATCATGCTGAAGCTGTGTACCAAATTTGAAACCAATCCATCCAGTAGAAGCCGAGAAATCTGTTACGAAAAATTTCGCATTTCAAATTTTTTTTCCCCTAAAAAAGTCTAAGTCGGCTTGGAAAACAGGAAGTAGATGATGGACTGACCTGGAAAGGGGAGGCACGGTAAAACTCATCATGCTGAAGCTGTGTACCAAATTTGAAACCAATCCATCCAGTAGAAGCAGAGAAATTGAACCGGACGGACAGACGGACGGACGGACAAGGTGATTGCAATATAGCCCCCTCTCTTACGAGTGGGGGTATAAAAAGCAATTCCTCGAGTACCATGTTCAGATTAGCTTGTCACTACGAGAACTGGTGAATAGCATTTTTAATATCGCTATGCTATTTCGTATTTTGAAACCTTTGGATCAATTACCGCTGCTGCTTGACCACAGGTCCCTGATGGCATGGAATTTATATTATTTATCTCACCTCCATACTAATGGTGATTACATGAGCCTAAAGTCGGACTTGCCTGACACAAATTTACCATCCTGTTTCTTTTGGGGGTTTCTTTTTAATGCGCATGATTAATATACTCGGTGCTTGGTTTGGCTTCCATTTTTGAACGTATTGAAGTGTAAGAAAAGTTTCGAATAATGCTTATGATCAAGCTTATTTTTATGTTTTATTGCATGTTTTGTTTTGTGAAAAATGCACTTCATCATGCAACATTTGTACCTTGCAATTAAGTATATACCTTCACATGTTGAGACCTTACAAACGTCGTTGTAAGTATCTTTAGTTTTACATTCGGGAATGCTGCAGTCACGGGTTCTTGTTTTGAGTTGTGTTCCTTTATCACACGTAACTGAGCATGGTCCATTTGTCCAGTCGCTCCATTCCGAACAATCTTCATCTTCGTTACATTCTATAATGGTTTGATAAAAAGCTTTTTATAATTTTCGCCGCTTAAATGCATTATATTATGATAAATTAAAAATCGATTGTTTTGTTTATTGTGTATTGTAAACTTGAACTTATTTTTTCGGTGATTGTAATCGTTTGCAAATGACGACAAAGAAAAATCCGCAATTTGCTTTAATGGGTGATGTTTTCAGCTCTAGTAATACCTCATGGGATGAAAAATAGCAATGAAAATGAAAATATGACAACATGAAATGATAATTAGAAACATTATATCGAAAACAAAAGTACAATACATTTTGAAAACCACCGGAAAAGAGGAGAACAGGGTAGAGACGGAAATTTAGGTTATGTGGTGCACCTATGGCAGTTCACAAACGGATCTTAACCTGCATCAAGCGTAAAACTCTCCCACATGTTGGCATATCAAACTTTCTGCATTATGACCCGACAAATCAGCGCACGAATGCCACCTTATTCAGCCACCTAGGAGTGCTCACCCCGATCCTTGCGTCAAATATGCTTTATTCAACTTCAAATACGTGAGAAATGGAAATAGAAAACATTTTTGACATTTAAGGCCGAACCTTTGCCAGGAGTAAATTACTAGTACTACTTTAAAAAATTTCTCATTGAAGACGAATAATTCTTACTTTGTTTTGTTATACAATAGAGTCCGATTTTTAATGAAACCGTTCTACAGGTAAAATGAATCAAATGAATACACGACAGATTCAATGACCTTCTGTCCGTTCAAAAAATGAATCAAATAAACAATTGCCTGAAAAATTATTTCCGGAAAATCAGACTCTACTGTTATTATAATTTATCCAATAATCGAAATAGCTGAGGACGGTGTCTTTTAGCAGACATCTGAGAAGAAGACATTTATTTCAAAAAAATAACAAATTTCAACCTTTCTTGAAAGTGTATGTTAACCGTTTGAAATTCATATTATTAGGTGAAATATATATTTCAGGACAATAATCGAGGAAACTCGTAATCGTTGTCAGAAAACTGTTGCCCTCGACCATTAGCCTCGGGCAAAAGAAACACTTGTTTTGATTTGTGTTGATTTGACATCTCCGCAAAATATTACGACCTATTGTCCATGTATTTATAAAATTACTGAATACTTTTTTTTTTCAGTTAAACGTCTCGCATTGCTTTATCTAAGGATACAATAGTATAAATTCTATATAACTATGATTTCAATTATAAGAATTAAAAAAATCTGTAAAAGTTAAAAATGGACGGATTTTGTTAAACAGGAAGTATGTAAGCGAGGTCTGAAATCGTATCCCACAGTATGGTACACCATACTTATGATGCATAACAAATTTCAAGAGGCTGTGATAGGTAGTTGCTGAGAAAACTGTTAGGAAAATTATTAAGCCGCCCGACATTCATCATTTTAAAACCTGGATTTTTCCCACAGCGAAGTCTTGCCATAAATAAAAGTCAACATACCCATACATCTAAATGCATTACATGGTGCCATATGGATATCATCTTCGAGACAATCAGGAAAGGTACAAGTTCTTGTTCTTTGTCTAATTCGATTGCCGCCTCCACATGATTTTGAGCATGGATACCATGTCCAAGGCTGCCATTGTGTACATGTTGAGTCACATGTGTCTTAAAAATGCCATTTTAAATTAAATACACGCATTAAATTTGTTTTTACAAAAACTATATTTTTTATGAGAATGTGAGCGAGTGAGTGAGTTGGTGTATTACGCCCGTGCAACGCTATATAGGTTATTTACAGGCAATGAACATGAAAAGGATGATAAAATGAACATGAAACGATGATGATAAATGAAATATGGGAGTGGAACGGTAAATTTTGAAGAACCATAGAAAAAGGGAAGAGGTGGGTAAGGCGGTAAATTTAAAATGTGGTGCACTACTTGGCGTGTATATCAGAATAGATCAATTCAAATTTCGAAGGAGGGGATCATTAATTTAAACTTAAAAGACGATTCGGAGTCGTCTTAGCACTTTATGATTATGGGATATACCAAAATTCGCCTACAAAAAAGTGGAATTCTAAATCACACTAGTAAAACTCAAGAGTATGTTGGTATTCCAGCTTGTCTTGGACGATATAGAATTCCAAATTGTCCTGTCCTAGATGATATGGAATTCCAAACTGCCCTAGGACGATTCGCCCTGATTTCCGAAATGCCATGTAATTTTTTTTTTTTAAATGAGTTTGTCCCCGCTTTGCTTGTGTGGTCATCAAAGAATGCCATGACGTCAATAGGATTTAAATATTTGAATGATTCTGTGTAAAAATGGCTCAAGGATTCGTTGCGACTTTGAATGTAGAAATCAAAGAAGTACCAATGGGAAATTCAAATGACAATCAATTAAGTGTGCGTCAAATCCAGTTACAGAACTCGACGACAAATTCGTATCTGTACTCATGTGAAAGGTTAAAAGTCTCTATTTGTCTAACCAACCAGGTCCGTCGAACTATTTGCACTTTGAAGTGTATACATTCAATAAAGTTTCTTAAGCTTTTCATTTGTAATGAAATTGTTTACCTTTACATGTTAGCACTTTACAAAGGCCGTTTTTCTCTTCAGAATCATTACAGGTTTCCAATGAACACAATCTTATCCTGGATTTTTTTGTTGTCCCATAATCACAAGTAACTGAACATTGTACATCTTTCCATTCTGACCAAGGAGTGCATGCATCATCACAACCTAAAAGAAAATTATGGAATTTGAACAGTTAGATTTTATGATTCAGGATTGAGGTGCAATAATTGCGTGGAAGCATTTTCTTGAAATCATCATATAAAGAAGAAACATGTGTTTGATACCGATGGCAATTTTGTTAAATATAAATGAAACTAAAATAAAGTATTTTGAATACAAATATATACCAAGTCTTCAAGTGTCTTGAAAATAGAACATTACTTCGTGTCCGCCCCTACCCACTTCTCCCCTCTTCCTGTGGTTCTTAAAAAATTTACACACCCCCATATTTCATTTACCATCATCATTTCATGTTCATTTTATCACCCTTATCATGTTCATCGCCTTTTAATTAACTATATAGCGTTGCAAGGACATAAAACACCAACTCGCTCACTCACTCACGCACTCATTGAAGGTTGGGGATAGTTTGTTACAATATAGAGATTTTTTCATATTCCACATCCTTTCCAATGTTAAAAAAGAAGAGATCTTACAAACTCCAAGGTTACAATATGTTGAAGAATGTTCAACGGAAGCCCCTAGACATTTAGGATGAGGTTTGCAATCTCTTGTTCTGTTTCGATGTTGTTCTCCAGGTCCACATACTGAAGAACACGAGCCATATTCGGACCATGCTGACCAATCATTGCAGCTACAACCTGGATAAAAATGGTATGAAGTTCAATTTTCGCACAAAAAGCAAAGAAAAATAAATCATTTCATCATTTTTGTAATACAGAATCAATGTGGACACACCTTTCTACATACTTTTTCTTTTTATCATCAAAATATTTCTGAATTCATATTTTTGGAATTATATTTGAATTTATTTATTTTTCGCATTCGAGGGTATAGACAATATTTAACAAACTCAAGCGTTAAACAAATATTTGAGAAAATGGATTATTTCTATGAAAAGTAAGGTATTTTTAGTGCTACAACTTAATGAAATGAAGTAAATCAACCTTCGCATGGTTCTTCATTGCAGGACTGTTTAGCTTCTTCTTTTGAGGAACAACCAATAGAACCATGACATTGTCTAGTTCTTTCTGTGTAAAGAATTCCTCCTCCGCAGTGTAAAGAACAGTTTCCGTTCACCCAATCTGACCATGGTGAACACATCTCTTCGCATCCTGAAATTAAAATATTCAATGACATTAACATGAAAGTGGGGATCTGCTGTGGAGCAACGAAACAAAAACAAACAAGAGGCTCCCAGAAGCTTAAATCGCTCACCTGGTCTTGATGTCAACCCTATATTTTGTAGAGCAAAATGAGCTGAACATTTAAGCAAGCAACAGTTTTTCTTTATCTACTATAGTTTTCATTCTATAGGCCAAAAACACGAAAAACCGTTATTTTAGGGGCCGTAACTCCTATAAGGGGTCATCTGACAACTTCGATCCTATAGAGACTTTTGTAGAGCTAAATAAACTGAACATTTAAGCAAGCAACAGCTTTTCTCTATCTGCTATAGTTTTCATTCTATAGGCCAAAAACATGAAAAAGGTTATTTTAGGGGCCGTAACCCCTATTAAGGGTCATCTGACAACTTTGATCCTATTGAGACTCTAGTAGAGCTAAATTAGCTGAACATTTAAGCAAGCAACAACTTCTCTCTATCTGCAATAGTTTTCATTTCATAGGCCAAAAACATGAAAAAACATTATTTCAGGGGCCGTAACGCCTTTAAGGGGTCATCTGACAACTTCGACCCTATGAATACTTTTGCAGAGCTAAATGGGCTGAACATTTAAGCAAGCTTTTCTCTATCTGCAATAGTTTTCATACTAGGGCAAAAACATGAAAAAACGCTATTTTTCACCTTTAAGGGGTTGTAACCCCTATAAGGGGTCATCTGACAACTTGGACCAAATGCAGACTTTTGTAGAACTTTTGATGCTGAAGCAGTAGGGTGGTATCAGATTTCATCTATCTCTTATACTTTTTTATTTATAAGCCAAAAACAGTAGTCTGACCCCCCTGGTCTATTTTTAGCAACGGCGGCCATGTTTTTCGACGACGAATCAAAAATCCCCACATCAGTTCTGTGGGGGATACCCTAAAGTACCACCAGACCAAATTTAGTTTGAATCTGTGCAGCCGTTTCAGAGAAGAAGTTTGAAGAAAAGTTACCGACGACGACGGACGACGACCACGACAACGGACGCCAAGTGATGGCAATAGCTCACATGGCCTTTGGCCAGGTGAGCTAAAACAGGCAACAACTAAATAAAAGGTAATAACATAACAACCGAACTTAGAGTATCAAACTCAAATATACCAAGGAAAAGACAAAACTGCAGAGAATTAGACAATATTTCAATGATCCCGACTTGTTGTGGTTATTACAGGTGGGTTAATCCAGGTAACTGATTGACTTTTATTGTTCATTGTAATGTATTTAACATTTCAGTAAAACAAAGTTGGGAAAGAATCAATAAGGGAAATGTCAAACAATTAAGTTGAAGAATGGTCGACTTGGTGCTTTTCACCATTGCAACACTATACAAGTTATAGAAAGACAATACACATGAAAAAAATCAAAATAGAATACGAAATAATGAATTTTACTGAAAATTAAGGAGAGGTGAAGTGATTTCGCCATTTTTAGCAGCCCAAATAATAATAATCACCGTCTATAGATAGGGTTAATGCCTTTCTTTCAAAATATGTGAGACCAATTATGAACTTGGGTACTTACACGTGTTTTGACTTTAAACAAGCAAACATCTAAGTTATTGATATCAAACAAAAAGAACGGGTTCTTAGCACTCATCTCCAGATTTTTATCCAGACCAATATCAACATGTCTGCTTACTTTAGTTTTGTCTTACATGTAAAGCAAGCGCATATCTTTTAAATTTGTGTCAAACAGAAGAACAGATTCTTAGCATTCATCCAAATATTTTTATCAAGACTAATATCAACTTTTCTACTTATATGTACACTTGTTTTGTGTCACATGTAAAACAAGCGAACATCTTTTTTAATATTCGTGTCAAACGAAAGAACAGATTCTTAGCACTCATCCAAAGATTTTTATCCAGACCAATAACCATTTTTCTACTTACATGCACAATTGTGTTGTTTTACTTGTGAAACAAGCGAACATATTTTTTTAATTCGTGCAAAACAAAAGAACAGATTCTTAGCACTCCTTCAAAGATTTTTTAGAGATCAAGAACATATTGGTTTTTTGGGGGGGTCTTTTTTTTTTTTTTTTTGGCTGTAAAAACTAACAAAACAAATTTTTAGAACACTAACTGTCATAAAGGCTTGAAGAAGACAAAAAAGAAGGGACGCCTTAAATGTCAAAGAAAACGTTGATAATGTGGATATATCATAAAAAAAAACTTCCTATCAAATCTAGATAATTTAAAGTCATGGTTATTAGGCAAGCGTTAGGCGCAAGATTACTGCTGGCTTTCGCGTTGTTTTTTTTTCAGTCTAGACGGAGTAATCTGCCTACTGTATTATTTATTTTCCAAATTGCTTTTCGTTAGTTAGTTAGTTAGTTATTGCTTTACTCCCAAGCAGCGCGATTTCGGCTATATCCGGGAGATGAACATGAAAGTGGTGATACAATGAACATGAAATGATGAAGTGGAGGAAATGGGGACACAATGCCAATCGGGTAGGAGAGTTTTGACTGACACAGGAAAAAGGAGTGATGGGTAGGGACGGGAAATTTTGCCTCCTGCATGGGGATCCTACGGGTCCTACTCTTACCAAGACCTACAGCAGGGTTCTTTAACGTGCAAGGAACGTGATATTTTTCCCAACTCGGTGCACCACTATGGTTTGCGGTCAGGTTTTCCGCATTATCGCCTGACAACCCCGCATCTCTCGATGTCAGGGCTGCTCCATTCAACCACCTGGGGCACACATCCCAGTCGCTTTGTGGGCAAAGCGGCCTGACCCTGATGTCAGGTTTCTGAGCGCTCTTTAGTGGACTTTTACCGACAAGCTTAGCGCTGCTGCGGGCCTATTCGCCTCCCGGGCCCCGCACGGGACACCAAATTGCTTTTCAAAATATGACCAAATTTGTTAGGATTAAATGCATTTTATATAATTTCCTTTTAAAAACGACACACAACGAGTTTTATTAATTCTTTTGCAATTTACAAAACGAACTATTGATGTGTTCCAGAACATACATGAATATTTATCTATAACTTGATTGGTCATGCACTCTACCTTTTAATATTGCCTCTATTACATCAGTTTATGTGGTTCATTCATAAAATTCAATACACAATTAATACACGTTGATGAGGATACTAGTATATACTGGACGAGTTAATTTTCATCGAAGGGGTTTTTGGATAGATTGAATCATCCTTTTCATGTTCATCGGCTGTAAATAACCTATATAGCGTTGCACGGGCGTTAAGCGTTAACCACCCTTCTCTGACCTTTTAACGCTTTAGCGCTTTGATATTATTATTATATTTTATTAAAACTTTTGTTCACTCACCGCATTCCTGCGTGTTACAAACTTGATATTGTGTAGACTTCTTCTTACAATTGTTTCCAGTGTCTGTATTAAAAACGTTATCCATACAAATTCGACTTCTGTTTCTTGACTTGATTCCGCCACCACAATGAGCTGAACATGCGCCAAATTCGGTCCACTCTTCCCACTCTGAACACATACAATTGTTGATCCTAAAAGAATTAATAAGACTAGTCAAGATTTAAAGTGAGTGATTGAGTTGGTGTTCTACGCCCGTACAACGCTCTATGGTTTTTTTTACAGGCGATGAACATGAAAGGGATGATTAAATGAACATGAAGTAATGTTGAAAAATGAATAATGTGGGTGGGATGGGAAACTTTTAAAGAACCACAGGAAAAGGGGAGAGCTGGGTAGGGGCGGAAAATTAAGCCTATGTGGTGCACTACTTGACGAACCACAAAGGGGTCTTTTACGTGCACGAACCAAGGCAATCTCCACATTCGTTAGCCTACAATGGTCAGAGGTCAGGGTTTCTATATTATAGACCTGACAACCCCGCGGACGAGGGCCATCCTATTCAGCCACCTAGGGTAATTGTGGGCTGAGCACTGACCCGACGTCAGAGTCCAAACAACCTTAGTCGCCTCTTACGACAAGCAATGCTCTGCTGCGGGCCTATTGCACGGGACGTCAAGAATTAAAAATGAGTGAGTGAGTTGGTGTTTTAAGCCCGTGCAATGCTATTTAGGTTATTTACAGGCGATGAACATGAACAGGATGATAAAATGAACATGAAATGATGATGATAAATGAAATATGGGGATGGGGTGGGACACAAAGGACCGGTAAATCTTGAAGAACCACAGGAAAAGGGGAGATATGGGTAGGGGCGGAAAATTTAGCCTATGTGGTGCACTACTTGGCGGTCCACAAAGGGGTCTTTTACATGCATGAAGCGTGGCACTCTTCACACACGTTGGCCCACTATGGTCGGCGGTCAGGGTTTCCGTATTATAGACCTGACAACCACCGCGGACGAGGGCGACCCTATTCAGCCACCTAGGGTACACACTTGGTCGCTCTGTGGGCTAAGCACTGACCCGACGTCAGAATCCCAAGACCCTTAGTCGCCTCTTACGACAAGCTAGGCTCTGCTGCGAGCCTATTCGCCACCCGGGCCCCGCACGGGACCAAGAATTAAAAAAAACATGATGTCCTTTTGTATATATTTGTCAAAACAGACGATGGTTATTACTAGTTAAAAACAAAATTGTTGATCTATTATAAATATTTAAACGCAATACATCGATAATCGTAGTTCAATTTTCAGACAGCAGAATGCAATTTGACTAATCTTCCTGAGATGAATACTAAGATCCAATGTTGAGGACGCGGGTCTTCCATAGGAATATCATCATTAACATTTGTCACGTGCAATTTAAACACTGAGTAATAGAGGGTTACAGCATGTACAGACAAACATTTCTTTTCATTGTGTTATTCACGTCTTTATACATGAAAGAATAACCATTGCTTAATCAAAAAAGTGAAATACCAGAACTAAAAAGAACTTATTGGTACAGTATCAAATATATTTAGTTTATTAGTTCGAAATCAGCGCGATTTGGTATATCCGGGAGATAAACTTGAAAAGGGTGATACAATGAACATGAAATGATAATGAGCTGGAGGAAAGGGGACACAAAGCTCATCTGGTAGGAAAGTTTTGACTGCCGCTGAAAAAAGGAGTGATGTATAGAAACGGGAGTTTTGCCTTCTGCATGGGGATCCTTTGGGATTATTCTTACTGAGACCTGCAGCTGGATTCTATTACGTGCGAGGAGCGTGACATTATTTTGTTAACATGGTGTACCACTATGGTTTTCGGTCACGTTTTCCGCATTATAGCTTGATGATCCTGGTATTCATTATGACCGGGCTTTCCCATTCAACAACCTAGGGCACACAACCCAGTTGCTGGCAAGATAAAATTATCATTATTGAGAACACTTTAGGAGCTTGAGTTGTGCAAGACCATCGACTGATCTTGATCAAACAATTTATCTCAAAGAAAAGTACTACTATGCGTCAGGCATTCCATGTTTAAAAAACGATTTTGGTGTATACGTACAAATCATTAAATTCAACCAGAACACTTACTCTGTACCACCCGTGATAAATATCTGTAGAACCAGAAAAATAACAGTTCCAATATAGAATTTATGTCCGAATTCGAACATTATTTAAACAGCAGAATCCATTTCCAATTGAAGTTAATGTTTTAAATATCATTTCACTCATTTTTTCACATATTTTATTCCAAAAACCGAAAACATATACTAGCTGTGATAATGAATATTGTACAGATTAACAAAGAATACAATTCAAATCCAATATCCCGTTTTATACATTTCATTCCCCATTGGTACATCTGCTTCTTTCCTACATTTTTTAAAAACTCAATATTAAAACATCCTCTGTTCAAAATATGTTTCGCAACAAAACGTTATCTTACAAAAAAATCACAAATGCGTCATTTTCACATATTCATTCATATAGAGATGTGTCTATTAAAAATATAAAAGTAAGTTTTGTTATATTTAATTGTCTGTACGACACCCAAGAGCATATATTTTACATTTGTTACTGATGGTTACTGTAGATAAATCCTCCTTACGGGCATTTAACTTCCCACAAACTTATAAATGTAAATGGGTTTCGGTATATTAATAGAATCAATTTATGATTGAACGAGTTTAACTATTATACATAAATTACTATCACTTTAATACACCTCCACATAGTTTGATAATATACAAATATAGCCTTTTAGTAGGTCGATACGAGAAAATATTGACCTGAGGCATATCGACCCGACAACGCAGTTGGAGGTCGATATGCATATCTCAGGTCGATATTTTTCGTATCGACCGTGGTTGAAGGCTATATTTGTTATATTATTAATTAAACATTCTTGGTAATTAAAATGTTGTGCTTACATGATTTAATTGTGATCTGCGAACTGTAATGACTGTAGTGATTGCAATCAATTTGTATATTGTTAAGATTTCTCATACTGAAAACCTAGCATTTCAAAAAGATTAATAGTTTTGTTTGGGTAGTAATATGGAAGAACTGACCTTTATATTTCTATTCCATCCACTAGTGAACTTTCAATGACTTCGGTAGCTTTTTAGGGAAAGACAGCTGACATATTCTTTATTTTGATGATGAGACTGAATTCCCATTCCAAGAGTTGTTCAATTTCAATCTACAATTGCCAAATCAAAAAATGAACAAATCGTTGCTTGGGAATTCAGTCGTCTCTGCTGAAATTCTCATTTGAGAGTCGTTATTTGCATATGTTTACTTAAAATTTCTGCTTTGCCTTTGGGGTAAATCTTCTCCGCCGGGGAATGAAACAATCCCAGATTCGAATGAAACACATGACCATGCAATATCAATTTTTTGCACGTGCCAAGTCAATATAAAAAAATATCACCAGGTCACCTGGTATGATTCAACTAATCAAATCAAATAAAAAATATAAATTAATAATATAACTTTAAGAAAATGAAATTGCTTATTAAACATGTTAAACGTTAGTTAGTTATTGCTTTACTTCGAAGCAGCATGATTTCGGATATATCAGGGAAATGAAAATACTAGATGGAGCCTTCCCCGGAAGGCATATATCGCCTGCGTATCTTTGTTATATTTTGTTTACAGGAAGTAGATGAGTTATGGGCATAAGAACGCTTTATACCATAAAGCACAACAGGTTGAAGCTGCACGCAAAGTATTAAGAGTGTGCTGCATGTAGTTGTCCGGAATATTTTGACAGAAATTTGTATTTATTTATAAAATCTTTAGTATTCGTCGAACAAGAAATAGTTATATTTCGATTGCTTAAAACCTTAAAGTACTATGTGATAAAGCTACATGCCAAATATCAAGAGGCTGTGTCATGTAGTTGCCCGGAAAAATGCGACAGAAATTTGGCATATATGTTCATTATTTATAAAATGTTCAGCATTCGTCAAACAGGAAGTAGTTATTATTCGGGCATAAAATCGCTTTTCACCTTATAGTTCAATGCTATGAAGCTACATACCAAATACCAAGAGGCTGTGGCATGTAGTTGCCCAGAAAATTGCATATATGATCATTATTTATAAAATGTTCAGCATTCGTCAAACAGGAAGTAGTTATTATTCGTGCATAAAATCACTTTTCACCTTATAGTACTATGCTATGAAGCTACATACCAAATATCAAGAGGCTGTGGCATGTAGTTGCCCAGAAAACTGCGACGGAAATTTTGCATATATGTTCATTATCTATAAAATGTTCAGCATTCGTCAAACAGTAAGTAGTTATTATTCGTGCATAAAATCGCTTTTCACCTTATAGTTATATGCGATGAAGCTACATACCAAATATCAAGAGGATGTGGCATGTAGTTGCCCAGAGAACTGCGACGGAAATTTGGCAAATATGTTCATTATATAAAAAAACGTCGAGTATTCGTCAAACAGGAAGTAGTTATTTTTCAGGCATAAAATCGCTTTTCACCTTATAGTAATGTGGGATGAAGCTACATACCAAATATAAAAAAAATCGTATATAAATAAATTATTTTTCTTTCAAGTTTTGTTGCTTCGAGTTATGTCATCACGGACTTGGTGAGACCACAACTTGGGAAGTACCGTAATGTAACTGTGACAGGGGTTTGGGCCGACCGTGAGAACCCATGTATTGTCAATTATTACTGCTGCAACTTTCGTTGAATAAAACACTGGTAGATTTTAACTTGTATGAAGGTGAAGTCCGAAAAATATAACAACAATAACAAAATGTACATAAATCACAATTACAATTTCGAATATGGAAAACGTCAATAAGTTGACTCCAATTTCGGCTTTGGTAAACTTCAGTTCGAACACTGAATCCAAAACTTACTGCCTACCTAATTTTCTGTCTTAAACTTTATACCTTTCTAATTTAATCTTACGTAATACAAGATTAGCTTTTCAAAAAAGCTAGTGTCAGGCCATGGCGATTTTATGTTAGTTTCATATTTTTATATAAAGAACCGTTTTCAAGTTAAATTTTTAATAAACGCTGTAAAACAATCATTTCAAATATTCCATTTTAAACGATATGTTCATATTACAAAAATTTTCAATTGAAGGTTGGTCCCTCCCCAGGTTGATTCGTTCTCAGTTGTTCCGCCCGTAGTATTTCCGTCCTCTAGTTGATCCGACCTCTTGTTTTTAGATGGTCCGTCGCATTTTTTATACAATGAAATATAAATATATAGTGAAACACACATTTTTCATAGAAAAAACGCTACAATCGTTTTAAAAAGGATGCTGTAACAAAATTTTTTTCTGTATGTCCACGGCAAGAAAATTTTATTGCTGTGATTTTTTAAAGCGTTAATAGTTAAGAAATAATTCATGGCCGCCCGTGGTTTATTGGAGATTTAATCATGGGTGCCCATTATTTTCGTGGATATTTTACCCAGAGCGTAGCGCAGCGGAGCGAGGGGTTAAATACACGAAAATAATGGGCACCCATGGTTAAATCGAAAATAAACCACGGCCGGACATGAATTATTTCTATTCTAATATGACAATTTTGTGTTTTCAAAGACCTATAGTGTACAATGCTACAGAAGCCATTTTGTTGTTTCTTGCTACGTTTATGTGCAAATGATTCTTTATGACGTCGGCAATTTCAGCGTAAAATCATATAATGACGTTGCCATCTGAACTGTGACGTCGACCTGTGTTTTATTGGAATTTAAACATGGCTTGTCGCCATGGTTTCTATTGTTCTTTCCGGGGACCCATATTAGAATTTGTAATAAAACCTTCGACAATGAAACAAGCGATCACTCTTTGGAGACTAGACAAGAACACAACAATTAAGCAACAAAACATGAAAATAAGTTACATATGACATTATTTTTTTTTTCCTTCAGCGTACCGTTTAAGTTACGGTCAAGTCAAATTAAATAGCTTATTTCTCTCTCTTTAAAACATTTGAACTGTACTATAAACTCTAAAGGTAGGTTTCACAGTTCACGTTGTAATATTGTTGTTTAATTTTTTTTTTTTTTTTATCTTTTTTTTGTCTTTTATATATGGGGAAAGCAAAACAACTATTGGATGAGCCCGGGATAAACAAAACATACTTTAGCAATCAAAAGTTATAAATAGGTCGTTATATCAATTTTATAAATAGCCGTGAGTCTTCAGTAATGGGAATAGCTATTAGATAACTGATGCAGTCGCCTCGATACAAACATTTAATGTATTTTTGTTTATAATCCACATTTATTAACTGAAATTGACTTTGTTTAACTATTTCAAATGATTTTTAAAAGCTGTGTTAACGAATTTTGAGCTCCAACCGTTGACATGGTAGATATGATACTTTTTGCTTTCATCGATTTCTATAACTAGGTCATTCCACCATGTCCATTTTCAAAGACATCTTGTTCATATTAATTGTACTTCCTGTAAATCAGCATTTTCAAGCGCGGTCATCTCAAAATATTTACATTTTCTGAAAAGACTTTTCTTTACCAAAAGAAGTTTTTGAGATTATGTGACATGTTTATAGAAAACATTATTCAATTTTGTTATTCTAAATTTGGTTTAGCTTTGAAAATATTTATCAGTAAGTTTTAGTGTAGAAAAAACCTTTATGGTTTTAAAACATACAAATTATTAATTTGGTAGGGAAGATCTCAAAATTTTACTTTCTTTCTTAATACAATATTAATAACAGTCAGCTAGTAATTCATAGATTTTTGAGAGGTGCCCACATTAAAAGCATGGTTACAACCGTATATGTCAGGCCCGAGGGCCTGACAAAAAACCCCATTTGAGTACTTGTATAATTAAGAGTTATAGATCAATTAAATCAGCTCAAAAATATAAATGAATGGCAAATTAGCTAAATGTCACTTTGATTTGTTGACGGGTAAAAGATTACGATGAACAATACAGAATCAGAGTGTAAAGGATTAAAAACAAGTCTAAAATCGAATTAAAATAAACAATCTAACAACACAAAATTTAAATTAAGTTCATTTTAAATAGAGAAATGTCCAAAAGATATAAATATGAATTTTAGCACTGTTACAATTTCCTTCCCGCTCGAAAAGAAACACGTCCCCGTGTTTCACCTTGGACGTCCCTGAAAATTTGTTCGTCTAGTCGTAGAAAATTCATATTCTCCGTTTGGTAAAAGTTCTCTATACCAGCAATTTCCGATATATTCTTTGTTGTTAGTTCTTGTAGCACCGGCTTGGTTGTTGTAAATGTTTCTTGGTTTCTGATGTTTTGGTCCATGATTCCCTCTTGATGTATTATTTCTTGCTGTTTCTATGCACTGGACTTCATTCCAAAATTTATTCTGCGATTCTGGTTTTGCTTTAACCTTAGATTGTTTGGCATTTGAATTCTCAAAGTTTTTTTTTTCAGGTTTGCATTCTCAGCACGGACCTTTTCCAATTCTTTGAGCGCCTCTTCTAGATCCATTTGCTTGTCTAGTCTTCTGACTATCTCTTCGGAAACATCCAACTCTAAATCTTCAATTTTATTCTTTGCCAATCGAAGTTCTTCTCTGATGTTTCTAGTTGTATCAATACAGTCCATGAATGATCTAATCCCTAATCTGTTGAACGGAATTTCTTGTAACAGTTTACGTTTCGCAATGTATTCTGCACTTCTGGAACAGTCCCTCTCCTTTTGTCTTTTCGATTTTGATTTTGCTTTTACTGACGTTGCTGTATTAATGACATCGGATTTTTTTACGTTTACTGACGGTTTAGTATAGCACATTCTAGAAAAGTGTCCTGTCTTCTTACATTTAAAACATATTTGACTTACTGCGAAACACGATCTCCAAAGGTGAAATTTTCCACACCTTACGCACACTGGACTGTAACAATGTTCGTAAAATTGTCTCCACTGTGGCACGAAGTAGAATCCATTGAAGGTATCCATGACGGTCGATCCTTTGCTGTCCGGGGGAACGTTCAGGTACCGGAACAAGATGTTTCTGCAGTTCGACTTACGATTGGCGAACTGCCCGGGTTCTCCACCAAACTGTGACAGGGGTTTGGGCCGACCGTGAGAACCTATGTATTGTCAGTTATTACTGCTGCAACTTTCGTTGAATAAAACACTGGTAGATTTTAACTTGTATTAAGGTGAAGTCCGAAAAATATAACAACAATAACAAAATGTACATAAATCACAATTACAATTTCGAATATGGAAAACGTCAATAAGTTGACTCCAATTTCAGCTTTGGTAAACTTCAGTTCGAACACTGAATCCAAATCTTACTGCCTACCTAATTTTCTGTCTTAAACTTTATACCTTTCTAATTTAAATTTACGTAATAAAAACCCTATTTGAGTACTTGTATAATTAAGAGTTATAGATCAATTAAATCAGCTAAAAAATATAAATGAATGGCAAATTAGCTAAATGTCACTTTGATTTGTTGACGGGTAAAAGATTACGATAAACAATACAGAATTAGAGGGAAAAGGATTAAAAACAAGTCTAAAATCGATTTAAAATAAACAATCTAACAACACAAAATTTCAATTAAGTTCATTTTAAATAGAGAAATGTCCAAAAGATATAAATATGAATTTTAGCACTGTTACATAACTATGAACAGTTGGTTAACAGAATGATACATGTAACAGGATCTGTATCTAAAAATAGTAATTGCTTGTCTTCAAAGCAGCACGAATTTGGCTATATCAGGGAGAATACGTGACTTAGAGAGGAAAATGAACATGAAACGATGATAAAATGGAAGAATTCGGGACACTAGGCCAATCGGGATACGAGTTTTGATTGCCACTGACAATGGAGGAATAGGTAGAACTGGTGAGTGAGTAAGTTGGTGTTTAACGCCCTTACAAATCTTTATATGTTATTTAAAGGCGATGAACATGAAAAGGATGATAAAATGAACATGATATGACGATTATATATGGAATATTGGGTGGGGTGGGAAACAACGGAACAAAAAGTAATTTGGAAGACCACTTGTAACGGGGACAGGTAGGTAGGGGGTGAAAATTAAGCCTTGGCGGTCAACAAAGGGGTCATTTATGTGCATGAAGCGTGGCATTCTCCATACACGTTGGCCCACTTTGGTCAGCAGTCAGGGTTTCCGTATTTTAGACCTGACAACCCCCGCGAACGAGGGCCAACCTATGAATCCAGATGGGATACACACCTTGGACGCTCTGTTGACTGAGCACCAACTCCGATGTCAGAATCCCAAGAACCTTAGTTGCCTCTTACGACAAGCTAGGCTCTGCTGTGGGCTTATTCGCCACCCGGGCCCCGCACGGACTGGGGAAACGTAGAATTGGACAATAAAACCTGTTGTATGGGAATCCTTTGGGTCTTGAGGTCTGCAGCATGGTTTTAAACGTGCCAGAAACGCGACATTTTTCCCAGCATGGTGCATCACTATGGTTTGCGCCGAAGTTTTCCAAATTATAGCCTGAAGACCCTCGTGTTCAATAGGACAAATCTGCCTCGCCCCATTCTCCGATCTTGGGTACACATCTCAGTGGCTTTGTGGGCAAATTGGCCTGACCAGATGTCAGTTTTCTGAGAGCTCTTAGGTTGAGTTTTATCGACAATCTTAGCGCTGCTGTGGGTCTAATCCTAGCACCGCTGCATTAAAGTTAGGAGCTTGTGCAGCACTCACAGATTGTAGCATACTAGTAACTTGTGTCTCCCAGGAACATAATGTGAATCACAGCTACTTGATCCCTTTTATCAATATATTGTTAGGGTCAATGTGTCAAACATAAAAGGGAGATACTACTCCACTTACCCTCTCTGTTTCGATTGGAATGATTTTCCTTTCCACAATTGCAACACTCAAATTTATTTTCCCTCATTGCACATTTGTCTCCAAACATGGTACTAGTCAGACTTTGTTTTGCAATAATTTGCAATATAAAAAAAACTGTTTTTCGCCCTAGCGAGAGAAAGTAGGTAATATGAAAGAGGTCGATGAAAGGATATCAAAATGAGCACGAATGGTGACGAGAAAAATATATGGAGGGCAGATTGTGTTCAGTGGTCAGGCTTTTCGTATTATAAATCGTACGAGGACCACATAGCTCTAAGAATAAACCGCCGTAATGCCTGTATTAATCTATTAATCTAGAAAAAACAGAACTCTAGGCAAACCTAGAATATAAACATTATTATTGGCCAAAATCATTCGAAGGTAACAAACCGTTTTATTGTGTGTTTGTTTTTGTTGCGATTTTTTGCAGGTTCGTCCAAACGATAGAAACACTTGTTACTGTCGCCAACATGTAGAGGCATAACTGTATGGAATTCTGCAAGTCTCTGTTGAAAATCGATCTTGTAATGTCTCAAATCTATTTTTATCCAAAATGTCCAATGAAACTTGTGCGATAAATCAAACCAAAATTGGATTTTTTAAATTGCAAATGTTAATATTGTGGTGTCTCACAATCGTTTTTTTTTCTCTTGAATGAAGAAATGGATAAATCAGAAAGAAGAAAAACGAAATATTACATATGTAACATTGGAAAGGTACGAATATGTTAAGTTTAATCCAAAAGGCGGGAAGATAATTAAAAACTGATGAAGGAGGTTTCTAAACCTGGAATAATGTTTAAATATTTGCTTTAACTTTGCATACATCCCAGCTCACCAAGCACCCGCTATTTGGCAAAACAAACAGAACGTTAACCGTAACCTAAGCAAAACTACAGTTCAGGCATCCTGTTTGTTAAAATAATTTTTCAGAGATTTATTAACGCTCAAATAAAACTGAAATCGTACTTTCAGCAAACAAAAATAAGCATTATATTCGCGTAACAATTTTACAGATAGGCTATTCTAAACCCAGATGGAGAAAACAACAGTTGAAACACCTGTTATAGTTGCTGATTTTTTTTTTTTCATAATGTCCATTTGCAACATAATCAATATTTTACCAGCATTGTCACAATGTTATTTCGAAACATTAAAGTCAATATCAGCAGACATCAAAATCATGCAAGGATTCACCAATCGATGTAGATGTCATACGTGTAAAAACTGTATGGGTGTTGTAAGTTTCGGTTAAGGTAATAGAAGTATTGGAAACTATATCGAGTTAACACACGTCAAAGGCCTACAAAACAGCGCTGATGGTTTTCTTAAACGAAGTACTACGACGAAATGCGAAAAATCTATATTCATTCACCGTAGATAATATTCAAACCCCAAAAAGCAAAACTGTAAAAGACTTAAGAAGACAGTTAAGATACGTTAACAGCGTTCCACGAAAACATAAGCAAATCAACCAGAACAGAAAAGGTCATCAAACCACATCAGCAAATGGATTAGTTTACTTTACAATTGAAGATGAATGCGTGAGTGAGTTGGTGTTTTACGCCCGTGCAACGCTATATAGGTTATTTACAGGCGATGAACATGAAAAGGATGACAAAATGAACATGAAATGATGATGACAAATGAAATATGGGGATGGGGTGGGACACAAAGGAACGGTAAATTTTGAAGAACCACAGGAAAAGGGGAGAGATGGGTAGGGGCGGAAAATTTAGCCTATGTGGTGCACTACTTGGCGGTCCACAAAGGGGCCTTTTACGTGCATGAAGCGTGGCACTCTCCATACACGTTGGCCCACTATGGTCGGCGGTCAGGGTTTCCGTATTATAGACCTGATAACCCCCGCGGACGAGGGCTACCCTATTCAGCCACCTAGGGTACACACTTGGTCGCTCTGTGGGCTGAGCACTGACCCGACGTCAGAATCCCAAGACCCTTAGTTGCCTCTTACGTCAAGCTAGGCTCTGCTGCGGGCCTATTCGCCACCCGGGCCCCGCACGGGACGACGATGAATGCAAATAATGTGTTGACGATGATGTTATGGAATGTAGCAACAGTTTGTACATAGTTTGATCAAGACAGCTGATCATGAATCTCTCCAGCTCAGAAAATCAAACTGATGAGGATTAATATGCGATACCTGTTCGCATATTATATCTAAAAATTCTTTAAGTGTGTGTAAAGGTAGCCCTTTTAGCTATTGTAGTAGTTTAAGCAGACGATCCAAACAATGAGTACTACCTGGTCAAAAAAGCAAAAAAGATCGAAAAAGAAATATAAGATGCCTTGGATTGTAGTGTTCATCCCGTTACAGAAATGCTTAAAGGATATACAAATGACAACAATGATTATGACAAATGATATTATATAAAACTGTGTTAGCTCAACGCCTTTCTTGATGATTTCCTCGTAAAAAGGCTATTTGTCATGTTGCTGCCGTACAAAAAGAGAAGTAGGTAATGTTTCACAACATTAAGAGAAAAAACATTTACTTTTGCAAGAAATATACAATTAGATATATGTTATGATTTAGATTATTAGTTAAGAATAGTTAAGAAGAGAAAGGAGGAGTTGGTAGAAAAGGTGTAGGACATGGTTGGAGATATAGGGGAGGTGGAGATGGTTGGAAGGTGAAGAAGATGGTTGGGAGTTTGTGGGAGTTTTAAATAAGGACAGGTTGTTGGAAAATAGGCAAGGAAGAAGAATAATGTAGAGTAGATCTTAAGTTTAACGCATTAACAACAATATTTTAGTATGGTTTACAATGAACTTCTTTTGTCGTAAAAAGAACAAACCAAATACACAACTTAAAAAACACACCACAAAATTTTCTAATGTATGTAGTTAGCGTCAAAACAAATAAATGACTGCACGTCAAATTATTTTCATTTAAATATAGTATTAATTTTACCACAATTTTAGAGTCGTCGATTCTATATTTCCCAAAGCAGATTACATGTATTTAGGACAATGATATGCGATATACAAAAATTACTCTATGCTACTTAAAGTGATTTTAATATCAGTACTTTTCAGATATGGACCAAACATACGTCTGCTATTATTGTAACAAGAGGCTCCCAGGAGCCTGAATCGCTCACCTGGGTTGATGTCAACCCTATGAAGACTTTTGTATGGCTAAATGAGCTGAATGTTCAAGCATGAAAAAGCTTTTCTCTATCTGCAATAGTTTTCATTCTATATAATCAAAAAACACTATTATTCAACTTTTAAGGGGCTGTAACCCCTATAAGGGGTTTTTCAGACAACTTCAACCCTATGGAGACTTTTGTAGAGCTAAATGAGCTGAACATTTTAGCAAGCAACAGCTTTACTCTATCTGCAATAGTTTTCATTCTATAGGCCAAAAACAATATTTTTCGCCTTTAAGGGGCTGTAACCCCTATAAGAGGTCATCTGAAAACCTTAACCCTATGGAGAATTTTGTAGAGCTAAATGAGCTGAACATTTAAGCAAGCAACAGCCTTTCTCTATCTACAATAGTTTTCATTCTGTGGGCCAAAAACATGCAAAAACGCTATTTTTCACCTTTAAGGGGCTGTAACCTCTATAAGGGATCATCTGACAACTTTGAACCTATGGAGACTTTTGTAGAGCTAAATGAGCTGAACATTTACGCAAGCAACAGCTTTTCTCTATTTACAATAGTTTTCATTCTATAGAGATGAGACCAAACCTAATCTGTACAAAAGTGAACTTAGAGCGGACCTGTGGTTCACTTTTCTGGTCTGGTTTAATTCTCTTGACCAATCCACGAAGCAGACTTAGGTCCACTTTTCTGGTTTGGTTTGGTTGGAAAGCAGACCAAACCTCACCACAAGTCTGGTTCAGTTAAAAATTCTGGTTTGGTTTGCTTTAAATAGTAAACCAAGAGTGGACCAGACCTAAGTTTGGTCTGCTCTAAGTCTGGTCTGGTCTGCTTTTAATAGTGAACCAAAGATTGGACCAGACCTAAGTTTGGTCTGCTTTAAGTCTGGTCTGCTTTTAAAAGTGAACCAAGAGTGGACCAGACCTAAGTTTGGTCTGCTCTAAGTCTGGTCTGGTCTGCTTTTAATAATGAACCAAGAATGGACCAGACCTAAGTTTGGTCTGTTCTAAGTCTGGTCTGGTCTGCTTTTAATATATAGTGAACCCAGAGTGGACCAGACCTAGAGCGGACCAGACCTAAGTTTGGTCTGGTCTGCTTTCAATAATGAGCCTAAAGTGGACCAGACCTAGAGCGGACCAACCCTAGGTTTGGTCTGCTCTAAGTCTGGTCCACTCAAGGAATGGTCAGTTTTTATAGGTCTGGTCTGTTTGAGGTGAACCAGACCTTGGGCAAAGTTTGCTTTTGGAGTGAACTTAAGAGCAGACCTAGGTTCACTGAAACCAAACCAGACCAGAAAAAAGCAGACCTGAACCAGACTTCTGGTCCACTTTAAAAGTCTGGTGCGCATACAGGTTAGGTTTAGACCCATCTGTAGACCAAAAACACTATTTTTCGCCTTTAAGGGGCTGTAACCCCTATAAGGGGTCATCTGACAACTTCGACTCTATGGAGACTTTAGTAGAGCTAAATGAGCTGAACATTTAAGCAAGCAACAGCTTTTCTCTATTTGCAATAGTTTACATTCTATAGGCCAAAAACACTATTTTTCGCCTTTAAAGGGCTGTAACCCCTATAAGGGGTCATCTGACAACTTCGACCCTATGGAAACTTTTGTAGAGCTAAATGAACTGAACATTTTAGCAAGCAACAGATTTTCTCTATTTGCAATAGTTTTCATTCTATAGGCCAAAAACACTATTTTTCGCCTTTAAAGGGCTGTAACCCCTATAAGGGGTCATCTGACAACTTCGACCCTATGGAGACTTTTGTAAAGCTAAATGAGGTGAACATTTTAGCAAGCAACAGCTTTTCTCTATTTACAATAGTTTTCATTCTAAAGGCCAAAAACACTATTTTTTGCCTTTAGTGAGTGAGTGAGTGAGTTGGTGTTTTAAGCCCGTGCAACGTAATATAGGTTATTTACAGGCGATGAATATGAAAAGGATGATAAAATGAACATGAAATGATGATGATAAATGAGATATGGGGATGGGGTGGGAAACAAAGGACCGGTAAATTTTGAAGAACCACAGGAAAAGGGGAGAGGTGGGTAGGGGCGGAAAATTTAGCCTATGTGGTGCACTACTTGGCAGTCCACAAAGGGGTCTTTTACGTGCATGGAGCGTGGCACTCTCCACACACGTTGGCCCACTATGGTCGGCAGTCAGGGTTTCCGTATTATAGACCTGACAACCCCCGCGGACGAGGGCTACCCTATTCAGCCACCTAGGGTACACACTTGGTCGCTCTGTGGGCTGAGCACTGACCCGACGTCAGAATCCCAAGACCCTTAGTCGCCTCTTACGACAAGTTAGGCTCTGCTGCGGGCCTATTCGCCACCCGGGCCCCGCAAGGGAATTTGTTTTTTGCCTTTAAGGGGCTGTAACTCCTCTAAGGGGTCATCTGACAACTTCGACCCTATGGAGACTTTAGTAGAGCTAAATGAGCTGAACATTTAAGCAAGCAACAGCTTTTCTCTTATTACAATAGTTTTCATTCTATAGGCCAAAAACATGCAAAACGCTATTTTTCAACTTTAAGGGGCTGTAACCCCTGTAAGGAATCATCTGACAACTTCGACCAAATGGAGACTTTTGTAGAATTTTTTATGCTGAAGCAGTAGGGTGGCATCAAATTTCATCTATCTCTTATACTTTTTGATTTACAAGCCAAAAACAGTAGTCTGACCCCCCCTGGTCTATTTTAAGTAACGGTGGCCATGTTTTTGACGGATCAAAAATTGAAAAACAAGTTTGGTGCAGGACACCCTAAGGATCATTCATACCAAGTTTCATTAAATTCTGTTCAGTAGTTTCAGAGAAGATTTTTGAAAAATTGTTAACAGACGACGATAGACGACGACGACGACGACGGACGCAAAGTGATGGTAATAGCTAACAGAAAGTCATCGTTTGCATACATCATCATTAGCCATTCGATTCCTCATCATTCGGATAGATTCTTATCTATTGAATGTCCAATTTTAATTAATGGGCGAAAATGATTTCAGATCCGTCTAAATTTCAAAATTGTCTAAACCCTAAGGTTCTTCCTACCCCAGACATAGGTTGATTATCTTAGTAATAAATTGGTTCCCCAGTTTGGTATTTTTGGTTATACTGTTCTATGCTCTTCATATTTATACAGTGTTTGGCATTTTCAATATTTTTGGTAGAGCGCCTCTGATGAGTCTTGAATAGACGAAACGCGCGTCAGGCGTAGCAAAATTTATTGTCTGGAACTTTGTTGTCATTTGTATTTCGAACACACGTGAAGGTTAGCACTGCTGGTGGAGTGTAAATTCCCCGAGGTTAGCCCGCTCCGGCACCAACACTTTTTGAGTTGGAGAATACATCAAAGCTTTAAATTATCCGTCTAAATTTCAAAATTGTCTAAACCCTAAGGTTCTTCCTACCCCAGACATAGGTTGATTATCTTAGTAATAAATTGGTTCCCCAGTTTGGTATTTTTGGTTATACTGTTCTATGCTCTTCATATTTATACAGTGTTTGGCATTTTCAATATTTTTGGTAGAGCGCCTCTGATGAGTCTTGAATAGACGAAACGCGCGTCAGGCGTAGCAAAATTTATTGTCTGGAACTTTGTTGTCATTTGTATTTCGAACACACGTGAAGGTTAGCACTGCTGGTGGAGTGTAAATTCCCCGAGGTTAGCCCGCTCCGGCACCAACACTTTTTGAGTTGGAGAATACATCAAAGCTTTAAATTATCCGTCTAAATTTCAAAATTGTCTAAACCCTAAGGTTCTTCCTACCCCAGACATAGGTTGATTATCTTAGTAATAAATTGGTTCCCCAGTTTGGTATTTTTGGTTATACTGTTCTATGCTCTTCATATTTATACAGTGTTTGGCATTTTCAATATTTTTGGTAGAGCGCCTCTGATGAGTCTTGAATAGACGAAACGCGCGTCAGGCGTAGCAAAATTTATTGTCTGGAACTTTGTTGTCATTTGTATTTCGAACACACGTGAAGGTTAGCACTGCTGGTGGAGTGTAAATTCCCCGAGGTTAGCCCGCTCCGGCACCAACACTTTTTGAGTTGGAGAATACATCAAAGCTTTAAATTATCCGTCTAAATTTCAAAATTGTCTAAACCCTAAGGTTCTTCCTACCCCAGACATAGGTTGATTATCTTAGTAATAAATTGGTTCCCCAGTTTGGTATTTTTGGTTATACTGTTCTATGCTCTTCATATTTATACAGTGTTTGGCATTTTCAATATTTTTGGTAGAGCGCCTCTGATGAGTCTTGAATAGACGAAACGCGCGTCAGGCGTAGCAAAATTTATTGTCTGGAACTTTGTTGTCATTTGTATTTCGAACACACGTGAAGGTTACACTATGAACCAAAAAAATGACTGACATTACCATATACAGTTCATATTTTAAGAATCTGATGATGGCTGTAAATTTACTGTTAATGATCTATCTTTTTCTGTTCCGGACTGATACAGGTCTTTCCAGTAAATTACAATATTGGTCTTTCTACTGTTTTTCTTTGTTTTGAACTTAATCAGTAAATATCAGTCAAATACAGTTACTTTGTGTCACTGTCTTGGTCTTTTATTCACTGTATCAGATCATTTCAGAACTTTTAAATAATTACCTTGATTTAAAATGACTGATGCCGACTGCATCCGTTCACATCAGTGAACATTAGATTTTACCTTGATTTAGAATGACTGATACAGACTGCATCTGTTCATATCTGTCAAAATCCGATTTCCCTTGATTTAAAATGTCTGATACTGACCGTGTCATTCCCTTTCAGTGAGTACTGGATTTACCTTGATTTAAAATCACTGATGCTGACTGTGTCATTCCCTTTCAGTGAATATTGGATTTAATTTGATTTATAATGACTGATACTGACTGCATCTGTTCATGTAATGAATCCTAATTGGGTCAAAAGAGACTGATGAAAAGGTTCCTTTTCAAGTTCTTATTAAAAAGAAGTTACACCATTTTACTGTTTCAGGTACATAAAGATCAAAAATGGAATTGTCTCCTTAATAGTCTTGCTCTAAGATGTGTGTACATGCAACCTTCGAAATTATCACTTTGAAATTACAATTACAACTGCTTTACACTGTAACAACCCCCCACCCCCTTTCTCAAATTAAAAGGTCCGTCACTAAACCCAATCTATATAATAAAAGTAACCATTTCTAGACAAATTGTAAGGTCAATAAAAACTGCTGTGAATTAAATGATGGTTATCCTACTGAGTTATCAACACCCTAGACAGGATGTTTATTGTGAACTAAATGTATATTACCTAATACCTGCACGTCTGTCTTGGTAGCCAAACGTGTACCTGAGACAATTTACACTCACGGAATTTCACAATTTTAGAAAATCACCAATTTAGACATTTTAAGCGAAAAATGAACCTGTTATACAAATTATAAAGTCTTTGAAGCATGTACAAACCTTATCTATTATTCGTTACGTTTTGTCAAAAATGTCATTTTTTTATACTATTAGAACCGCCCTCCCCCAAGTTTGATATAGGAGGTGCCTTTCATTATTGAAAGTTTTATGAAAATTCAATGTGTGATCTATTTCTATTAGTTTTCAATAATTGTTACAAATGGTATCACTTAAGGTGTAACGGGCGGACGGATTCAATCCCCTATAACTTAATGTCTTTACTTTTTATTTTTGCTTGGTTAAATATTTTGTAAATATTACAGATGGTGATATTCCCTCAATCTATTTGAAATATATGTACCATTTAGTGCTGGTACAATGTATGTAGGAATCTTATACCTGTTGATCATCTACTTCCTGTTCGGGAAACGTTAATGGTGTTTCTCTATGAATAAACTCGGTACCAATAAGTTATCGATTTATGCTTGCTACTTTTCTTTAGTCTGAAAAACTTATTTTTTTACAGATTACATCTGCGTGTACACGATGTAAGCATGCTAGTTTAATATCAATTATCACAATTTATTTTCTTTCCATACAAGAAAAGCCGCCGATCCAGGGCAAGGCGTAGCAGGCATACGCCCCCTTCCCTGTCACCCAAGACTGAAAAAAGGTTTATTGTTCAAAATGCCCGAAAAAAAAACTTTAACAATATTCAAGAAACAATTTTTAGCAACCCAGAGACTAAAATCCTGGATCCACTCCTGCAAGAATCCATGATATTAGAGGTAATAACTCGATTTTTTAAACATTTTTTACAGAAACAGGCGGTATGTCTTTCCGCCGAGTATACTCCTGGAGAGGGTGGGGCTTTAAAAAAATATCCGGGAAGACATGCGATCATACATGTAGCTTCCACTGATTAATCATATTTTCCCCCGAGAGAAAATATGTTCCATTTTTTATTCACCTACGAAAACTGATAATGAATGTTGTGTTAAAAAGTGTTTATTATGTTGAACAAAAACGCAGCATTAAATTTTGTAGTATTTATAACAATGGGAAAAATGCAACATACGGCACTTCGGGCATTTAATAAAAGACATGTTGGATTTTTTAAGGCTGTTTCAGAGGGTAAAGAGTTGCTTAAAATGATCATGTTCTCAACAACACGCGGCATAACTGTCTGTGCTTCATTGCTGGCAAACTGATGATATTTAAGAATAAAACGACCGTTGTATGATTTGGAAAAGATAAGAGAAAAAGACACACAATATACTAGACTTAGACTGCTGTCTACCACTTCCATTTATTGTTGTTTTCTTTCAAGTAATGCTTAGGTAATTAAACTAGACTGTTGTTATGTTTGGTGAGGGTAGCATTCAGACAATCCATTTCTTTTGCTAAAGTTCATCTGACCTCTCCAGCTGATTTTTTTTTATTGTTAATGATTTTTAATAGATTCGATTTCCCCAGACATTTATACTTTCGAGTGCACCATTTACCAAAACGGAATCCATCTTTTTTGAAAGCCTACAGCCTCTTCTCTGTTCAAAAACTCTTTTTCGGATACTTTTCCATCTCCATCCGAATCCGTTTCATTAAATATTTGTTGTCTGTCTTCTCCCAACTTCGCTTGAGCATTGGTCAATGGTTCCTGGACCTCGTTCATTGTCAAGAAACCGTCTCCATTTTTATCGAGGGCCTTAAACATTGCCCTCGCTTCGTCAACTTCTTGGTCATGTTCGCTGGAGCTTATTCCTCTTGACCCGACTAGAAGTTGTCTTTCTAGATTTTACAATCTTCTTTCTAGCTTCTGTCATCTTGACGGATAACCTGTCGTCATAGCAACCATCACTAAGCAAACTGACAGTACGATAGAGCAATGCATTGTATTTGATGAACTAAGAGGTGAATCCCGTGGTGAGTCGTGTATCCTTTCCAGCTGATTTTTACTTATAATATGTGTATTGCAGATCAAAGAGCCGGCCTTGTGTCAGTTTCATAAATGCGTATGAAAAATTAAAGGTGTCAATGAGTTTTTACTATTGCAAAAAAACTTATTTATCAATTTATAAAAAAAAATCATATTCTCCTTCAAATAATACCTATAAACATTGTGAGAAAATTTCTTAAAGTTTTATAATTTCATAATGCGTATTAGAAAAATTAGATGATAAAAAATACTAAGGGAGACAATTGAAAAAAAATTACGACACGTTTTAAATCCAACAGGTTTCAAAGGCATTAATCATAGATAACTAAATGGATTTTTTGTCCGGTTCTATTTTGATCTTTCATTATTTCATAGCAGCTTATATTCATTTAAAACAATTTATAGACCTGTATATAACATATATTAAAGATATCATTATATCTTATGCATGTTATACAGGGGTCTATGTCTAAATATAAAGTTACAAATATTCACTCATTTTTCACAACATCAAAACCTGGGGGCTAGTATAATATTGAAAATATTATTTAAAAGACGAGAATCCAGACTGAATATTTAAATGTGCGCGTGTACTGATCGTTTTTGTTTTTTTTTTTTTTTTTGTTTTTTTTTTTTTTAATGTTAGCATAAATGATCTATTGTCTTTTAAGATCTTTTATGTCCCTTAAAGATTGTCACCAAGACTTCACTTATTGAATAAAATCTTACGTTATAACTTTGTATTCTTTAAGCGTAAAAACGTGTGTCTGTTGTCGGTTCCGCAGATAATTATAACACTACATGCAAGTTCATTTATAGCTACATTTTTGTGGCTAAAGTTCATCGGAACTTAAATACAATCCATTTTTTTTACTTTATTTCCCATTACCGAAATTTAAAAAAGAAAAAGGCCTGGGTATCTGTATCCGTGCATTTCCTGTTCTATGCCGCCGCGGCGATATGTTTGGGCAGTAAGTTTAACCGTAGTCCAACCATTTGCCCGCGCTTTATCGGAAACGTTACATTAGAATAGTTTGTTCGAGAGGGTCGTATACCCGGGTCGTATTTATAGTATCATGACTAATTGTATACCCATTCGACTAATATAAATAAAAACAGATTTAGAAACCAATATTTCGCATTTTGTCTCATGGTTGATTATAAGTAATATCTTCCATTTACCGGATAATACTGACAATCCTAAAAGCTGAAAATCTGAAGATATGTGTCATTTTTGTCTCGCCTACGACGAATAGTCGCGGAAGGCGGAACATATAGGTAACGAGTACTGATTGTGACGGCAGCCGTCACAGATGTTCCCCAAACGAACAAGATGTACCTTAAAGTGGCAAAAATACTGCCTTTTTTTGGGGGGGATATTTTTGTAGTACTAATCAAGCTCTTAAATCCTACCAAGTTTCAAGGTCCTCACCACCTAGGTTACTGAGCTATAGCAATGTCCTATTTAATGAACTTTCGCTGTTTACTCAGAAACGGCAGCCATTTTGTAAATTCCGAAAACGTTGTGCACACCTCTGATGTGGAATGTTACTCGGAACATCAAAATCTACCAGAATACAAATTTTAATCAAAATAAAGGGATTCTTAAATTTTGGCGGCCATCTTGGATTTAGAAATTTCAAGTTTGGGCATTTTGGAAAAACTGTAAATATCTCTTTAGAACTTTTTAAATATTTTTTTTAGTACTTATAAGCTCTATAATACCACAAAGTTTCAAGGTGCTCATCACTTGGGTAACTGAGATATGACAATGTCCTATATAATGAACTTTTGCTATTTACTCAAAAAAGCGGCCATTTAAAAAATTTCGAAGTCCTAATGGACACCTCTGATGTGGAGTATTACTCGCAACATCAAAATCTACCGAAATATTAATTTGTATCAAAATTCAAGCACTTTTAAATTTTGGCGGCCATCTTGGATTTTAAAATTTCACATTTTGTCATTTTGCGGAAAAACCGTAAATATCGCTTCAAATTTTTTTTGGATATTTTAGTAGTACTCATCAAGCTCTATAATCCTACCAAGTTTCAAGGTCCTCACCACCTAGGTTACCGAGATATAGCAATGTCCTATATAATGAACTTTCGCTGTTTACTGGGAAACGGTGGCCATTTTGAAAATTTCGAAAACGTTGTGCACACCTCTGATATGTCCCCTACCACTGTGGAAAGTTTCATAAAGGTCAGTCTTCACATCTCTTCGGCTATACCCGGACAAGCATTTTTTAGAGTGCGGAAGAAGAAGAAGAATAATAAGAATAATAAGAAACGGAGTAAAAACAATATGTTCCCTAACTTCGTTTGGGGAACATAACTACTATCCGGTGACGGCAACAGAGGCAGCGTAAACCTTTTTGTAAGACTTTTGTGGACAATGAATTGCTTGCAAAGAGTAGTAGATATGCATCTGATAATGGGTATACAGACAGTTCAGGTTATGGTCTACACAACTGTCACCATGCCGTGTGACCCTGACCCCATGTCACGTTCCAATGACTCTGTGAACTTAGCTTAGGTAGTTTATTTAAGTGATGGTGCCTATAGGCGAGACATACTTGACGTCCGTCCGTCGTCCGTAAACTTTTTAAAACGTTAACGTTTACAAAAGTGAACGTTGAATTAAGCATGAATTTGATATGCCTGCTTCATCGCAGGACATTTTAAAGATCTATTCTTTATATTTTTATCATACTTTTGAAACATTCGAAGTCTGAGTATTCCTTGTTGTTGTACCAGATTGAATTTTGCAATCGTTTAACTTTTTATTGAATTTGTAAAAATTACCACTTTTGTTTGGTTACATATCACACCCGGCAAGAATGCACTTACATACTATGAAACTGTGAAATACAATTCAACATTTTGAGACCATATGCCGTTATTTTTTCCCGTCGTTAGATTTCCAGTGTTAACCTAATCCGGTTATACCCCTGTAGATTTTTTTCGACATTTTGTTTTTAGCCTAAGTAGCTTCAGTTTCAAGCAGGTTAGAATTTAACAACAGAAAGTTTTGTACACACATTTTTTTCTTCCTTTTGCTTTTGAAGAAGAATGAAACATATCAGTACTAAGAGAATAAACAGTGACCGAATTATATGCAAGTTGCGTATTTTATAATTGACCTTTTTAAGTTGAAGAAAAACAAAAGCTTTGCAAAACAATTTCAGAGGAGATTTTTTAAAGTTGGACAAAAGGCCGACGGACGAAAGATGACGGACGGGTGTGGACGCCGAGTAACGGCTATTGCAATAGTAGAAAGTAAATAATATAACTTTATTCAAGCCTCATTAGAAATAAAAACATAAAAAAAGGTTTAATAAAAGATATATTTTTCTTGCAAATACTAAATGTATGGTCGACATTTAACCGTTCTCTGGTTTTTACCAAAGGTTTGTAAAAATAAGCTGCATACGCATATATATTATTATAAGATTATATTTCATTTTGGGAATTTTTCAGCTAGGCATTAAAATGCTTAATTCAAATTAAATTTTGAGGACATGAAATATTTCAAATTTTGGCTTTACCAAAACAATGGGTCGTATTTGCTGACTGGCAATTTTAAGATAGTTGAATTAACAGGTGTACAATATACAAGTCTAAATAACGCATGCTATTTAATCAGATTTTGTTTATTGTACTGCTTAACAAATTATCAAATAAATTGGGGCATGAGTTGGTGGGTGTGTCCACGCGGATTGAGCTTTGATTGGAGAATCAAAATTGAATTACCTGTAATTTCCTTCTACATGTAATTGTAATTGACAATCGGAGGCCTGGCTTATCGGAAGGTGACAGTGTCTTAAAGGCTAATGATTATAATAAATTAAAAACAAATTAAATATTTGTTATCAAATATTTTTTGAAAGCAATTGCTACTTAAAAACTTAAGATTTAAGAAAAAGTAAATCATGTAAATAGAAAAATATTTTTAGAAATAAATGAATGTTTTTATAATAAAAAAAAATCATTTAAATGGATAAACATTATTTATTAATTTTTTTTTAACAAATACCTTAAAAAAGAAAAAAATATATGTACAGATGTATTGTTTTATATCTATCAAAACAATAAGATCCACGTTTGCTTTTACATAAACAGGTCAGCGGTCTGGGAAATGCAATATAAAAATCGAATGAGAGTTTACTTAGAAGAGGCAGTAAAAGCGGGTTTTTTCCTTGAAACTTGGCACACAGATTATGTCTACTCGGATCTTTACTTATTGAATTTACTTTTGATTTTTGCTGAATATTTTCGATTTTGGATTTTTAGAATACCGTTGCTATATGTAGGTTGTATTGAC
This sequence comes from Arcuatula senhousia, assembly GCA_963971305.1. NCBI lineage: Eukaryota > Metazoa > Mollusca > Bivalvia > Mytilida > Mytilidae > Arcuatula > Arcuatula senhousia. The sequence goes on along the minus strand of OZ020303.1, from coordinate 37,880,616 downwards.
GATCGAGTTGTATCGCGAAACTTGTCGGTGTTTTGTTTAATTGTTTGCTGTCTTCCAATGCAGATTTTAAATGCCTTTCATTTATGGAATTTTTGCCGATTATCTTACATCGATCATATTTTATTCATAATAAGCGCTATGATTATTGTAACAAAAGAAAAAAAAAGTGCATAAACTTTCCCTATCAAGACAACCAGAGGGGTTCACGAGAGATGAACAAAATTAATCTACAGGGTTCACAAAAGTTGGTTTTGTAATGGCATTTAAATGAAATGTGCTTGGCCCGGTCAAGACAAAATTAAACAAGTTTACTGCGGCGTGGTTTTCTGAAGAAAAGCTAAAGAAAAACCAATACCAAAGTGAATTCGAATTTCATAATTCCAAAAGCTAAACCCAACAAATTTGGATTCAACAGACAACAAATTTGTTAACACACAAACCAGTTAAGCTGCAACCATGGCAGCAAGATAAGTGTCCTTGAAAATATATTCGCCCCTTTTCAACAAAACGTCGGGACATTGTGGTTCATAAAGAAAATAGAATAAAGTGCGAAACCTACAAATTCATTAACGAATGGATTTATGTATAGGAATCATTGATATTTTTAATAGTTTTTTTCTTCTTCGTATTTGTAAAATTAAGTCTTAATTCGAATAGAGGTTTCGTAATGATAAAATTCAAAAATAATTCATAAGAGGGAAATACTTATTTCCTTAAATTCTTGTTACTCTTTAAAAGTACAATATGTAACCAATAATTTTTTATGCCCTATATACGAGAGTTGGGGAGAATTTAGTGTTCGTGTCTGTTCTTCCGTCCGTCTGTTCGTTCGTTCGTTTTTCTTTCTTTCATTTGTTCTCTCGTCCGTCCGTCCGTCCGTCCATCCGTTTGTTCTTTTGTTCGTCTGTCCGTCTTAAATGTTGCGAGATGGGGCACTATGTCTTTTGGACATATTGTCGAAAAACATATAAGATAATAATAATTGTTATCAAAAATAAAAAAATAAAACAAATAATAAATAATAAATACACACTGAATGGTCTCTATTGCCGATTCTGCATTCAAATCTTCAAAACAAATAGTATCCTGATGGTGACTTTCCTAAAGTAATTAAATCTTATTAATAAACACAAACATGAATACAAGTAGGGTATCAACTGATTTAGCGATTGCAATTTGCGCTTGTGAAATACTTGTTTATTGTAGCCCCCTGAAGTCGGAATATGTACACGATGTAACTATACAAATGAATCATAAACTGCAGAAATTTAAGAAAAGGAGGGGTCAACATAAAATCCATTATGGACGCCGGAAGTTTTAAGACCAATTTTATCGAAAATCAACACAAAAAGTTTTGGTTCTGATCCTAAGAAAACCGATTTCCCCTTCGATTCCCACTGAAGCAGAATTGTGAAAATGTCGGCCATAGAGATTTCACTTCTCAGGAGATAACAGATGAAACAACCAAATATTGGTTTCCACTTAAGTTTATTTTAAGATGGAATTCCAAACATTATACATGAAATAATTTTGTCGCACTACGGAAGGAATCATATTATGCTACTAGCAAATATTAAATGTTCAACTGATAAAACAAAGTTTTATTTAAAAGCGCTGTTTTTTTTCATTTTGAATGATCGCTGATTTCCAAGGTTGACTCGCATTAACATTTTATAAACTTAAACTGTTCTTTTTTCAATGATAATCATTTTAATAGCCCGGTCGCCAACGTATGTTGTTTGATTGTACGTCGGCAAGTCCGTCTCTCCATTCCCTTTGGTTAAGTTCTTGGTTACGGTACAAATTTCGTAAAACATGTACATGTCATGCATGTGGAGGTCTTTAATTACATTGTAAAAGCTGCAAAAATTGTACTTTGGAAATAAAATATATAAATAACACCGTTATTTTCTAAATGAATTATACCTGCTATAATAAAAACATTTCTTTCTACAGATCCCTCAATGGTAAATGCATGTATGGTTTGAATTTGAACTGTTTACCGACTAAGCTTTTAGATTGAAGATTTTAAACTCCATATCAGATTTATTAACTTAATATTAATATTGAGAGTGTAATAATGTCCATCCAACAAATGATACAGTCAAGGTCAGTCTTTTTAAATCAAGGTAAAATCCAATGATTACTTACTTGAACAGATGCAGTCAGCATCAGTCATTTTAAATCAAGGTTAGTCCAATGATCACTGAAGCGGAATGATGCAGTCAGCATCAGTCATTCTAAATCAAGGCAAAATCGGATTTTGACAGAAATGAACAGATGCAGTCAGTATCAGTCATTCTAAATCAAGGTAAAATCTAATGTTCACTGATGTGAACGGATGCAGTTGGCATCAGTCATTTTAAATCAAGGTAATTATTTAAAAGTTCTGAAATATCTGATACAGTGAATAAAAGACCAAGACAGTGACACAAAGTAACTGTATTTGACTGATATTTACTGATTAAGTTCAAAACAAAGAAAAACAGTAGAAAGACCAATATTGTAATTTACTGGAAAGACCTGTATCAGTCCGGAACAGAAAAAGACAGACCATTAACAGTAAATTTACAGTCATCATTAGATTCTAAAAATCAAATATGAACTGTATATGGTAATGTCAGTCATTTTTTTGGTTCATAGTGTTAGCACTGCTGGTGGAGTGTAAATTCCCCGAGGTTAGCCCGCTCCGGCACCAACACTTTTTGAGTTGGAGAATACATCAAAGCTTTAAATTATCCGTCTAAATTTCAAAATTGTCTAAACCCTAAGGTTCTTCCTACCCCAGACATAGGTTGATTATCTTAGTAATAAATTGGTTCCCCAGTTTGGTATTTTTGGTTATACTGTTCTATGCTCTTCATATTTATACAGTGTTTGGCATTTTCAATATTTTTGGTAGAGCGCCTCTGATGAGTCTTGAATAGACGAAACGCGCGTCAGGCGTAGCAAAATTTATTGTCTGGAACTTTGTTGTCATTTGTATTTCGAACACACGTGAAGGTTAGCACTGCTGGTGGAGTGTAAATTCCCCGAGGTTAGCCCGCTCCGGCACCAACACTTTTTGAGTTGGAGAATACATCAAAGCTTTAAATAATCCGTCTAAATTTCAAAATTGTCTAAACCCTAAGGTTCTTCCTACCCCAGACATAGGTTGATTATCTTAGTAATAAATTGGTTCCCCAGTTTGGTATTTTTGGTTATACTGTTCTATGCTCTTCATATTTATACAGTGTTTGGCATTTTCAATATTTTTGGTAAAGCGCCTCTGATGAGTCTTGAATAGACGAAACGCGCGTCAGGCGTAGCAAAATTTATTGTCTGGAACTTTGTTGTCATTTGTATTTCGAACACACGTGAAGGTTAGCACTGCTGGTGGAGTGTAAATTCCCCGAGGTTAGCCCGCTCCGGCACCAACACTTTTTGAGTTGGAGAATACATCAAAGCTTTAAATTATCCGTCTAAATTTCAAAATTGTCTAAACCCTAAGGTTCTTCCTACCCCAGACATAGGTTGATTATCTTAGTAATAAATTGGTTCCCCAGTTTGGTATTTTTGGTTATACTGTTCTATGCTCTTCATATTTATACAGTGTTTGGCATTTTCAATATTTTTGGTAGAGCGCCTCTGATGAGTCTTGAATAGACGAAACGCGCGTCAGGCGTAGCAAAATTTATTGTCTGGAACTTTGTTGTCATTTGTATTTCGAACACACGTGAAGGTTAGCACTGCTGGTGGAGTGTAAATTCCCCGAGGTTAGCCCGCTCCGGCACCAACACTTTTTGAGTTGGAGAATACATCAAAGCTTTAAATTATCCGTCTAAATTTCAAAATTGTCTAAACCCTAAGGTTCTTCCTACCCCAGACATAGGTTGATTATCTTAGTAATAAATTGGTTCCCCAGTTTGGTATTTTTGGTTATACTGTTCTATGCTCTTCATATTTATACAGTGTTTGGCATTTTCAATATTTTTGGTAGAGCACCTCTGATGAGTCTTGAATAGACGAAACGCGCGTCAGGCGTAGCAAAATTTATTGTCTGGAACTTTGTTGTCATTTGTATTTCGAACACACGTGAAGGTTAGCACTGCTGGTGGAGTGTAAATTCCCCGAGGTTAGCCCGCTCCGGCACCAACACTTTTTGAGTTGGAGAATACATCAAAGCTTTAAATTATCCGTCTAAATTTCAAAATTGTCTAAACCCTAAGGTTCTTCCTACCCCAGACATAGGTTGATTATCTTAGTAATAAATTGGTTCCCCAGTTTGGTATTTTTGGTTATACTGTTCTATGCTCTTCATATTTATACAGTGTTTGGCATTTTCAATATTTTTGGTAGAGCGCCTCTGATGAGTCTTGAATAGACGAAACGCGCGTCAGGCGTAGCAAAATTTATTGTCTGGAACTTTGTTGTCATTTGTATTTCGAACACACGTGAAGGTTAGCACTGCTGGTGGAGTGTAAATTCCCCGAGGTTAGCCCGCTCCGGCACCAACACTTTTTGAGTTGGAGAATACATCAAAGCTTTAAATTATCCGTCTAAATTTCAAAATTGTCTAAACCCTAAGGTTCTTCCTACCCCAGACATAGGTTGATTATCTTAGTAATAAATTGGTTCCCCAGTTTGGTATTTTTGGTTATACTGTTCTATGCTCTTCATATTTATACAGTGTTTGGCATTTTCAATATTTTTGGTAGAGCGCCTCTGATGAGTCTTGAATAGACGAAACGCGCGTCAGGCGTAGCAAAATTTATTGTCTGGAACTTTGTTGTCATTTGTATTTCGAACACACGTGAAGGTTAGCACTGCTGGTGGAGTGTAAATTCCCCGAGGTTAGCCCGCTCCGGCACCAACACTTTTTGAGTTGGAGAATACATCAAAGCTTTAAATTATCCGTCTAAATTTCAAAATTGTCTAAACCCTAAGGTTCTTCCTACCCCAGACATAGGTTGATTATCTTAGTAATAAATTGGTTCCCCAGTTTGGTATTTTTGGTTATACTGTTCTATGCTCTTCATATTTATACAGTGTTTGGCATTTTCAATATTTTTGGTAGAGCGCCTCTGATGAGTCTTGAATAGACGAAACGCGCGTCAGGCGTAGCAAAATTTATTGTCTGGAACTTTGTTGTCATTTGTATTTCGAACACACGTGAAGGTTAGCACTGCTGGTGGAGTGTAAATTCCCCGAGGTTAGCCCGCTCCGGCACCAACACTTTTTGAGTTGGAGAATACATCAAAGCTTTAAATTATCCGTCTAAATTTCAAAATTGTCTAAACCCTAAGGTTCTTCCTACCCCAGACATAGGTTGATTATCTTAGTAATAAATTGGTTCCCCAGTTTGGTATTTTTGGTTATACTGTTCTATGCTCTTCATATTTATACAGTGTTTGGCATTTTCAATATTTTTGGTAGAGCGCCTCTGATGAGTCTTGAATAGACGAAACGCGCGTCAGGCGTAGCAAAATTTATTGTCTGGAACTTTGTTGTCATTTATATTTCGAACACACGTGAAGGTTAGCACTGCTGGTGGAGTGTAAATTCCCCGAGGTTAGCCCGCTCCGGCACCAACACTTTTTGAGTTGGAGAATACATCAAAGCTTTAAATTATCCGTCTAAATTTCAAAATTGTCTAAACCCTAAGGTTCTTCCTACCCCAGACATAGGTTGATTATCTTAGTAATAAATTGGTTCCCCAGTTTGGTATTTTTGGTTATACTGTTCTATGCTCTTCATATTTATACAGTGTTTGGCATTTTCAATATTTTTGGTAGAGCGCCTCTGATGAGTCTTGAATAGACGAAACGCGCGTCAGGCGTAGCAAAATTTATTGTCTGGAACTTTGTTGTCATTTGTATATCAAACATTTCCATCGAATTCCTGATGTTGTAAAAAGCCAGAACAAATCCGAATATGTCTAACCTGGAGATAGTAACATTTTTAATTATCAACAAAAAAGAATCTAAGTTGGATGCAAACGATGTTGTAAAGAAACAGACGAACAATCGACTTTGTAGAAAATCGAAACGATAACACCTTCAGTAAAGCTATTGTCGAGAAAGTTCTAGATGATGTTGATGTAAAAGACAAAACTTTCGTAGATTTATTCAACTTGTAAAATCCGAAAAATTTCCCATGGAAAATGTGTGCTTTTCGTTGTTTTAGGCGCCGCTCGTTGGTTTTTCTCAGGACAACGTTAACGTCCGATACTGTTTAATAGCATCCAATAATTATTTACATATAGATTTATAGGATAGATAACATTGTATTCTACAAATGTTCTATGGTAAATTTCCAAATTATGTGAGAGAAAAAAGCAAAGAGCACCCACCAATTGGGCATTCAAGTGTCAAATATCCAAAAAGACAACAACGAAACCGGTAAACAAGAACCAGAACAGCACGAAAAACACAAAATCAACCAAACGGCAATCGACGATGATAAAGAATGGGATCAAAAGGTAAGGTCACTGTGAATCAAAGAATTCAAAGATAAACTTTGCTGTTCCTGTTAAAGCTGCAGTAATTGCATTGTAAGTTAGTAAGTTGTTGCTTTACTCCCAAGCAGCACGATTTCAGCTATATCCGGGAGATGAACATGAAAGAGGTGATACAATGAACATGACATGATGATGAAGTGGAGGAAATGGGGACACAATGCCAATCGTGTAAGAGAGTTTTGACTGCCACTGGAAAAAAGAGTTATGGGTAGGGACGGGAAATTTAGCCTCCTACGGGCCCTACTCTTACCGAGACCTTTAACGTGCGAGGAACGTGACATTTTTCCCAACACGATGCACCACTTTGGTTTGCGGTCAGGTTTTCCGCATTATCGCCAGACGACCCCGCATCTCTCGATGTCAGGGCTGCCCCATTCAACCACCAGGGGCACACATCCCTGTCGCTTTTAATTGCATTGCAAGACGCTTTTCGTAAGAAACACATACAGGAATGGTTAGGCATTACATCAAATGCTGACTATAATGCCCATATTTGTTCATCTGTTACTAAAAATTGGAAAGTTTGTGTTGGTTTCAAGAAAATTAACGCCGGAAACGAAATGTCATCTGTTGTTTTTGGGGTTTCGAAGAAAAGTGAGAACCCGTGATGAATTGAGTATTCGATGACAAATTCTTGTCGCCGTCACTCACAAGCCACTATCACCGTTGCCCACGGTGATCACCGACGCAGGGCGCCGCCATCTGAATGGAATAAAACCTAGATAATATAAAAATAGAAGTCATTAATAAGGTAGCTACAATAATGTCTTTGATTAGGCGGAGCTACAATGCGGTCCCAATTACTCGTAATGGAGCAAATAGAATTTCTTTCTCCGACTCAAACAAAGCCTCAAGATGGTTCAAAAATACCAATACCACTCTGAATAACATTGAGTTAATAAAATTTTGGTCCAAAGTCACAGGTAAATATTAATTTGTTAGAGAACAAACTTTTCAAATTTCTGATCCTGAAAGAAGCAGAGGTACCAATGGGGTATCCGAATGTCAAAAGTCCGAAAGGGCAGAGACCAAACCAGTAAACACGAACAAGAACGGGACAAAACAGACAACACGTAAAACATGGAAACACAAAACAACTGAATATCAATCAACAACGCGAACTCCAGTCGAAACAAGAGTGAACTTAATTTGTTAATGATAATTTTAATATTTAATTCATGATTATAATGAATAACAATTTTTTGTATCATTATGAGTATGTTCATGATAAAATTATTGAAAACTGTAAATTTTGTCCAGTAGCAAGGTTTTAAATTATGTAAAAGATAAAAGTGCAACTTAAAGAACCTCCTATATAACTTGTTCAGACAGGCAACATTTTTTTTTCGAAAAATCCAAAATGGCTACCCTAAAGCCTCAATAGCTGTATATAGCTTTCATCTGATTGATCAGTGGTTTTCATCTGATTGATCAACATTCCGTCCGCTCCAGCATATGGAGTTTACGTATCACAATTGATTCGTTATTCCAGAGCATGTGGGGAGTACAACGACTTCCTTGATAGAGCTACACGTCTGACAAGCAAATTGTTAACACAGGGGTACGTTGCTCCCAGGTTGTTGTCATCACTCAAGAAATTTTACGGACGACATCATGTGCTTGTATGCAAATACGGGATTTCTATCTCTCAGATGAGCACAGATGTTGGTTTGACATAGAGTTTTGTAATGTCATCCTTTCCGGATTTGACCAACACTTAATCGATCTCTGGCAACGTGACGGGTGTGCTATAGCAAGCAGGAACTGCTTACTCTTCCGGAGCACCTGAGTTCACTCTCGTTTTGACTTGAGTTCGCGTTGCTGAATGCGGTTTTGTTGTTATGTGTGTGTGTTTTATGTTATGTTGTTATGTGGTTTGTTTTGTTGTGATGATTTTTTGTCTGCCGGTTTTGTCTTTGTCTTTACGGTTTTATGATACTGATTACCCCTTTGGTACACCTTTGCTTCTTTCTATCCTTTTGTTTTTTTAAAAATTGGACATTTTAATGGTGATTTTTTTTCAGTGTACGTGTATTGAATGAGAATTGCAGCAATATTTGTTGAAAAAGTGATGTTTTTTTTTCTTTCCAATACAGTGCAATTTAAGTCATTTTCATAATTTCGCTCACCTGGTACTCTAAGGTAGGAGTTTCGCATCGTTCCAGACTACTCAAAATTGCTACAATTTGCAAATTTTTTAAGGGTACTCATTGTCCAAAGTAACGCCTTAATATTCTTATCGTTCATCAATACAAAAAAAAACAATAACATATCTGGACAAACAGGCACCAATGGTACATTCGAGTGTCAAAAGTCCGAAAGAGTAACGGCAAACCCGGTGAACATGAACAAGAACAGCGCGAGAAAACACAAAACAAAATCAACCGAACAGAAATCAACAGAGTAAACTCGGGTGCTCCGGAGGAGAAAGCGGTTCCTGTCTGCTATAGCACACCCGCCGCGCTGTCAATTTCCAATCCAGTGTGTCAAATCCGGTAAAGGAAGATAAAACAAAACCCTATGACAAACCAATCTGTGATTTTACCTTTTGACATAAATCACATATTATGATAATTATTTGTTTTAAAAGCAGAGGCACCAATGGGGCATTCGAGTGTCAAAAGTCCGAAAGCGATAAACATAAACAAGAACAGCACAAGGAAACACAAAACACAAAATCAACCGAACAGAAATCAACAACGCAAACTCAAGTCGTAACAAGAGTGAACTCGGGTGCTCCGGAAGAGTAAGCGGTTCCTGCCTGCTATAGCACACCCGTCGTGTTGCCAATTTACAATTCAGTGTGTCAAATCCCGATCCGGTAAAGGAAGACAAAACAAAACCCTATGACAAACCAACATCTGCACTCATCTGAGAGAATCATTTAAGGAATCATTTTAAAAGCGTGCATGTGTTTAATACGAAACAAAATACATTCAACTGGTGATCACTATACGGTAAATGTCGGGAAATGACATATACTTCGAGATTAAGGGTCAAATATTTTTGAAAAAATTGTTAACAGACGATGGCAGACGACAAACGACGACGACAACGGACATCAAGTGATGGCAATAGCTCACCTGCAGCTAAAAATCCAAATAAATTAAATAAAAGTAGTAATCGACAACGTTGAATTGAAGTCATAACGAGAAGAAATGTATAGATGGCTGGTAAAGAGTAAACAGTTTCTTTTTAGCATGCTGATTCAACTGAAATTTGTGTTTATTTGTCATCGATTTGCCACCCTGTAAATGCTGAGATTTTTGTTCTTTCTGTTCATTCCTGAAAATAAGTTTTAAATATACATGTCAATCTATTCAAACACTTAAACTCTTCATTATCTAAAACATTCGATATTGACAAATAAATTGTTCGCGATCATAGTTCACGATCCAAAACCAGCGGTGCCAAATTGTTCGCGATCCCAAAAAATAACAAAAACTACATAAAATGTCCAGTTTCTCTCTTGCATCTGAAAGACGATATATTTTTTAGCTCTTGGTAAATGAAATAATGATATTTGAATCTAAAACACCATATTTCATGCATTTTAAGATCAATATGAGGCAGAACACACATGTTTTGTTAACAAAATGTGATAAATTCTTACCTTTTTATATCAACATACTATCTGCCTTTTCAAAATTTGAGAAAGCTATTCAATTTTAAGTAAAACGGCTTTCATGTTTCAATTTATTTAGTTATGTTTCAATTTATTTAGTTAAACCATTTTGCCACACATAATTTGTTTTTTTAATTTTGCTTTATTTAACGTGCTATAAAAGAAATAAGACTGACCTTCTACGAAAAAAATCCAATATGCGTTGTTCACGATCCGGTACAAAATTGTTCGCGATCACGCACAATACTTGACCGCCATAGGAAAATTGTTCACGCTCATTTTTACCGATATACCGATTCTCCCCTGTGTACATGTAGCTGCATTAGTGTAGCTCCTCAGACATTTTTAGCTCACCTGGACCGAAGGTCCATGTGAGCTATTACCATCACTTGGCGTCCGTCGTCGTCGTCTGTCGTCGTCGTCGTCTGTCGTCGTCGTCGTCTGTCGTCGTCGTCTGTTAACAATTTTTCAAAAATCTTCTCCTCTGAAACTACCAAACAGAATTTAATGAAACTTGGTATGAATGATCCTTAGGGTGTCCTGCACCAAACTTGTGTTTTGATTTTTAATCCGTTAAAAAACATGGCCGCTGTTACTAAAAATAGACTAGGGGGGTCAGACTACTGTTTTTGGCTTATAAATCAAAAAGTATAAGAGATAGAGGAAATCTGAGGCCACGCTACTGATTCAGCATCAAAAGCTCTACAAAAGTCTCCATTTGGTCAAAGTTGTCAGATGACCCCTTATAGGGGTTACGGCCCCTTAAAGGTGAAAAATAGCATTTTTTCATGTTTTTGGCCTACAGAATGAAAACTATTGCAGATAGAGATTAGCTGTTGCTTGCTTAAATGTTCAGCTCATTTAACTCTACAAAAGTCTCCATAGGGTCGAAGTTGTCAGATGACCCCTTATAGGGGTTACGGCCCCTTAAAGTTGAAAAATAGCCATTTTTCATGTTTTTGGCCTACAGAATGAAAACTATTGCAGATAGAGATTAGCTGTTGCTTGCTTAAATGTTTAGCTCATTTAGCTCTATGAAAGTCTCCATAGGATCGAAGTTGTCAGATAACCCCTTATAGGGGTTACGGCCCCTATAAAATGGCATTTTTTCATGTTTTTGGCCTACAGAATAAAAACTATTGCACATAGAGATTAGCTGTTGCTTGCTTAAATGTTCAGCTCATTGAGCTCTACAAAATTCTCCATAGGGTCGAAGTTGGCAGATGACCCCTTATAGGGGTTACGGCCCCTGAAAAATAGCGATTTTTCATGTTTTTGGCCTACAGAATGAAAACTATTGCAGATAGAGATTAACTGTTGCTTGCTTAAATGTTCAGCTCATTTAGCTTTACAAAATTCTCCATAGGGTTGAAGTTGTCAGATGATCCCTTATAGGGGTTACGGCCCCTGAAAAATAGCCATTTTTTCATGTTTTTGGCCTAACAGAATGAAAACTATTGCAGATAGAGATTAGCTGTTGGTTGCTTAAATGTTCAGCTCATTTAGCTCAACAAAAGTCTTCATAGGGTCGAAGTTGTCAGATGACTCCTTATAGGGGTTATGGCCCCTTATAGGTGAAAAATTGTGTTTTTGGCCTATAGAATGAAAACTATTGCAGGTAGAGAAAAGCTGTTGCTTGCTTAAATGTTCAGCTCATTTAGCTCTACAAAAGTATAGGGTCAACATCAAGACCAGGTGAGCGATTCAGGCTCCTGGGAGCCTCTTGTTTAGATTAGGCGAGGAAGCGAGTATTAGAGGATTTAAGAAACATGCAACTTATTTTTCAAACGATATGCATATAGATGTCACCAATGGTGACTCCTCTTTGTCACAGGCAAGTTCAGGATCTAAATTGTAAAAGTGACAATATTATCGTCAAAACTTTTCAACCTCAATAAATTATCACGGAAGCTTTTCCCTGATACAGGTCTAAAGGCTAAACATAAAATTTCGAATTGCTCCATTATGGGTAATGGGATCCCTTTGTAGCTCCGCCTAATCAAAATGATGTCCAAGATGTCCAAGAGCTAGCTACATTATTTCAGCTAATCAAAGATATTCAATGTGCTCCATTACAAATGATGGGACCGCATTGTATCTTCGTTTAATCAACTGGAATGAAGGTCTTCCATGGAAAACGTATGTCGCCTGCGTCTTTTAAACAACCGGTAAACAGGAAGTAGCAATGTTTCGGGCATGAAATTGCTTAGTTATGACAACGTAATCCTTACTCCTTTACTCTAGAAATAGTCCGAGATTGCTCTGACGTCCTACGGCTTTTTTTCCAGACAAGCTGGGGCCGTGGGAGGAGCTTTGACGTCCCACGGCCCCAGCTTGTCTGGAAAAAAAGGCGTAGGACGTCAGAGCAATCTCGGACTACTCTAGAAATTGCTTAACACTTTATAGTATATATGGGATGAGGCTTCATTCCAAATAGTAAGGTCCGGTGCGGGGCCCGGGTGGCGAATAGGCCCGCAGCAGAGCCTAGCTTGTCGTAAGAGGCGACTAAGGGTCTTTGGATTCTGACGTCGGGTCAGTGCTCACAGCCCACAGAGTGACTAAGTGTGTTCCCTAGGTGGCTGAAGAGGGTGGCCCTCGTCTGCAAGGATTGTCAGGTCCATATTACGGAAACCCTGACCACTGACCATAGTGGGCCAACGTGTGTGGAGTGTACCACGCTTAATGCACGTAAAATACCCCTTTGTGGACCTCCAAGTAATGCACCACATAGGCTAATTTTTCGTCCCTTCACATCTCTCCCCTTTTCCTGTGGACGTCAAAATTTACTGTTCCGTTGTGTCCCACCCCACTCCATATTTCATTTATCATCATCATTTCATGTTCATTTTATCACTCTTATCATGTTTGTTGTCTTTAAAGGCGTAAAACACCAACTCACTCACTCACTATTTTCATAGATTATTTAACACATATTATTAAACTTGCAAGTCAATTTATTAAAGTTACACAATAATTTATCATTAAAATACTTTGTACTTTTGTTCACTTTTATGTGTGGGGGAGGGGCAGGGGTTCTACTAAAGGAAAGAATGTGAATGTTGTGTACAGTTCAATCTTAATTTCAAAAAACAACCTTTAATAGATTTTCTTTTGTTATCGATATTTTTTAAACTCGATTAACTCACTAATATAAATATATAGAGAAAATAATCACTCATAGGAACACGCGAATTGATCCAGGTATTTTTTACTAAACTCCGCACAAGATTTCTCATATAATCAACTGCATTAACTTTATACTTATCAAAGCAATTTAAATGAAATAACTTTTCTTAAAAATCAACAAGGCTGCGCTCGTTCGGAATATGAATTGTACGTTCGTCAAATTATTGAATTGTCGAACTCATGGAACTTAAACATTTACCAATTTACACCAGTTGTAAATAAATTGTTAATGCGGAGATCCACTACGGCTTTCCATACGACATAAAATTAGGGTTATGAAAAATCCTTAACATATTAGTAAAAGTCTTTACACTCTATTCGCCTATATATGGTGTAAGTAAAAATTACCTGGCTCGATTCGCGTGTTCCTTGGAGTGATAATGAGATGTAGAACAAGTGTACACGACACAACCCACATACTTAGCAGAAATTTAGAAACCACAATGAAAAACAGTCAGCAGCCTTCAAGTAGGCACTGCTCGCTGTTTTAATTGCGCTTGGCCCAAGGTCACAAAAAGATGCATACAATTCAAATACAATCCCGAAATGGTCAGAGAAAGACCCCTTTCATAAACAAAGAATTCAAATACATACAAAGACAACTGCAAACAAAATTTCTGCCCGAGGATATATTATTTATATTTAAAAAAAAACAAGTGTGGACTCTAATGCATATTGCCTAGCAAGCCGCTATGGACACAAAAAGCAAAGGTCTGCTTTAGTAACATAAAAATGACTTTATTATTTCTAGGTCCTGCTAAGGTTTATTGTTGAATTCTATATGTAGCCTTTGCTGTACACATACTATAAAATCGATCTAAAATTAAGCCATGTCGATGAATCTTAGTCACGTAAGTGTTTATCCTAAACATTATTTGTTTTTAGATCCAGTATAAGCATTGTACTATTTCCTATTTAGTTTAAAATAACTGCATCAAAGTTTGGTTATGTTAGTGGAGAAAATAGGAAACTATTGCAGATAGAGAAAAGCTGTTGCTTGCTTAAACCTTCAGCTCATCGAGCTGTACAAAAGTCTCCATTGGATCAAATATGTCACAGTCTGTTGTTCATATATACTTTTAAATCAGCTTAATGTTAAAGTTTAAAAAGGTTTCAATCTTCAAATTATTCTGAGAACAAAAGCTACCAACGGGATTCTGGGAATACCGAAGAAGAAAATCAAACATATATTTTGCGCCTAGAAATTTTTATAATTTTCGTTTTATAATATTATTATTTTCAACATTTAGTTGCATTCCAAGCATGCGGAGATGTAAAAAAAAATGTACATTGTTATTTTGACTTTTTTCTAAGTGTGACCAAAAAGGAAACTGGACTCATCCTCTTTTGTATTTTTAGTCTTGGGCCAATGCAAGACGGCAAGCAGCGACTTATGGTCATGCTGAAGACTGTTGGCTGTTTTCCATTGTGATTTTTAAAATTCACGTTTCTTTATGTTGGTTGTGTGGCGTACAATTATTCCACATCTAATTATCGTCTACTTTAATGGTTATCATTTGTCAGATCAGCCTATGATTTTGAAGTATATAATATTATATGAAATAAGTTTAAACCCAATTGTAGATCTCTTCATGAACATTTGCAATGTACATGTATGCCTTTAAATTTTTTACGTGTAATAGCAATAAATTATATTATAACTCAAACGGGGCCAGATCCAGAAATTTTTGAAAGGGGTTGGTCTACATAAATTCCGCTGTGGACGAAGGACGAAAAGGGGGTGGTTCTAGACGTTACTTGCGAAATTTTTGTCGGAAAGGAGGAAAATTCCAATCTCGGACCCCCCCCCCCCGGATCCGCCACTGCTCAAATATTTTTGATTGTCACCTATTCAAAGATTGTCCCTTCATTTATGATATAGACTAAAGCAAACTTATACACGAACGTTGCAATCCATGTTCCGCACACAGGGGCTTGGATTCTGGTCATTTATATTGACTTTTAAGTCGCCCCCCCCCCCCCTACTCTATAATCCAAGCCCCTGTGGTTTTGCACAGTTAAAATTATTTTCTGACACGTTTGTAGTTGTGGCGACATTGGTCTCTGTGTGGTGAATCGACAAAATTATCAAGCATTGATAACATTTTCGAACAACCAAACTTGTGACAAATAAGTTTATTTTTTCCGGATCCCGCAATAGCTTTGTGAGAAATAGATAAAATTAATTATCCTTATTAAAATGACCTAGATCAAGACAGACGAATGACCCAATGTGGCTATTTTGTCATTTTCTAAAAATCAATAAAATGCTTGAATTGTGTGTGTCTGATTGACCTATTTTGCATAAGCACTATTTCTGTCTGTGATAATAAACTTTATTCAATGAATTAATATTTTGCAGCCAAAAATTTATAAGAAAGTACGCTTAAACATGCACAACCTGATAAAGTGACTACGCCATGTACGCTACATGATCTAGTTGAATCGCATTGTTGCTTTAAAACACCGCCACATAAAAGCATGAAAAACGAAGATGCTGTGTACAACTTTTTTGCAAGATTTAACTTATTTTTGGTGTCCGAATAGTATTTTTGTCCCTTAAACTTTATTCAATTAAGTAAATTTTCGCAATCCAAAATCAAATATCCATTACGTTAAAGCTACGCAAGATATGCTACACTGACTAAAATATAATCCGAAGCGGAACACATAATCTACTGGTCGCGGCCATATTGTCTTGATGGAAATCCGAAGATTGAGAATCCGAATATAGCCCCCGAGTGGAAAGTGAAAGTATGTACATTGCAAAGAGCTTTTGTAAATATAGAAACGACGGAAACAAACGACCTAATTGGGGTATCGCTGCCTTTTTCTTTATAATAGGTAGTAAAAAGAACATGGAATAAATGCAACTAAGACATGATCCACATATTGACAGCCCAGACTACCAATAATTATGGAAGTAACACCCTCCATATTTTATCAAAAAATAAAAAAAAATTTCTACATCAGAAAAGCAAAGCACATGAACAAGATAAAAGATCGGGATATATTCTCAATGACAGATCTATACCCAAAGCATTTTAGTGATCTATAAAGACTGAGTAAAGTAAATAGTTAATGCATCTGGATGCTATAAACACATAACAAATGAATGAAGCATTAACGAAAGAGACAGTCCCGTGCGGGGCCCGGGTGGCGAATAGGCCCGCAGCAGAGCCTAGCTTGTCGTAAGAGGCGACTAAGGGTCTTGGGATTCTGACGTCGGGTCAGTGCTCAGCCCACAGAGCGACCAAGTGTGTACCCTAGGTGGCTGAATAGGGTAGCCCTCGTCCGCGGGGGTTGTCAGGTCTATAATACGGAAACCCTGACCGCCGACCATAGCGGGCCAACGTGTGTGGAGAGTGCCACGCTTCATGCACGTAAAAGACCCCTTTGTGGACCGCCAAGTAGTGCACCACATAGGCTAAATTTTCTGCCCCTACCCACCTCTCCCCTTTTCCTGTGGTTCTTCAAAATTAACCGGTCATTTGTTTCCCGTCCCAACCCCATATTTCATTCATCATCATCATTCATGTTCATTTTGTCATCATTTTCATGTTCATCGCCTGTAAATAACCTATATGGCGTTGCACGGGCGTAAAACACCAACTCACTTACTCACTCACGAAAGAGGCACCAATTGGGGGTGAGTGAGATGTTGTTTTACGCCCGTGCAACGCTATATAGGTTATTTACTGGCGATGAACATGAAGACGTGATAAAATGAACATGCAATCATGATGATAAATGAAATATGAGGGTGGGATGGGAACCAAAGGACCTGTAAATTTTGAAAAACCACACTAAAAGGAGAGAGGTGGGTAGGGGCAGAAAATTTAGCCTATGTGGTGCACTACTTGGCAGTCCACAAAGGGGTCTTTTACGTGCATGAAGCGTGGCACTCTCCACACACGTTGGCCCACTATGGTTAGCGGTCAGGGTTTCTGTATAATAGACCTGACAACCCCCGCGGACGAGTGCTACTCCACTAATTGTGCGTTCCAAAACCAAAAGCCCAAATGAGCGGTCAACACGAACAATCACAAACAACAAGAAAGACACAAACATCAACTGACAATACGAACTCATGTCGTAACGAGTGAACGCAGGTGTTCCGGAAGAGTAAGCAGTTCCTGCCTGTTGCAACACACCCGTCGAGGTGCCAATGATAAACGCAGCATGTCAAATCCAGTATAGGAGAACAAAAGTAAAGTGTAAGACAATTAAACCAACATCTGCACTCATCTTAAAGACAGAACTTCATATGTATCTCTTAATTAGCTGCCGGTGTTTTCTACAAAAAGTGATGTCAACAATCAAGTAACAACATAAATCTGTGTAAAAAAATCAAGGTTTTTTCATCTTGATCAGGCAACAAAGATTTGATTTACCTTTTAAAAATTATAGTTATCATAATAAATATAAGTATATTTATGTCTCCCCCATTTTTGTGGGGAGACATATTGTTTTTGTCTGTCCGTCCGTCACTAAGTTTGTCAGCGCAACTCCTCTGAAACTACTGAATCAAATTCAATGAAACTTGGTATATAGGAAGTACACCATATGTAGTTTTAATTTGCACATTACCAGGAAATTTTGATCCTCAATTTTTAGCTCACCTGGCAAAAGGCCATGTGAGCTATTGCCATCACTTGGCGTCCGTCGTCGTCGTCCGTCGTCGTCGTCGTCCGTCGTCGTTAACTTTTCTTCAAACCTCTTCTCCTCTGAAACGGCTGCACAGATTCAAACCAAATTTGGTCTGGTGGTACTTTAGGGTATCCCCCACAGAACTGATGTGGGGATTTTTGATTCATCGAAAAACATGGCCGCCGTTGCTTAAAATAGACCAGGGGGGTCAGACTACTGTTTTTGGCTTGTAAATCAAAAAGTATAAGAGATAGATGAAATCTGATGCCACGCTACTGCTTCAGCATCAAAAGCTCTACAAAAGTCTCCATTGAGTCGAAGTTGTCAGATGACCCCTTATGGGAGTTACGGTCCCTTAAAGGTGAAAAATAGCATTTTTTCATGTTTTTGGCCTAATGAATGAAAACTATTGCAGATAGAGAGAAGCTGTTGCTTGCTTAAATGTTCAGCACATTTAGCTCTACAAAAGTCTCCATAAGGTCAAAGTTGTCAGATGACCCCTTATAGGGGTTATGGCCCCTTAAAGGCAAAAAATAGAGTTTTTGGCCTATAGAATGAAAACTATTGCAGATAGAGAAAAGCTGTTGCTTGCTTAAATGTTCAGCTCGTTTAGCTCTACACAAGCCTCCTAGGGTCGAAGTTGTCAGATGACCCCTTATAGGGGTTACAGCCCCTTAAAGGCAAAAAATAGTGTTTTTGGCCTATAGAATGAAAACTATTGCAGATAGAGAAAAGCTGTTGCTTGCTTAAATGTTCAGCTTATTTAGCTCTACACAAGTCTCCATATGGTCGAAGTTGTCAGATGACCCCCTTTAGG
The DNA here is from genome assembly GCA_963971305.1 of Arcuatula senhousia. Classification (NCBI taxonomy): domain Eukaryota; kingdom Metazoa; phylum Mollusca; class Bivalvia; order Mytilida; family Mytilidae; genus Arcuatula; species Arcuatula senhousia. The sequence continues at coordinate 37,861,839 of OZ020303.1, read as the reverse complement.
GGTAACAGCCCCTTAAAGGCAAAAAATGGTGTTTTTGGCCTATGGAATGAAAACTATTGAAGATAGAGAAAAGCTGTTGCTTGCTTAAATGTTCAGCTCATTTAGCTCTACAAAAGTTTCCATAGGGTGAAAGTTTCTAGATGACCCCTTATAGTGGTTACGGCCCCTTAAAGGCAAAAAATAGTGTTTTTGGCCTAAAGAAAGAAAACTTTTGCAGATAGAGAAAAGATGTTGCTTGCTTAAATGTTCAGCTTAATTAGCTCTACGAAAGTCTTTTTTAGGGTTGAAGTTGTCAGATGACCCCTTTAAGGGGTTATGGCCCTTTAAAGGTGAAAAATAGTGTTTTTTGCTTTGGAATGAAAACTATTGCAGATAGAGAAAAGCTTTTTATTGCTTAAACATTCAGCTCATTTAGCTATACAAAAGTCTTTAAAGGGTTGACATTAAGACCAGGTGAGCGATTCAGGCTCCTGGGAGCCTCTTGTTTTGTGGAAAGTATGGCCCTTTGAACTTATATTAGAACTTGCACTTTTGGGGGAAACGGGGGGAGACATCGTTTATATATATTTTCATTGTGATATATGAACCTGTATGATTGTATGCATAACTTTTTTTCTGAAGCTATTGACATGGTATATTTTCCATGGTCAATTTTTATCCATGTGGCAACCTAACGGTGAATATCACTTGGCTTAAGTGTCGACAACGGCATGGAAGCTTCATTGTTATTCATGCAGCGATCCATAATTTGTAATAAATAAATAATAAGTTAATTAAGTCTCCCAAACGAAGTTTGGAGACTTATTGTTTTTGTTGCGTTTCTTCTTATTATTATTATTATTATTATTCTTCTTCTTCTTCTTTCTCGCGCCGCCAACTTGTTCCGGGGCCCTTTTGTACTTTATACTTGACCGATTTAGTTCAAATTTGGCACAGTGGTAGAACCCTATGAGATGTGGGTCCTCCCTGAAATTCAAGTATGGGGACCCCCCAGGGGCTGTGCCACGCCCCCCCAAATACCCCCAAAAATGATATTTTTTTTAATATGTCGAAAATAGTTCAAATAACTACTTTATAACCATACATATTTGGTACCATAGGGGGGTCCCAGGGGGTCATGCCCCACCCCCCTCAAATTACAAAATCCTTAATATCTTTAAAATTATTGAGATCCCCACCCTATAACCATATATATTATTACTCCTTATGATTAGACGAATCATTTGGTACCATAGGGGGGGGGGGGTCCAATGGGGTCATGCCCGCCCCCTCAAATTACAAAATCCTTAATATCTTGAAAATTATTGAGATCCCCACCCTATAACCATATATATTATTATTCCTTATGATAAGACGAATTATTTGGTAACATAGGGGGGTCATGTCCTGCCCCCCTGAAATTACAAAATCCTTAATGCATGAAAATCATTGACATCCCAACCCTATGACCATATATATTATTACTCTTTATGATTAGACGAATCATTTGGTACCATAGGGGGGTCCCATGGGGTCATGCCCTGCCCCCCTTAAATTACAAAATCCTTAATATCTTGAGAATCATTGAGATCCCCACCCTATAACCATATATATTATTTCTTCTTATGATAAGACAAATTATTTGTTGCCATAGAGGGGTACCAGGGGGTCATGCCCCACCCCCTCAAATTACAAAATCCTTAATATCTTTAAAGCCATTGAGATCCCCACCCTATAACCATCTATTTTATTACTACTTATTTTAAGAGAAAGCATTTGTAACCATAGGGGAGTCTGAGATTATTACATGGGAGTCAATTGGGAAACTTCGTTTGGGAGACTTAGTAACAGTTTCACTGTTACACTTATTACTTGTTAATTTAAATATTACTTTACATTTGGCTTTGTTTAATTGTTTTGTTAGATCACCTGTATCGATCCTTTGTCCTCGAGCCAGACTTTGTATGAAAACTACATTTATACAGCACAAGATACGGTGGAATAGATTAAACAGGTTGGGATTAAACTATCTACAGGTGAACTTATACTTTTGTAAATGGAATTTACCGTCAATACAGGTATGATTTTACCCGCAAATAAACGGACATTAATTACACGGCCACCCTAACAAGAGGAGCTCAAAAAGCGCATAATGTCAACTTACGTGATATGTAGATTTGAACATTACGTTACCTTTTCTTTTTATTGTTCATTTGAGCTTAATAGTATCAAATAACTTGCGCATTTTGCAGCAAACCTGTTGATTCTAAAGGACGTGTGTGTGTTTTTCAAACAAATTCCTTATTCAGCTGAACCGTCTTGATACGATTTTTCTCCTCAGCCCATTGGTTCTATTGTCAAAATATCAAGGGGCGCAACTCCTTTTTTTATATAGGTGCGCTCTTATCGCATATCGTCATATGTTTGTTTACACTTGGTGCTTGCAGATTTACAAGAAATACACAAAATGGTGCATGTTTTCCTATGAATTTGAGGTGTGGAGGGATTCTCAAATGATTTATGGACATGACTGGACCACACGGACAGCTTTTCGCAAAATTTATCAAGCTGGTAAGTTTTCTTGCATTTTGTTACAAAAATATGGCGGGTAAACCCCCTGTGCCCAAAATAACTGACACACTTGCATCCTATTGGTCCAAATGTTTTAATCCGGGAAAAAATAGTAAAAATAATGAATAAAGTTTCCAAAAATTTTCATAAATACCCATTGGTCATTGTTACTGATGCAACCGAGGCTGAAGACTTTGGCATTCCTTTTCCGGTACTTACCAAAGCCGAGTTGTTGAACTGTGTGCCCCTTTCATTTTATTTACTGTAATATTCCTTTCCTTTTCTTTTTAAAAGAAAAAATAAAGAAAAACTATTAACAGTATAAAGCATAGACTAACTAAAAATACAATTATGTAGAATTGTAGGACTTATAACCCCTTTTGTGATATTTTTAGTACACGTCAAATACGACACGTGGGTTGATTTTGAAACACATGTACGTGTGCATTTGACCAACATATTAGCCATGTAGAGACCAAATTGAATGCTGCGTCTGTCTGTTATATATTCTTGTATTTATATAATTAAGTTTATATATTTACGCGATCTGATATGTAGACTGTTTCTATTAATTTTGTTTTGACTAAGCATTCTTTGTTTTCTATTTGATTTCTTGCTTTTTAGGTTTTGATGAAGTTTGCTCACATTGTATTGTGTTTGCTTTTCTGTCAGTCGTCTTTATGGAATCTGATCTCATACCATGACTCTTATTCTTTTACAGGCCAGCCTGGCTGGGTTATCTTCCATGTTAATGTATTTCAGGTCCCATGTATTAAACATAATAATGTTTTTATTACTGATATCATGCCAAAATCCAAGTGCGCTTTGTTACATCCTGAAAGAAGCCCAGGACCATGTGTCAAATGTGGTGATTCTCATACATTTAGGTATACACATCTTATACAGAAAAAAGATAATCCTGCATTCTATGGTTATTTAAAAGAAACTTACAATTTTGTAGATTTAGACTGTATTTGTAGGGGTTGTGACTTGAAATTTAAACGTCTTTATGTAAGGTCGTGTGAAGATCAGCAAGAACAGCTACCAAGAAAAGCATGTAGTCCTAAAGGTCCTTGTGTTTTAAGTAGATACCAGTTATGTGACAAATCCTATGATCACAGTACAAATATAGACCCTGTTTTGTTTCAGAAGGCTTTTGAGATTGATATTTCAGATTTGATTCCTGAGAGAAATTCAGATTTACCAGCTTTTGTATGCGTGAGTGAGTGAGTTTGTGTTTTACGCCCGTGCAACGCTATATAGGTTATTTACAGGCGATGAACATGAAGACGTGATAAAATGAACATGCAATCATGATGATAAATGAAATATGAGGGTGGGATGGGAACCAAAGGACCTGTAAATTTTGAAAAACCACACTAAAAGGAGAGAGGCGGGTAGGGGCAGAAAATTTAGCCTATGTGGTGCACTACTTGGCAGTCCACAAAGGGGTCTTTTACGTGCATGAAGCGTGGCACTCTCCACACACGTTGGCCCACTATGGTTAGCGGTCAGGGTTTCTGTATAATAGACCTGACAACCCCTGCGGACGAGTGCTACTCCACTAATTGTGCGTTCCAAAACCAAAAGCCCAAATGAGCGGTCAACACGAACAATCACAAACAACAAGAAAGACACAAACATCAACTGACAATACGAACTCATGTCGTAACGAGTGAACGCAGGTGTTCCGGAAGAGTAAGCAGTTCCTGCCTGTTGCAACACACCCGTCGAGGTGCCAATGATAAACGCAGCATGTCAAATCCAGTATAGGAGAACAAAAGTAAAGTGTAAGACAATTAAACCAACATCTGCACTCATCTTAAAGACAGAACTTCATATGTATCTCTTAATTAGCTGCCGGTGTTTTCTACAAAAAGTGATGTCAACAATAAAGGAACAACATAAATCTGTGTAAAAAAAATCAAGGTTTTTTCATCTTGATCAGGCAAGAAAGATTTGATTTACCTTTTTAAAATTATAGTAATCATAATAAATATAAGTATATTTATGTCTCCCCCATTTTTGTGGGGAGACATTTTGTTTTTGTCTGTCCGTCCGTCACTAAGTTTGTCAGCGCAACTCCTCTGAAACTACTGAATCAAATTCAATGAAACTTGGTATATAGGAAGTACACCATATGTAGTTTTAATTTGCACATTACCAGGAAATTTTGATCCTCAATTTTTGGCCGGATTTCACGGAGTGAAAAATCCGGGTTATAAAATGGTGAATGTCGGGCGGGCGGCGGGCGGGCGGGGAAGAAATTTTCGTAACAGTTTTCTCAGCAACTACTTATCACAGCCACTTGATATTTGGTATACAGCATCAGGGTGGGGTCCCATAACGTGCGATACGATTTCAGATATGTCGCTCACCTACTTCCTGTTTAACGAAATCCGGTCATTTTTGACTTTGACAGATTTTTTTGTGGAAAGTATGGCCCTTTGAACTTATATTAGAACTTGCACTTTAGGGGGAAACGGGGGGAGACATCGTTTATATATATTTTCATTGTGATATATGAACCTGTATGATTGTATGCATAACTTTTTTTCTGAAGCTATTGACATGGTATATTTTCCATGGTCAATTTTTATCCATGTGGCAACCTAACGGTTAATATCACTTGGCTTAAGTGTCGACAACAGCATGGAAGCTTCATTGTTATTCATGCAGCGATCCATAATTTGTAATAAATTAATAATTAGTTAATTAATTTAAATATTACTTCACATTTGGCTTTGTTTAATTGTTTTGTTAGATCACCTGTATCGATCCTTTGTCCTCAAGCCAGACTTTGTATGAAAACTACATTTATACAGCACAAGATACGGTGGAATAGATTAAACAGGTTGGGGTTAAACTACCTACAGGTGAACTTATACTTTTGTATATGGAATTTACCGTCAATACAGGTATGATTTTACCCGCAAATAAACGGACATTAATTACACGGCCACCCTAACAAGAGGAGCTCAAAAAGCGCATAATGTCAACTTACGTGATATGTAGATTTGAACGTTACGTTACCTTTTCTTTTTATTGTTCATTTGAGCTTAATAGTATCAAATAACTTGCGCATTTTGCAGCAAACCTGTTGATTCTAAAGGACGTGTGTGTGTTTTTCAAACAAATTCCTTATTCAGCTGAACCGTCTTGATACGATTTTTCTCCTCAGCCCATTGGTTCTATTGTCAAAATATCAAGGGGCGCAACTCCTTTTTTTATATAGGGGTGCTGTTATCGCATATCGTCATATGTTTGTTTACACTCGGTGCTTGCAGATTTACAAGAAATACACAAAATGCTGCATGTTTTCCTATGAATTTGAGGTGTGGAGGGATTCTCAAATGATTTATGGACATGACTGGACCACACGGACAGCTTTTCGCAAAATTTATCAAGCTGGTAAGTTTTCTTGCATTTTGTTACAAAAATATGGCGGGTAAACCCCCTGTGCCCAAAATAACTGACACACTTGCATCCTATTGGTCCAAATGTTTTAATCCGGGAAAAAATAGTAAAAATAATGAATAAAGTTTCCAAAAATTTTCATAAATACCCATTGGTCATTGTTACTGATGCAACCGAGGCTGAAGACTTTGGCATTCCTTTTCCGGTACTTACCAAAGCCGAGTTGTTGAACTGTGTGCCCCTTTCATTTTATTTACTGTAATATTCCTTTCCTTTTCTTTTTAAAAGAAAAAATAAAGAAAAACTATTAACAGTATAAAGCATAGACTAACTAAAAATACAATTATGTAGAATTGTAGGACTTATAACCCCTTTTGTGATATTTTTAGTACACGTCAAATACGACACGTGGGTTGATTTTGAAACACATGTACATGTGCATTTGACCAACATATTAGCCATGTAGAGACCAAATTGAATGCTGCGTCTGTCTGTTATATATTCTTGTATTTATATAATTAAGTTTATATATTTACGCGATCTGATATGTAGACTGTTTCTATTAATTTTGTTTTGACTAAGCATTCTTTGTTTTCTATTTGATTTCTTGCTTTTTAGGTTTTGATGAAGTTTGCTCACATTGTATTGTGTTTGCTTTTCTGTCAGTCGTCTTTATGGAATCTGATCTCATACCATGACTCTTATTCTTTTACAGGCCAGCCTGGCTGGGTTATCTTCCATGTTAATGTATTTCAGGTCCCATGTATTAAACATAATAATGTTTTTATTACTGATATCATGCCAAAATCGCATTCTATGGTTATTTAAAAGAAACTTACAATTTTGTAGATTTAGACTATTTGTAGGGGTTGTGACATGAAATTTAAACGTCTTTATGTAAGGTCGTGTGAAGATCAGCAAGAACAGCTACCAAGAAAAGCATGTAGTCCTAAAGGTCCTTGTGTTTTAAGTAGATACCAGTTATGTGACAAATCCTATGATCACAGTACAAATATAGACCCTGTTTTGTTTCAGAAGGCTTTTGAGATTGATATTTCAGATTTGATTCCTGAGAGAAATTCAGATTTACCAGCTTTTGTATGCGTGAGTGAGTGAGTTGGTGTTTAATGCCCGTGCAACGCTATATAGGTTATTTACAGGCGATGAACATGAAAAGGGTGATAAAATGAACATGAAATGATGATGATAAATGAAATATGGGGGTGGAGTGGGATACAAAAGCCCGGTAAATTTTGAAGAACCACAGGAAAAGGGGAGAGCAGGGTAGAAGCGGAAAATTTAGTCTATGTGGTGCACTACTTGGTGGTCCACAAAGGGGTCTTTTACGTATGCCATAGTCATTATAATTCAATTTCAAATTGTAAAAAAGAAATTTCTCAGTGCTTTGTTTGTAATAAAACCTCACGTCAGAAGAAGTTTAATTCTATAACGGAAGATAAAAAAACTGTATTTTTATTGTATGTTACAGATTTAGTAGCAGAAGATGAAGTTATTCGTCCTGACAAGATTTTATGTTTTCCAACATGTTACTGGCATTTCAACTCTTTTTGCAGGTCGGAAGCTGTCCCGAGAAGAAGCTGTTTATAGAACTCAACAGTATTTAACAGACTGTTTATCAAAATAACCTCTTTTTGACAAGAAATTGATTGAAAATGTTGACCAATATTCTTTGAATCAAATAACAGAATTTGTTGTAAAATCTTTTCAGGATGAAGAACCTTTGCTTGTCCCAACACTTTATGAAAAGTATAAGGATATTTTGATAAATAATGTAGAAGCTTTTGGTTTAGCCTTATCTGAATATGAGCTGAATTAGCTATTTCATAACTCCAAATGGTTAATAAAAATGTTGAAAATTAATTTAGGAAAAGGGATTATTTATTTCAGCCCTTAAAGAAAGAAAGCAGGCGGTCTCATTTATATAAATTGAACTGACTTGGTTACAGCTTTACATTCATTTATAGTGTAAAAGTCAGAATTGATTATAAAAAGAGATAAAGAAATTTCAATCCTTCAAGATAAAGTAAATGTTTTTATTTCAGAAGGGAAGTGAGTTGGTGTTTTACGCCCGTGCAACGCTATATAGGTTATTTACAGGCGATGAACATGAAAAGGATGAAAAAAAAATGAACATGAAATGATGATGATAAATGAAATATGGAGATGGGGTGGGAAACAAAGGACCGGTAAATTTTGAAGAACCACAGGAAAAAGGGGAGAGGTGGGTAGGGGCGGAATATTTAGCCTATGTGGTGCACTACTGGGCGGTCCACAAAGGGTTCTTTTACGTGCATGAAGCGTGGCACTCTCCACACACGTTGGCCCACTATGGTCGGCGGTCAGGGTTTCCGTATTATAGACCTGACAACCCCCATATTTTTCTGATGAACAAAACATTTTGAAAAGAGCTTTAGAAATTTTAAAACCTTTAATTAAAATTTACACTACTAATTCTGAAAAAAATGACCAGCTACCTAATATTAATAATTTTGATCCTCTTTCAGAAATTAAAGAAATTCCCCCTGTTTTATGGAATTTTTTATTTAGGTTAAGTAGCACTGACAAAGAAGACAAGGATTGGGCAAAGACACCATGGAACCAGCATTATATAGATGAAACTTTAAATGTTTTAAGATCCCTCCCTAGACTATTGATTTCTAGCTGTATTTTTAATACACAGATTTCACAGTGTGTACAACCTTTACATTTGTTACTGACGGACGTTGCTGACAAATTTTCACATTCAACATCATTATTTCTTTCAATTAATTCCAATGGTTGTTATAAAAAAATGTCACAACATCATCTTTTCGCTCAGTCATTGATTGCTTTCTTTGTTGTTCTCTTTGATCCAGTTTAAATGGTGGTTCCTGGTGGAGAACCTGAAATTTATTTTAAATAAATCAAAAAAACACACAAAATGTGTACATTTTTTTATATTAGGGATAACAGATAAAAATATTAAAATTGTAGAATTATGTACAATTATTATGTTAATGCTCAATTTTTTGTTATATATTATAATTATTTTGAGTTATATTACATTGCATAAAAAAGTATAAACTACCTGCAGATGACAGGTACTTTATGCAAAACGCTTGTAAATTTACTTCCGGTCTTGTAGTATGACAATATGTTCTTTGCAATGACATCACTGCGATAAATCTAGGATTTGCGACGTGCTATACATGTTCAATGCAAAGTCCTATATCTAGTCGACCATTTCCCTTCTGCATTGACTCAAGAAATGTCACTTAAATGCCATTTCTCTTCGATATCCAGTCTGAAATTATAAGTATCCCTCTTGCCTGAGAAAATAATAACTTGTTTATTGTTATCTCTGCTCTTGCTTACAGAACTATTGACCTACTGGTCCTAAATTTTGCTAATTTTCTTGTTAAAAAATCGTGAGAAAACACCATATTTTACGAATTTGTTCATAATAAATATTGTATTTAATTTCCACTCCATCACTAAAAAAATACTATTTTTGTTTATTAACTAATTAACATATATAGTTATTATTTACCATCAATCTTAAAATTCTTCAGACACTCTTCATCTTTATACTGTCCAGCGATGCTGTTGGAATTCTTCATAGTGTCTGCTTTAATATAAAATCCAATAGCACCGGCTAATTCACCAATTTCTTCCTCAGACGCCTCTCTTCTCAATATTCTGGCCACAATGCTGTCAAAATTACTTCTATCGTCTATTTCATTTTTTTTTCTTTTGGTCGGTCTTTCCAGTTGGTCAGCATGGAATTTAACGCATGCATCGCATATGGAATTCTTAAAAGGGACAAAACATTATAAACTTACTTTTTTATCCAATCTAAATACGACAAATTTATCAAATCCGACTGAAAACTGTTGATGCCGCTTACAGCTATAGACTCTTTTCGTTTTAGGTGGCATCTAAAAGGAAAACATTTTATATTTATTGTAACAAATCTATCAGGGAGTATTCGATTATTTAGATAGAAAGAATACTTATTTTCTTATTCAAATAAACATGGTATTAAGTTTCTTTATTACTACAATGCCGTTCTCCATGTAACGGAGTTTGATACTATTATATTAAGAAAGTGGGTTATGTTTCTTATGGACCTCCGTTGATAAATTGAAAACTAGAGGCTCCCAGGAGCCTGAATCGCTCACCTGGTCCATAAGGCATAATGGTCTCTTCTTTAATGGGTCAAGTCCCAACTTAGACACAACGGAGACTTTCCTGAGGCTAAATGAGCTGAACATTAAAGCAAACCCCACCTTTTCTCTATCTGCAATAGTTTTCATTCAATAGGGCAAAAAACATGAAAAAACGCAATTTTTGACCTTAAAAGGGCCATTACTCCTATAAGGGCTTATCTGACAACTTCATCCCTATTAAGACTTGTGTAAAGCTTAATGAGCTAAACATTTAAGCTAGCAACACCTTTTCTCTATCTGCAATAGTTTTCATTCTATAGGGCAAAAACATAAAAAAACACTATTTTTGACCTGAAAAGGGCAATAACCCCTATTAGGGGTCATCTGACAGCTTCGACCCAATGAAGACTTTTGTAGAGCTTAATGAGCTAAACATTTAAGTAACACCTTTTCTCTATCTGCAATAGTTTTGATTCTTAAGGGCAAAAACATGAAAAACCGCTATTTTTGACCTCAATAGGGCCATGACCCCTATCAGGGGTCATCAGACAACTTCGACCCAATGGAGAATTTTGTAGAGCTTAACATTTAAGCAGGCAACAGCTTTTCTCTATCCGCAATAGTTTTCATTCTATAGGGCAAAAACATGAAAAAACGCTATTTTTTTACCTTAAAAGGGGTTATCTGACAACTTCGACCCAATGGAGACTTTTGTAGAGCTTTTGATTCTGAAGAGCCTAAGATCCTTCAGATTTTTTCTATCTGTTCTAGTTTTCAAGTTTTTAGTCCTTGAATATGATTTTACCCTATGCTCTATTTTTTAGTAATAGCGGCCATGTTTGTTATCAAATTATAAAGCCGAACACAATTTTTAAACATCATGCCCTGATTATTTCTTGGACTAAGTTTTCAAAAATTGCATTCAGTGGTTTCAGAGAAGATTTTTGAAAATGTATCGGACGGACGACGGACGGATGGCGATGACAATAGCTCAATTGACCCTTCGGGTCAGGTGAGCTAAAAATCAATACTCTTCCAACACGCCATGCAAGATCGTCAGTTATTGGTCAATTTTGTGATCATCTGCACATCATACACATTCAAAATGGAAGACAGAGAAGATCGCTGAAGAATTATCGCTTCATTTTTTTTATATAAAGAATGGTAAATGAAAAAATGATGTTAAATAATCAAAACATAACAAAAACACTTACTTCCGGTTGACAATATTCCTTCTAGTGCTGTTATTTGGTATCAGAATTGTGCTTTTATAGACCCAACGAATCCTTCGAACATCCCATTCCATGCAAAACATGCGCTTTGGATTTTCATGCTTTAAATCGCCGCGAAAAATAATATCCCTCTATACAGGAATAAATTTATACCTGATTACAAGGATTGATACTGCTGAGATGGTGTAATACTTGTCAAGGGGGTTTAGTCCCAACCTGTTAAAGTAAGTAAATTGATGTGAGTGATATGTAGCCTCATCAGTTGCCGCTGGGTGTCACTGTAGATCCCAATAAAATTTTACGACATATTTATCATGTAGAGTTTTACGATCTGTTTGTCCATCGGTCTGTCCGTCACACTTTTGGTTTTTACACTTTTTGACCTTAGTTCATGTATATATTCAAAAGATTTATGGTAAGGTAAGCCAGTCTATTATGATGAGTTACAAGTCATATTTGAGTTTCATTCCGGTCCACTGAATTAGACCTAAGTAACGAACCTTAAAATTTTGTAAAAATAACAGTTTTCAGCATTTTTTTACATCTTTGCAGAATATAAATTCAAAATAGTTTTGGTGTGTGAGTTTACTTTGTCAGTCGTTACTAAATTATAGGAATCTGACAACAGATTTTTGTAACATTTCAAAATGTCACTTATTTTATTTGCCAGCGGGGCATGAGTGTCATCTTGACACATTTCCTTGTTTAAAAATGTTATTTTAAATTCCACTACAAATTACAAACTTTAATTGATGAAAAGAAAATGAAAGTTATCCTGATGGGAAAGATTTTAGTTGTATAAAATAATTATAGTTTGTAAGTAATATTTAGTTGCACTAAAATATATTCATTCTGTGTATTTACTATAGCACGACTAGATCACAACACTGGGCAAAAGGATCATGGAATGCAAAAATTGATTTTAATTTCCCAGTTACAAACGTTAAAGCAACAATGATTTTTAGAATTGTATTTTGTGGGCTTTGTGAAGTCTCACCTGACCAACATATTGCTGATACTTTAATATCAAGTGGACAATGTCAGAGTAGTATGTCTTCCTTGTCTGAGCTTTCTTGCAGTTCAATTGGAATTGTTTCATTAGTGGCATCATCTAATTTCATTTATGACATTAGTGTCTTTGGTCAGATGATACCATTAGTGTGGGTATTACCAGTGTTACTATAGCACATGATGTGGATTCACATTCAATCCCACTTGCCTTGCTTTCAGAAGAAAGCGAGATCTTGAATTGAAGAACCTCTCCTTACGATTGAGTGTATTAGAAGATAGTCAGGCATTTTCTAATTTTTCAGATACATCAGATATTGAAGTACCAAGGGCATCAGATGACCTCAGTTTATAACAATCATCATGAAGCAAAAATATGTTTGGTGATTATGATTCAAAGAGCAGTCAAGTAGATTTACCATCCCCGTTGCCTTCCAAGAGTTTCTGTGTCACTGAACCTAGTGTTAGCTTTAGTGACGCAGAAACACAGTGGCCAGCTGGTTTACCATTTTCATGGTCAAAGTCGTCAGATGGTTTGAAAGTTACTCATCGTGAAAATCAATCAGTATTTTGAAAAGGAAATAGTAAATGATCTAAGGATGGTCACTTCATTTTCAAAATATCAGTCCTTTTTTGGGAATTCAAGATCATATACTAGTACCATTAAATAATGAAGAATAATTTTGGTCTCACCTGCCGTGGTGGCATCCGCAAAGTTAAAATTTGGCTTAAATCCGTTTCACATGATCAAGTTATAGAACAACATTGATATTGTGTATGCAGTTGCATTAATAAGCATCATTTGAATTTTTTTCTAATTAGCTTTACAAAAACAGCAAGCTGTACTTCAAATGTGGAAGTAGACGCATTTTCTTTCCACTATTGGATTACAAAATCAACTAATTCAGTTAGTTATTGCTTTACTCCCAAGCAGCGCAATTTCGGCTATATCCGGGAGATGAACATGAAAGTGGTGATACAATGAACATGAAATGATAATGAAGTGGATGAAATGGGGACACAAGGCCAATCGGGTAGGAGAGTTTTGACTGCCACTGGAAAAAAAGAAGTGATGGGTAGGGACGGGGAATTTCGCCTTCTGCATGGGGATCCTACGGGTCCTACTCTTACCGAGACCTGCAGCAGGGTTCTTTAACGTGCAAGGAACGTGACATTTTTCCCAACACGGTGCACCACTATGGTTTGCGGTCAGGTTTTCCGCATTATCGCCTGACGACCCCGCATCTCTCGATGTCAGGGCTGCCCCATTCAACCACCTGGGGCACACATCCCAGTCGCTTTGTGGGCAAAGCGGCCTGACCCCGATGTCAGGTTTCTGAGCGCTCTTAAGTGGACTTTTACCGACAAGCTTAGCGCTGCTGTGGGCCTATTCGCCTCCCGGGCCCCGCACGGGACTTAGTTGAGTCAGCTAATATTAATAGTTTAATATAGAGAATTCGGGCCACCATGAAAGATCACCATAGAATAAAGATGAGTGGACATTTATCACGTTTGTATACATTTGAAGATTTGTTTGGGCTGCCTCAACCAAAATTACCATTAACATGCAAAGATGTGAAGCTGCAACAGCTGATTTATCAGCTTACATCTGTTAAGAAGAAGTTGCAGATTGCTACAATTCAACTTTCCCAAAGAAACCGGGAGGTTAAAAACATTGTAAAAGAAAATAAGCACAGATGATAAAATTGAAAAACCAAACTGGTTAGTGAAGACAGTTTTTGTACAAACTGCAGAGCCTCCTAAGTCGAAATCAGAGGACAGATCAACCCAGTGCAATTTATTGATTCCGGTGACCAGAAAGCTGAAATTTTGTATTGGCAAAATATGTTTTGTCAACTTCAAGACGAAATGGAAAAAAAAAAGATGTCGACACTAAAGTTCAAGACGTAATAAAAACAAGAGAAACGACAAGAGGAAATCCATTTTCCACCAAGATAAGGGAAGCTGTGTTTTGTTGTTTACAACACAATGTTCCAAGAACCAATGTTTCACCAGTTATTCGGGACATTGTTCAAATATTTTTAAAATTAAATTTAGATGATCTACCATCAACATCATTAATTAATACAATGTGCCAGAAAAGCTGGTGTTTGTGCAGAACAGCAACCAAGTAAAATACTACCAACCGCAACAAATACAACACTGCTGCGTGATGCCACAACCAAGAAGGGAAAACATTATTACGGGGTGAAATTAAGTACACAAAGTGGAGAATTTTCTATGGGTATGCATATTTATTCATATCCGATGTATTTTAAATATGCCATTTACTTCTTTCAATTAATTAGATAACAACAAAACTATATACCAAACTGAAATCAGATCAATCTCTGATTGATGTTACATATCAAGTGTAACTGAAGTGCAAGAAAAACTCTACAAAATCGCTGAAAAATATGTTGAGGCCACTAGGGATTTATTGAAAAGTATAACACCTGATAACGATACTATTTTAACCAACGTTTCCAACTTTATGACAGATAGAAGTGCAGCAGAAATAAATACAAACAGGCTTTTAAATCAGCTAATGCATGAAATTGATGACAAAAAAAGAGCTGCAGAATTATACCTCTGTTCCATCCACCCATTATTGCGATTTTCGGAAGAAGCTGAAAAAATAGCAAAGCAGATGGAAAAGAAATATAATCTAATATTACAACAGTTTATTTTTCGGTCAAAGTCTGAATTATATTCGCAAAACCTTCTGAGATTCTGCTCAGAACTCTTTTTCGACGATAAAACTGGAGATGCATCATCTGCTAGTCATTATTTAAAAACTCAGGGAATTAAAAAAACACCTATCTTAAAATCTAAAGGAAACAGTTTTAACACCTATTTTTATAACGCTGCTGGAGTTTTTAACATTCGAAATCATTTACAAACATTTATTTTAACCAGTAAATCTAATCCGAACCTTCTTCAAACTTCCATGGTCGAGTATCTAAAAACTCATGTTATATAACAAATATTTGCCATGCCATTGCCCTGATATTTCATAATACATCACCATATTTTCAAATTGGCGCCTCTACACCAACAGCTCATGAAATCTCAAAAACATATCATGAGCTTATTGATGGACTTGGACTCATTGAATGACACCTACCATCGTTTTAAAGAAAGACCAGCGTTTTCCACTTCAAAGTCACAAAAGTTAACAGCTCTAACCAACTTTTTGATATACCACCAGTATTATTACTATTACAAAATATCGCCAAAATTTAAAGTTAAAAAGTCAGAAACTATTTTCTGATTTTTTGAAGAGTGGAAAATTTGAAGAATGTTCCCCTGAACTGTTGGACAAATTTTAGTCTTGTCCATCTAATAACATATCACTAGAAAGGTTAATGGCACAGATTGACAGAAAGAAATCTATTGCTCCCAATACAAGTACCTACTCATTAGCTCGTCAATAATGTTTAAAAACAATAACACCGCTAAATGGCTTCAAGAGAAAAAATGATAATGAAAAAGATAAGATAATTGCAGAATGCCGAAGGAAATCAGAAATGAAAAGCCAAACAGAAATCACTAAATATGTTAATCTATATAGTGAAAAAGTATTTTGATTGAGCAGAAATAAAAGAAAAGAAACAGAAAGAACGTAAAAAACAACAGGAGAAAGATCAGATGTTACAAGACATTAAAAATGTTGGCGGGTGTTGGTCATCCATAGACCAATTACATGTTTTCCTAGGTAGATGTAAAACAAAAAACATCAGGTGAAAGCTATTCAAGTGCAACTTAATTATAGAATGGAAATTAAAAAACTAGTTGATGACCCAATTCTATTCAAGAAAACTTTAGATCTGCACGTTTTAATTGAAAATAGTTAGTTAGTTAGGTTTTGCTTTACTAGGTTTTGCTTTACTCCCAAGCAGCACGATTTCGGCTATATCCGGGAGATGAACATGAAAGTGGTGATACAATGAACATGAAATGATGATGAAGTGGAGGAAATGGGTACACAAAGCCAATCGGGTAGGATAGTTTTGATTGCCACTGGAAAAAAGAGGCTCCCAGGAGCCTGAATCGCTCACCTGAACTACACAGATACATATATTTTGTAGATATTATTGTGCTTAACCATATGCGATTTAAATTTCTGAAATAACTTGGTTAGTTTTCAAGTTATTGGGCTTAAGTGCAAAATTTAGTAAAAAATTGAAAAAAGGGCAATAACTCCCACATCAGCAGTCCGTTCTTTTCCTAAATTTCAGGATAGGTACTTAATATGCTGATCACTTTCGATTTTTGCACAATTTTGATATCTGAATCCATTTTTGAGTTATTAGCAAAAAAATGAAATTTACGCCCTATGTTCTATTTTTAGCCATGGCAGCCATGTTTTTTTTACGAATCAAACATATGAACGATAGAGTTGTAGCATATAAGCTATTAAACAAGTGTGCCAAGTTAAGATGCAGTTGGTCTTACGGTGTAGGACAAGTTAATCTTAAAAATTCAGGGGAAAAGTAATGAAAAATGGTAAATTTTGTTGTTTTAAGGACAATAACTCCTAATAGAAATGGTCCTACAGCTTTGACCTAAATAAATGAAATGTAGATCTTGATGTGCTTGATTATATGCAATTTAAATTTTTGAAATATCTTGTATAGTTTTCAAGATATATGGCTAAATAAGTGAAAAATTTTGAAAAAATCCAGAAAAAGGGCAATAACTCCTACATCAATTGTTGGATCTTCTTGAAACTTTCAGAGCAGGTAGATCTTGAGATGCTGATCACTTTTGTCTCCCATCAGAATTTTGATATCTGTAACCATTTTTGAGTTATTAGCAAAAAACTGCAATTTACCCCTTTGTTCTATTTTTAGCCATGGCGGCCATATTTTTTGACGAATCAAAAATCTGAACAATCGGCTTGTAGCATTTATGCTATTTAACAACTGTGTCAAGTTTGGTTGAAGTTGGATGTATGGTGTCAGACAAATTAATCTTTGAAATTCAGGGAAAAAGTAATGAAAAATGGTAAATTTTGACGCTTTAAGGGCCATAACTCCTAAAAGGAATGGTTCCACAGCTTTGACCTAATTACATGAAATGTAGATCTTAATGTGCTTAATCAGATGCAATTTGAATTTTTGAAATATCTCATATAGTTTTTAGGATATAGGGCTAAATAAGTCCAAAATTTTGAAAAAATCCAGAAAAAGGGCAATAACTCCTACATCGGTTGTTGGATCTTCTTGAAAATTTCGGGGCAGGTAGATCTTGAGGTGCTGATCACTTTTACCCTATGCCAGAATTTTGATATCTGTCACCGTTTTTAAGTTATTTGCAAAAAACTGTATTTGACCCCCCTGTTCTATTATTAGTAACAGCAGCCATGTTATCAAAAATCCCAACGCAAACTTTTTGCACAATACCCTAAGGAACAACCATATCAAGTTTGGCTGAATTTGGCCAAGCAGTTTCAGAGAAGAAGATGTTTGGAAAAAGCTAACGGACGACGGACGCAAAGTGATGACAATAGCTCACATGACCCTTCGGATCAGGTGAGCTAAAAAGGTGTGGTGGGTAGGGACGGGAAATTTAGCCTCCTGCATGGGGATCCTACGGGTCCTACTCTTACCGAGACCTGCAGCAGGGTTCTTTAACGTGCGAGGAACGTGACATTTTTCCCAACACGGTGCACTACTATGGTTTGCGGTCAGGTTTTCCGCATTATCGCCTGACGACCCCGCATCTCTCGATGTCAGGGCTGCCCCTTTCAACCACCTGGGGCACACATCCCAGTCGCTTTGTGGGCAAAGCGGCCTGACCCGATGTCAGGTTTCTGAGCGCTCTTTAGTGGACTTTTACCGACAAGCTTAGCGCTGCTGCGGGCCTATTCGCCACCGGAACCCGCACGGGTATTAATTGAAAATATGAAAACAAACTTATATATTTATAGGAACAGAAATAAATGATTGAAATGGAAGTCACAGATAATACTAGTAGCAATAATCAAAATATATTACATGATGAAATACAGAACGATAAAGGAGAAATAGAAACACCAATGGTACGAATGTAACTAGAATTAATCCACCAGAACCAACAAAATATTATGTTGGAAAGAATATATTACATACATGGGCTGATGGCAATGACAATCTTACTCAATGTGATGGCGAATTCATAGATTTTGATGAGAAAACGCAGTTTTAGGGTAATTCAATGCTCAATGCTCTTGCTAATAATGTATTTCCTTAAAGCATGAGTAACATCTGACTTGCTCACGAATGATATCCTTCAAGATACTTATCCTGCCTGTGTTTTAATCAAGATTTGCAAACCAATGATCGGAATCTAGTTAATTTATAAAATTTAAATAAACAGATTTTAACATAACTACATGAAAATAAACATCTTTTAAAAAGGAAGAATATGGAATATGTGCCAGAAATATGTGCACTATTTACATGTACTTAATTCTTGGCAAATCCAATGAAATATTTTAATAACATAGTTTATGAATGTGGCAATGATAAATTTGTGAATATGTTTGCCATATTGCAAATCTTTCTTTTAAATTATATAGGTGCATGATAATATAAATAAATTATAGAAAATTATATGTTGCATTTGCATTGAAAGAAAAATGGGTTTAATTTCTTGTAAACGTTTTAAAAGTAAAAAGAATTTGATTGGATTAACGATTATTTAAACTACGCCTAATATCGTAAAGAAAGTATTATATAATCCAGTTTAAACCGGAATACAACAACGAGGTTTACATACGCTTTGCAGTTACACGGACGACACGTGCAATTTGATTGACAGGTGTAAATATTAAAACACCGATTTAATTAACCTAATTTTTAATATTCTCATGGAAAAAATATTAACTTACTTAATTTTTGCGCCGTTTATATCAATAAATTTATTCATGTTGCACATTGAATAACCCGCGAAGCGGATTATGTAAAATTTGCACCATTAAAAAATTTAGTTTATTGCTTCTATAAACCAAACAATTATTTCGGTTAATTCTTAATTGATTAAGAATTCTATTTGAATTAAATGCACTGTCTATCGAAAATGCAGTCACTCTTATTTTTTTAATTGAGTGTGTTTAACACGCTTAGGAATCTCGATAGTCTCAACCAAATGTTGAGCATGTAAAAAACTTGCGGTCGTTTCTAGTTGAAGCGGAGAATCGAGGAGGTAGGACCCTTGACTTTTCAAGTTTCTTCATTTATATTCACATTGGTGAAAAATCGGAGAATGTCAGGCAACGGTTGATTTTCCTTTCCAACAATGTTAATAAAAACATATTTCAGTCTGTAATCAAAGCTGGGCAACCTGCACAAGTTGAAAAAAACGTCACGATTTCTCATTCAAAAATTGCCACAATAATTTCATTTTCAGAGTTTAAAAAATCTTGGTATTTAAGTGACGGGTTTATTGCCAGATAGTTTTGTTTTGATGATATCATCTTTTTGACCTGAAATACACGTAAAACGGCCAAAGCTAATTGTTTTCCCAATGTTGAGAATATCGGGCGCGTGTTGAGATTATAAGGCATATGTTGAGACTGTCAGCTGTGTAATTTGAAGTCAAATGTAATTGTTCGCCGACAATTTTTGACCATCAAAAGTTTAAAAAATCTAATTCAATTATGGTCAATTTACACTAATAAAACATCAGACAGACGCCAATACCTCTAAGAAGAGTTGCATGTGGACAGGGCTAGAAGGTAAATTGGCAGTAAAATAAGAAATAAAAGACTACCAGACAGAGATGATTAAAATTATTTCAAATATTACCAGAAGAATTAAAAAACCGCAGTGATCTTGACCTGATGCAGGCTTTTTCAAAAGAAATAGAAGGTTGAAACAGGTTTATTGGCTTGCGCTAAACTATCATGTTCCTTTGCAATTTTTACAGTCCAGTTTTTGTTCAAAGACTTTTAGCCGGTTGTGCAACAAAAAACTACATGAGCAGATCTCCCATCTTGGTGTTAGAATATATCAATGCAAAAAATGTTACGAAAGATGCTAAATTAAATATAGATATCAACTTGTAAGTCATATCAGGCGCAGTCATGGGAAGAAATTGTCGTGTGACAAGTGCAACAAAAAGTTCATTTGGAAGCAGAACCTGCGCTTCCACAAAGAAAAATGTGGTAAATCATAAGACCGTTAGCAACGTGGCGGAGGTGTTGTAACAAGCAGGGACTGCTTACCCATCTTGGGCACTTGAGTTCAATTGTTACGTTACGACTTTAGTTTGGGTTGTTGATTCCTACTCAGTTTTTTAGTTTGTTTTATTATGCGTGTTTATTCATGATGTTTTCGTTTGTGTTTACTGGTTTTCTCTCTACCCATTCTGACTTTTGACATTGAAATACCCCATTGGTACCTCTCTGCTTGTTTTGCAGGAGAAGAACTGGGTGTCAAGGCCTTGCATATATTGCATCTTTCTCTTATTAAATTCCATCAAGGCGTTCTTTTACGCTTGGGAAATCAATTTGCAGATGAAATGAAACCAAACGAAATAACGGCATAAACAGAGGATAGAAAAGCCCGCACATTACCATGCTGTATACATGTCCACAAAGGTTATGTTAATTGGACCGACATAAAAGTTATTACTGCATTTAATTTTCTTTTAGATTTACATCTGGTTTGGTAAACAAATATATCGCCAAGTCATTGGTATTCCAATGGGAACCAATTGTGCTCCACTCATAGCTGATCTTTTTTTATAGTGTTACGAATCACAGTTTATGGCCAAGCTACAAAAAGACACACACAAAAACTACCTTATCGAAACTTTTAACTATACATATAGGTACTTAGATGACATACTTGCTCTAAACAACCCCACATTCTCAAATTTAATAAATGATATATATCCTAAAGAATTAACCCTAAATAAAGCCAACTCGACCGACAGTAGATGTCCATTTCTAGAGTTGGACTTAAGCATTATCAATGGTAGATTACACACTAAAGTATATGATAAACGGGATAACTTTTCATTCCCATTAGTTAATTTTCCGTTTCTTGAAGGAGACGTACCATTAGCTCCAGCTTACGGGGTATACATTTCACAATTAGTCAGGTATGCTCGCATTTGCAGTGATGTGTCTGATTTTAATGATAAAAACCGTTTTATTACAGAATATTGCTAAAACAAGGTTACCGTTCAACAAATTAGTCAAATCTTTTACAAAATTTGTACATAAA
Source organism: Arcuatula senhousia (assembly GCA_963971305.1). Taxonomy (NCBI): domain Eukaryota; kingdom Metazoa; phylum Mollusca; class Bivalvia; order Mytilida; family Mytilidae; genus Arcuatula; species Arcuatula senhousia. The sequence goes on along the minus strand of OZ020303.1, from coordinate 37,840,245 downwards.
TATGGACATCTCATCGAAAAATTTTATTGTACACGTAGATTTCTGATTGTTAAAGGAATATCTCATCCTGATTTTTATAGAAATGTAGTTCATAAAGCACAAAAATTCAAAAACAACCTTATGGAAATTACAACCTGGCTTAAAAACCTTTTGAAAAAAGGATACGAATTCAATGTTTTAGTAAAACCTTTGCATTTGGTATGTTTTGGCAGAAATATTGATAGCTTGATAGTGACTTAAAACGTTAAATTTTCACTCTGTATCCACTCTATTATTTATAAGCACCACAGCGATCAAGTATGTCGGTTCTGTGTGGTGATACAACTCTAAATCACTCATTGTTTTGACGTGGGGTGTCGGATTTAGAACTGATGTATTTGATTATTTTACATCAATCGATAAATGTTTCTTAGCTAGTTGCCAGTAACTTCGAGTGTTCTCAAGAAAGTTCCTCCTCGTCTTGTTGTTTTCGTACAGTATTTTGTCTTAGGTTCTCCCTTGTTGAATTGAACTTTTTTAAGTTTTTTTTTTAACTTTTTTTTTAGTTTTACAGTGTGTTTTATATGTATGCTTTGTGCAAGCTTATCAATAGGGGGAAGGTTGGATCCAAAAAACTAGTTTAACCCCGCCACATTTTGTATGTGCCTGTCCTTAGCCAGGAAACTTTGCAAAAGCCTTTGTTTGTCCTTGTCATTCTGTGTTAACTGTTTTATGTCAAGAATTGGGTCTTTCGTTGATGATTTAGGGATTGGTTTTGAAACTTTTGTATTGTATTATAAGTCTTGGGCTAATGCAATACGGTAAGCAGTGACCTATGGTCATGTTGAAGACTGCTTGCTGTTTTCCGTTGTGGTTTTTTGAATTGCTGTTTGTTTATGTTTGTTGTGTCGCGTACACTTATTCCACATCTCAATATCGTCTATCTCCGCTATAGTTTTGCAAAAGATGGGTGAATAAGATTGTACAAAGGTCATTTAGGTTTAAATCAGTACTCATTCGGAATTCGCCCATCTCCCTTCTTAAGTAATATTTTTCATGAACATTGTGACAAAGGTTTGACATAAAAGAACACCTAAGTCCGACGGACGAACGTTCGACCCAACAAATATCTGCCATTAAATTTCATAATTCAAGAAAAATAATCAGGCGCACATAAAATGCATGCATGCATAATCGCTAAAATATTTTTTTTAGAAATACTAAAAGAGCACTTGAATTTCAATACAAAAAAAACATCCCGTCCACCCCCATCCACCACAGGGACTTGCTACCCTGTATCAATATTTGGTTAGAGTCAATGTGCGGTGTTTTTTTTCGTACCGCACATTGACTAATAAAATAATGATAGAGGGGAGCAGATCCCTGTGCACCCACAAAGCACAAACACACACGAGACTGAAAATTTAAACTGGTGTTTTTTAACACTCGTCTGAATAGATTGTGTCGTTGATAAATCAATCAAATCCCCAACGACGTAATATATAACAGAAACATCTTGCTTCTTATAGTCTCAACATACACCTTAAAATCTAAACACGCGCCCGATATTCTCAACATCGGGAAAATAATTAACTTTGGTCGTTTTACGTGCATTTCAGGGCAAAAAGTCTACAAAATATTAGATATCTTAGGATATTATATACTCATATAGAAATCTTTTATTGTGATTCGCTTAGACGTTGTCACGTGACATGTGATAATTCGCTGGGTCAACCGGTAATCGTTGGGTCGCATGGTAAGGTCACCCTCTCGCCCCAGGAGTTTTCTTAACATTGTATGGGTTGTATTTTTTCTAATGGAAAAAGGTTAAAATGTCCGAAATATGTTTAAAATTTAATATTGGATTGTTTCATTTAAATATTCGATATAATATAACAGTTATCACCCTAGATTATATGTGACCCGGCATTCCTTTCCCCTCGAAAAGTAAGGTCATCCTCGGGGCAAGCCCTCGGGTGACCTTACTTTCTCGGGGAAAGAAACCCCCGGGGCACACACCAACTAGGGTGATAATTGTATAATATCGAGTTTTTTACATGCTCAACATTTGGTTGACACTATCTATGTTGTTGTGAACTGTAGTTTCGAAATTGTCCCAGGAGTACTGCCATTGAAGAACATCACCGGAGAAGTTTGGTAAGGACAGTTTTGGCAATCTATAATTTTGAGTAGAAGATGAACTTGTGTGCGAGTAACTACGGTCAAAATCTGACGGAACTTGGCGTGAATCATGGGTGTCTACATGGTTTTGCATGGGTTCTACGTAACTTGAACTTTGTTGCTCATGTGTAATTTCTTGGTTACTATGTTGTGTTCTGATGTACTGATGAGGATTTGTGTTGTTAGCGGCCCTGTTTTGCGATGCATCTTTTGAGTTTTGTATCAACTTTTTGTAGCGGTGTAAGTTTATTACTAGATCTAAATCATACTCATCTGCATGTTGATATATTCATCAGCAGCATTGTCTATAATTTCTCCGTCAAGTTTCTGTATTATACTCTGTTTCTTCTCGATAACTTCGATGATCGTGCATGCTAGTTCAATGTCAAATTCTGGTTGATTCTTCATATCTTCTAGCTTCTTGAAGTATCTCGTCACGGCAGCTCGATTTGCTCCTCTGGTTGACTTTATCCTTGTTGGATCCATCTTAAATCCTGGTCATATGGTACCAATGTCGTGGAAGTATATAGTGTTAGTACAGTTTCGTTGTGTTTGGGTTGAGTATTTCAGGTTCTAATTGAGGGGAAAAGACTATTAATGGAGAGGGTCGGGAAGACCTTTTCCGGGACGCCGGGATTGGCCATTTTATTTAACGGGAATTCGGGAAAAGCGACTAGCGGGACACGGGAACCTGCATTTTATTTTTTGGGATGCGGGATCGGTAGTTTTTATCATCCGGGAAAATGGGATTATAAAAATATTTTGACGGGAATTCGGGACGGGACCCCCTCTTCCCCTCCCCCAATGGAGGACCGCAATCTGACGTTTTTACATAGATACGACGTTTACACATAGAAACACGGTACAATGACGTTACATAAATTGCATAGCGCTTACTGACTTTCACTTTGTCCCCGCGGTATATAGAAAGCATTACATACAGTGTATGATTCTCAACACTATGTTACTGCTGCCTTGCTTTCTACTAACCCTGTCCACACGCAACTTTTCTTAGAGGTATTGGCGTCTGTCTGATGTTTTATTAGTGTAAACGGACTACAATTAAACTAGAACTTCTGATGGGCAAAAATTGTCGGGAAACATATAACATTTGACTTCAAATTACACAGCTGACAGTCTCAACGTATGCCTCATAATCTCAACACGTGCCCGATATTCTCAACATCGGGGAAAATAAGCTTTGGCCGTTTTACGTGCATTTCAGGTCAAAAAGATATCTTAGTATATCGAGTTTTTTACATGCTCAACATTTGACTATCGAGATTCCCAGGCGTGTTTTAGTGCGATTTTTGAGCAGCTGTAGATGTTTAATTAATACTTTCATGGTGAATTCGTGATATTACCTCAACATATTAAGATTTTAATCACAAAATCCTACTTTTTATGATATTGATCTTGAACTTTATAGTAAAATTCAGGATCAACAATATCAAAACTTATATTTACGGAACTTTTTATTAAAAATTAAGCAAAGCTAGTGGCTTTCAAAGTTTTCCTGACTATCTCAATCTATTTTAAGACTTGTGAAGGCTAGTTAAACATTAAATTTCGACTTGCTCAATTGCGGGTAATTGGACCGCTTTGTAGCTCTGCGTTATCAAAAAGATGTCGAAGGAGCTACATTGTTGCAGCTATGGGCCAATGTGTGAGGAGAGTCCCACGCTTCATACACGTAAAAGACCCCTTTGTGGCCAAATAGTGCACCATATAGGCTAAATTTTCCGCCCGTACCCATCTCTCCCTTTTTCCTGTGGTTCTTCAAAATTTACTGTTCCTCTTGTTTTCCACCCCACCCCCATTTTTCATTTATCATCATCATTTCATGTTCATTTTGTTCATCTCCTTTAAATAACCTTTATAGCGTTGCAAGGGCGTAAACACCTACTCACTCACTCACGTGTGGCATCTTACGACAACTCTGCTGAGGTCCTCTTCTGCTGGGACTATACTCTCGCAAAATACAAAAATTTTGAAATAAAATCCCATACTATCGTCCCGTACGGGGCCTGGGTGGCGAATAGGCCCGCAGCAGAGCCTAGCTTGTCGGAAGAGGCGACTAAGGGTCTTGGGATTCTGACGTCGGGTCAGTGCTCAGCCCACAGAGAGACCAAGTGTGTACCCTAGGTGGCTGAATAGGGTAGCCCTCGTCCGCGGGGGTTGTCAGGTCTATAATACGGAAACCCTGAACGCCGACCATAGTGGGCTAACGTGTGTGGAGAGTGCCACGCTTCATGCACGTAAAAGACCCCTTTGTTGACCGCCCAGTAGTGCACCACATAGGCTAAATTTTCCGCCCCTACCCACCTCTCCCCTTTTTCCTGTGGTTCTTCAAAATTTACCGGTCCTTTGTTTCCCGCCCCATCTCCATATTTCATTTATCATCATCATTTCATGTTCATTTTATCATCCTTTTCATGTTCATCGCCTGTAAATAACCTATATAGCGTTGCACGGGCGTAAAACACCAACTCACTCACTCACTCACCATACTAAAATCGAGTTTTATATCATCAGTTGTTGCAATATCATTTTGAAATTTGACTTAGTTATTCTAGAGGGGCCACTTTTTCTTTAATAATTAAATGAATTTGAAAATCTCCCGCTTTTTGGTCCAATCTCCAGCCAAAAAAATCAAAATCTCCAGCTTTGTCATCACTGATCCGTCACATGTATGTTAATTGCTAAAATTGTAATAAACTTTTTGCAAATCGAGTGCGCATGTAATTAAGAATTATGTTAATCGCGTTGTTTGCAAGACTGCACTCAAATTGCTATCCCTATTCAAAAGAACATGCAAGATATTTCAATGTCAGATTTTAATCACCCATAAGTGCGCCTAATTTCCTTGATGATTGCGCAAGTAGGCGCATGCGCAAGTAGGCGCATGCGCAGATCCAATTTAATCAGTAAATGCCCGATTGTCCATGAGATCATAATTTTCAGAATGTCTTTAAAAATAAGATTGTCTTGTGTTTTACGTTTGTTATACTATATGCAAGGCTTTTTATGTACACGTTTGACTCTTGATTCACAATACTCCTCCATTTTTTTTTTCAAAATTTCTTAATCTCTTCTCATACTATTTGTCATTTGTTTGAATTGGTTGCAGAAAATGTCTTTGTTAAAATGGGTATTTTAGTTCACGACAATGTTTTGGTGCTGATTTTTTCTCTGGAAGAAAAATCAAAAGATAATTTCCTTGTTTAAACTCTCTCAATCGATGTGCCGTGTACGAGGAAATTTCACGCCTCATGTTGAGTCTGATGTTAACCATTAAAAGTGGAATTATTGTTATGATAATGATGGTATCACACAAAAGGGAAGTTTTACGCATGGTTTTTGACCCAAAAAAGTTACCTTTTCAAGCATCGGTCACCAGAATTACTAAACATTTAAGCTAACACCATAAATTTCAATGATTTTTCAAATTTGGATAAGCGCTAGCGCCAACCGGTGTTTTTTTTTTAAATACCTGTGATAGGGGAGCACAATCTTCAATATGTGTGAAAATGGGAGACAGAAGATCGTATGCAGTGTTTTTCTAGAAACATGGGAGAGCACCAGTTAAGTCGTGATGCAAGTATTTAGTCGGTATTACTACAGTTGGCGCCACGCCTCTGTTAACTGGTGAATTTGAATTTTGTTGATGTCACACGTAAGATTGATCACTGCACAATACCCATGCAAAATTTCACATTCGTGTGACAATTTCTAGTCGAAATATAATAGTTTTTATTTTAATGGTATCTTAAATAGCTTTGTATGTTGCGTTTCTCTTTTAATTTCAAAATTGTCTAAACCCTAAGGTTCTTCCTACCCCAGACATAGGTTGAATATCTAAGTAATAATTTGGTTCCCCAGTTTGGTATTTTTGGTTATACTGTTCTATGCTCTTCATATTCCTACAGTGTTTGGCATTTTCAATAGTTTGGGTAGAGCGCCTCTGATGAGTCTTGAATAGACGAAACGCGCGTCAGGCGTAGCAAAATTTCTTGTCTGGAACTTTGTTGTCATTTGTATTTCGAACACACGTGAAGGTTAGCACTGCTGGTGGAGTTTAAATTCCCCGAGGTTAGCCCGCTCCGGCACCAACACTTTTGAGTTGGAGAAAACATCAAAGCTTTAAATTATCCGTCTAAATTTCAAAATTGTCTAAACCCTAAGGTTCTTCCTACCCCAGACATAGGTTGAATATCTAAGTAATAATTTGGTTCCCCAGTTTGGTATTTTTTGTCATACTGTTCTATGCTTTTCATATTCCTACAGTGTTTGGCATTTTCAATATTATTGGTAGAGCGCCTCTGATGAGTCTTGAGTAGACGAAACGCGCGTCAGGCGTAGCAAAATTTATTGTCTGGAACTTTGTTGGCATTTGTATTGAGAGAGTGTATAAAATCTCTAAAGTTAGTAGATAATAACTTCAGAAGCATTCAAATGAAATGCCTTTATAACTTATCTGTACTGATGATACTGCAACTGCATAACATATCAATGCTTAATTATAACTCCATCACATAAAAGAGACTAAATAACTAACACTTGTGGACGCTGCAACCAGAATCACCATACCTAAGGCTCGCCTTTCGCGACATACTTCGCAGGCAAGACAAAAACCTGTTTTTGGCCAGGATGGATAAACCAGCAGCAAATTCCAGCTTGTCGTAAGAACTCTCAAAGGTCTTGAGATTCTGACGACGGATCAGTGCTCAATTCACATAGCGTTCTAGGTTTTAACACCAGGAGTTCCTCATGTGGGGGTTGTAATGTCATAATATGGAAAGGCTGTCCATAGGCTGACATGTATGGACAATGTCATGCACAGACCCCTCTGGACCGTCATTTTTTTACAACATACATCATGTACATAGTAGGCTTAATTAATCGCCCCTACCCACTTATATTTTCAGTTCCTTTTTCCAAATATATTTTCCATATTATCCAGTTATCATTTCATGTTCATTTTATCGGTTTGGTTTTTTTTCATGTTCATCACACTTAAATATTCGATAGAATGTTTCAAAGCTGTATATTACTACATGTAACTAACTCACTCTCAGTCAAGCAGACACTCAGCTTAATACTCACATGTATTTAAACAACACTTGGGAAGAATTTTTTCTGATCTGGCTGATGTCGAAAATTGTTTTGGTCTAGTTATCGTTAACTGGACAAGACAAATTTCAATCAACAAAAACTACAAAATTCCGGCACTAGATAGGTTTTATAGTCTTCACTAAAGATCATGTTAACCCGGTGAGGTTCCAAGGTAGCGAATGAACCCAGAGCAGCAAAAAGCTTGTCAAAAAAGTCAAGTTAAAGCACCAAAAATCTGACGACGGGTAAGGCCGCTTTACACACTGAGCTATTGTGTTTGTCTCGGGTGGTTAAATAGAATACCTTGTCGTCTTTTAGAGTTAAATACCTGAACCCATCGACCCCTCCCAGTGGCAACCAAAACCTACATCCCGATTAATCTTAAGTCCCTGTTGTTACCACTTTGTCATGATTTCATGTTATTTCCCTATTATAGCCGGAATCGCACTGGCTTGGTTGTAAAACAATAACTAAGATCATGATACAGATTTTTAATGACTCAACAAAGGTATACAACAATAACAGTTAAACATTTAAAGGAAATAACATTCTACATGCCTTCTATGAAGGATAAGTAATTTAAGTAATAAAAAAACATTGAGCCATTGAATTTAATAACACATCATACTCAGATAATCAAACAAAACATAAATATTAAAGAGATAATGGAAAGGCCAAATACATCTGAACAGAATTACATAAGACCGTCAGATATGGAGTTGTACATGCGTTATTTTCATCCGATGTTAGTTGTTTTATAAAGGTTAAGGATGTTCGCTTGTCAGTGTGAAAATAACAGGAATTGCAATTGAATAGGTCATAGGTAAAGGTACAAAATAATGAGGAAAAAATCATAGGCTGTTGGACTCATTATGGAGCTTATACAAAATTTGGTGGTAAAATCTTTTCTCTAAGTTTGACTGCATGCATTAGAGTTTGGTTTAGTGTAAAACCCTATGAAAAAAAAATAACAAGAAAGCTACAAAACTGTGTATATAAACTCTTTATGACCCAATAAACCTTAATATATAAAGGAAATAGGGGACAACTGAGCAAAATGATAAACCCTATTTTAATTGTAAATACAGAGGATTCCGAAAATCTGATTAACATCACAAAAAACTGACCAGCGATCATCCTTTAATGCATATGTATCATGTTTACATTTTAGGTTAACTTTTTAGAACTCTTTATGTTTCAGTACCTTTAAAACAGTATACGAAAAGTGGGGTAAACATTGGTTCTGCACAATTCTGGACAACAAATTATAATTAATTTTTTACCTCTAACATGTCAATGCAAAAATATTTCAAGTTTGATTTGAATTATTTCAGGTTAATAAGAAGGTCGACAAACGAACACATGGATAAATTTAATGGTATATTATATATCTATATTATGTCCCTTGCATAAAAGTAAACACCTTAATGAACTGCAATAATATGTGTCGTCTCATTTTGATGACAATGTTTTAAATGGTCAGTCTGTAAACAGTTTAAGTTATTACCTATTGTGAAGTCAGCTCATTCTCCATTTGAAAATGCACTGAAAGTAGTTGACAACATTTTCAATAATGACTGAACTTCTTTGGTTGAAATTTACTTATCCTTTTCAACGTGCAAGATATACATGTATCTTACCATAATGAATTTGTTATTTATATGCAGCCATATTTATTTGTAGTATCAGAACATACTTAACATCTATATTAGTTAAAGCAAGCGAGATAAGCTTCATATATCACAGTATAATACAGGACAAATGTATTCTCATTTTTTATCCCAAGAAAAATAAGTAATTCTATCTCTCATAGTTATTTTGGAAATATGTACACTAATAGGGTAACCAACAAGTAATCAAAAGTATACAAACATCCATCAAAGGTAACAATACAATCATGCCAATGATATGTTTTCATACACTTGTACACAAACTATAGAAAAACTCAACGATGTGTTAGTTTCCAGAATTTTTCAATGGCCCTAATTGTAGACTTTCCTCTGGCTCCTCTTCCATTTTGGAATAATATTTAACGGATGATGGCTTGATAAGACTACTTTCACCAGCCATTTTAGTCTCGTATAAGAAAAGAAATGAAGCTTTTGGTTTTTCTGAAAAATAAAATAATAATAATTTAACAACTTAAACAGCCACAAGAATTCAAATAAATAACTTGTTCCGCAAATGGCCACATCATCCGATAAGGCTCATAAAAATGCAATGTGTATACGATTTAAATTAAAATCCTCAAAATATCTAGGATGGCAAATAAATGCAATTGAAAATTGTGGTAAAAGAAAGCATTATATGTAATGATCACTCAAATTATATAATGAGGTAAGTTCTTAAACGGTAATCTAAATGACCAAAAAAGATTAAATTACTAAACTAAAATGAGACACATTTTGCATAGAACAAGCTTTCGATATCATATCAAAATGTATTTAAAACAACGTTTAAATTTCCTGAATTTAATTAATGTTATTTTATGCAAAATATTTACTTATCCAAGTCTCTTACCTTTGAATTTTTCAGTTCTCTTTCCCAAAAGAAGAAGAACTACGTAAAAAACTACTGCAATCACATGTGCCACCAAACAAAATGTAACGAATGTTGGTGGTCCAATTAAAGCAAAAAGCTGAAAAGAAATTAGAATCAATTACATGCTAATTAAATCAACAGTAGGTCGTTTAAAGATGAATTCAGTATGAGAATTTTAATTCGATACTTAACACCCGCGCGTGGTCCGGATGGTGTATTGGCCAGAGCATAGCTGGACCTAGATATGATAATTTCTGATTCAATTTCTATCAATTTTTCATTTTAAGTTCCTTAAAAATAAAAATATCTTTTTTTTCCTCTTCAGATTTTAAATTGAAAAAACGACAAACTATACCTATTGTGCCTCTTGTGAAACGAGGTGAACACTTTAAGTTAAATCCCTTATTGAAAGTTGCATGAAATTTGAGGTCACAAGAAAGGGTGAAAGTGATATTAGTTTTTAAAAGTGGAGAAAAAAGAGATCTCTAAAATAAAGTATTTTTTTCGGGGAGAATTCTTAGAGAAAAGGTAAGAATTTTTAATATCTAGGTCCAGCTACACTTTATATTTCAATTTTATGTGCAGTTTTGGCTGTGCATATACTGAAAATAGATTAAAAAAACGCCATGTTTTAAAGAAAGGTACAGATGAACATTAAGAGTAGGACACGTATGATCCCCATACATGAGGGTAAATAGTCCGATCCTACCCATTTATCCTTTTTCCAGTGGCAGTCAAAACTCGCATCCCCGATTGGCCCACAAAACGACTGATGTGCCCCCAGGTGGTTGAAAGGGGCAGCTCTGTCATAATAAATGTCGTTACGCTGTAATGCGGAAACCTCCACCACAAATCATATGGAGAATGTCATGTTCCTCATGTTCAGTAAAATTTCATGGGTTCACGACACTAAACAGCTATTGACTAGAGCAGAGGTCACACACGATACCAGTTACAAAACATGTGACAAATTGTCAATACTTACATTTCCTACAAGAATTGGACAAAGTGTTTCACCAAGCGCCGCACAAACTACTAGACATGAAGTGATGGATGCTGGTAAAACAAGGAAATATACATTAAATAAGAAAACAAGTAAAAGTGCATTTGTAATTTGTTATTAACTACATTATGAACATTACAACGTCAAGTCAGTCTAGCTGGTTGATTACATTTTTATAATAAGGACCAATTGAATTTTATCATACATACACTTCAACTAAAGTATAAACGTATACATATATAAAAGTAATTGTGTGTAATGCTTCATGTAATGACAAATTTCGAATCTTAAAGGAGGGTCCCGTGCGGGGCCCGCAGCAGAGCCTAGCTTGTCGTAAGAGGCGACTAAGGGTCTTTGGATTCTGACGTCGGGTCAGTGCTCAGCCCACAGAGCGACCAAGTGTGTACCCTAGGTGGCTGAATAGGGTGGCCCTCGTCCGCGAGTGTTGTCAGGTCTATAATACGGAAACCCTGACCGCCGACCATAGTGGGCCAACGTGTGTGGAGAATGCCACGCTCCATGCACGTAAAAGACCCCTTTGTGGACCGCCAAGTAGTGCACCACATAGGCTTAATTTTCCGCCCCTACCCACCTCTCCCCTTTTCCTCCCTGTGGTTCTTAAAAATTTACCGTTCCTTTGTTTCCCCACCCCATCCCCATATTTCATTTATCACCATCATTTCATGTTCATTTTATCATCCTTTTCATGTTCATCGCCTGTAAATAACATATATAGCGTTGCACGGGCGTAAAACACCAACTCACTCACTCACTCACTCAAATCTTAAAAACATGATATGGAGATTAATGCTTTTATTGCGGTTTCAATGAGGCTTTCAACGTGAAGCAAGTTGTCATAACATCGGTTAAGGCGTTATGCTTTACAAAATATCGATAATATTATTTATTAAAGATAAAACAGGTAATAGTGATCGCGACAAATCAGAAACCTTTAATGTGACCAAAAATCGTTGTTTGGCGTCTTTCATTTGACACCATATCCAAGTAAAATGCATATGATTAAACAACAATACTGTAATTTTCAATAAAAGACACCCTTCTTGACATATAAAGCTTTACTTACGATTAACGTTGATGAATTGTTCAGCCATGGCTATCGCTGTTGGAGACATACTACTCAAAAATAACCCTAAGAGACACGTGCCTACATAAATAACTGACTTCTGTGTATGGAATAGCAACATAAGTAGAGATGCAACGAAAGCACCACTCTGAAAACAAAAGGATAGTTTAAATATGGTATACCATGACATAGATTATCAAAAGATTAGCAAATGTGTTTATACTCATAAAATTGTATGTACATGTAGAATTACCAATTAAATGTTTGATTTTCATTCTCTTTATACTTTGTCAAAATCTCTCTGATCTATTTCAAACTTTTAACAGTCTTGTTTCTACTTGTTTATTAAAGCAATATGATAATACACTTGGCTTGAAAATAATATTACCTAAAAAAAGTCCAAAACTTCAATTCTCTTGACATGATTGTGTACCTTGGCAACTGCGGTGTGAAATATAATGTTTGTTCCACTTTTTTCTCACGCTTTCTCACGCTTAAATATTTCTTTTTAATCGATTATTTGATAAATTAGTACTTTTTCCACCAATTTGGTACCTACCAAATTTACAGATAACATAAAGAATGAAGTAAGTCTCGTGGCAAGGGGAATGGCAATCAAACGACCTAAGGCAAACAATCCCTGAAAAAGATAAGAGCTACATTTTAAGATGATAAGAATAGAACAGTTTTTTGTTTGTTTGTTTTTTGTTTTTTTTTGCCGGACTTCACAGAGGGAAAATCCGGGTGATAAAAGGTGAATGGCGGGCAGCGGACGAGCACGCGTGAAAGATACTTTCGTAACAGATTTCAACTACTTATCACAGCCACTTGATATATTGTTTACTGCATCAGGTTGAGGTCCCATAACATGGGATTCGATCTCGGGTCTCTCGCTCACCTTCTTCATTTTCTGTACTTTGACAGATTTTTGGGATGTTGTTTTAAGGTTGAAACTACAACCTGCATTTAAAGAACTGTACTCTAAGATATTTATTTCCACTGCAGATGGTACTATTGATCATTTCTCACCTCTTCTCATATTTGAAGGGGTTTCCTACCGCAAAATATTATTGAATATTACATGTTTAAATCGGTACTAAATGCTATAAAACCCGAGACTTTTTTTTTTTTTTTCAACATAAATAAGTTTATTGCACGATTGCTGTTAACAATAACTCTATCTACTACAGCATTGGTAGATAGAGCACCCTGAAGAGTTAGTGCCCAAATAAACAGGGTATTATAAGGGCAATATACCCATTATTAATTCATAAAACCCGAGACTTATGTATCACTCTGAGGGCCTTCATTCCTAAGTGGCGATATCAGTCGAGGATCTCTATAGCATGTAGTCCAGTTTGTGACATAACTTGTTCATTTTATCATCTTATTCAAATTGTGACGCCATTGGCATGCAAAACATGATATGCGCTATTGGGTATGCGATATTGGGAAGGAATTGGGCTATATAAAACTATATAATTACTTAAAAATATTATTTGAAATTATTTTAAATTGTTTTATCAGGATAAAAACTAAATAATTGTTGATTAAACATATAATAATCTGCAAATCAAATACAAATGTGAGTTCTTCAAAGTTATAAACAAAGCTAGGCTGGAGCCAGATGCGAATTAAGAAAATGATATTCGCTATCAACGACATTTAATTTGTAGAGATATCGGTGAAGGCTTGCCCGATATATGCCTGGTTGATATAGACAGATGCTGTTCATAGCAACCGGGCAACTGTTGATACTAACCAGGCCACTGTTGATACTAACCAGGCAACTGTTGATACAAACCAAGCCACTGTTGCTACCAACCAGGCAACTGTTGCTACCAACCAGGCAACTATTGATACTAACCAGGCCACTGTTGTTATAGCAGATTTGCTTTGGTTGATATCTTTACAAAGTAAATGCCTTAGTTGGCAAAACAAATTCTCAATCCGTGCCTTGTTCCCATTTTTCATACCATAATGAAGCTTTATATTTAAGTTTATTTCACATCATACCTACCCAAAAGCATGCATTCAAAAATGCACCTTCTTCTTTCTTCAAACTTGATATACTTTTCTCGGCATACGAATAGATGTAATCCCCGAATGAAGACTGGAACGGAACAAACATTAAAGACAGATGTTAGAATAAGAAGTAAACCTCCATACTTTTAAATTCAGACAGCTACTCATATAATGTCATAAATAGAAAAAACTTAAATCAATGTTAGCAATTTACGTTATATGTAAAATAAGTATCTGTGTGGATAGTGCTTTAAATTCTATACAAAGTAGCATGTTTAAAAAAAAAAATTGCAGATCTAAAACATTACAAAAAGGATAAGAACAAGACAAAGCACTAAAACAATGGACACAGCTACAAATTATTTATAAGTTGCATAGATTGGTTACTGAGTGTCTGTTCGCATAATGTTCAAAGCAGATTTTTTCTCTTAAAAATTAAATGTACATGTATTTTAATATCAGAATACTTGACGCGTATAAAGTATAAAATACTTTAGCATCTTACCTGAATTCCGTCGTAAATAAATAGCGACGCTGATGTCATTGCTGTGACAATGATGATGTTTTTCAAACTAACACCTCCTCTGCCATCTGCAAAACAAAATGCTCAATATCATAAACTGTGTTTTGTTTCATGTTTTTTAACCCTTGGCCTATTACAAATGACTACATATATACTCAGCAACACAAATAACGCACCACTTCTTTCCTTCCATGATTCTTTTAAAATTTTGAATATTTTCTTTTTTCTTTTATGCAAAATGATAAATCAAACGAAATGCAATAAAAAAACAAGCTATTTTTTTGTTAAATTGACACCAGTCCGCTTACGGCATGAACTTTTGACAAAGAAGTCTGAAAAACAAAGTCTAAGATTAACCCATTTAAAAATGCGTGTGTCTGAAAAGTATGGGCAGTTTTTTGTGAAAATTAAGGCTTTGTCCTCCATTTTCTGGGTTAACTTTTGGATAATCATCAAATTTTCAAAAAATTGGTGATTTTTTTATATTTGGGTTAAAAAACTTTTTTTTTTTAGAAATTCTAAAACAAAAAATCAGAATTTTTTGTCGAAATTTGTGCAGACGACGACTTGTTCAAAATATTTGCTATTAAACTTTTAAGTCAAATGAAATGAATGGAAGTGGTACGTTTCTTATGTTGTTTAGTATATATATATGTTTATGTCTGGACTTTGAATGTCTCCGTATGCAAGAAACACACTAGCCGAACAGTGATAAGCTATCTTAAATGCACAAAAAGGATATATAGACAAATAAGATATTAATATAACGTGCAATTGTAAGACCAAATTGTCCTGATGCAAATTAGAGATTTCCAAAAAAAGTCGACCACCAGATGTTACAGCGCCCATTTTTTTTTAGATCCTCCCTTTTAGCGATTTTAGGGCAAATAAAACGTCTTTAGATGGCCATAAAACCGACAAGTACTATTCAGGAGACCTTTTTTAACTGAAGTGCTTTGTTTTTAGAAAATTCATTTTACAATGAAAATACAATGTATATTTTTACATATATTTCTATATACAAAATATTGATAAACCAATATAATTTTCTGATGTAAAAAATAATATTTTGCTTATTAAACAAATTTTGATCAAAACCAAATAAGACAGAATGTACCATCTGCTTTTATGTTGAGGAAAAATAAATGACTTTTATGTAAAAATCAATATCACCGGGACAAACCTATCAATGCATGTTGTCAGATTTGTATAAGTGTTTGATAAAGTTTTCTTGTTGTGATCAGAATTTTCTTTTGATAAATTCACGTCCACAAGCATTGATGAATTTAGGAACAACAGCTACATACAATTTTGTTGAATAAGAATTTTCACAGATTTTAACGATTATATACTAAATCTGTTTATATTAAGAAATGTAATTTAACTTTGGAAGGAATCAACAAATTTGTACATGCATTTATAAATTATTCGTGCTATCAAAACACCACAACTATGATGCTTGCACTTAAGTCCCTTGCAGGCCCGGTTGGCGAATAGGCCCGCAGCATAGTCTAGCTTGTCCGAGGCGACTACGAGTCTTCGGATTCTGACGTCGTGTATATGCTCGGCAAAAAGGGCAACCAGGGAGTGTATCCTTTGTGACTGAAAAGAACGACTCTCGTCCGCGGGAGTCTCATATAGGCTAATAAATAACCATTTGTATATCTGTTTTTGGTATTGTATATGGCAACCCTGACCGCTGGCCAACGTGTGTGAAGAGTGGCATGCACACTTCAGGCACGTAAAAGATCCCTTTGTTGACCTTAAAGTAGTGCACCACATAGGCTGAATTTTCGCCCCCATCCGCCTTTACAATTTTCCAGTGGTCTTCAAAATGTACTGTTTCTTTGTCTCCCACTCATCCCTATATTTCTTATCATTTCATGATCATTTGATCTTTCTTTTCATGTCCATTGCCCTTCTAACCTCTATAGTGTTGCTATGGCTTAAAACACCAACTCTCTGTAAAATGTATTAAGGGGGTATTCTTCTGAGGTTTCAGTCTCGTTGAAATCTCGTTTGTGAATAATTTTTAAACAATGCCTTATAATTTAAAACTTTTGGTAGATATATATCAAATGATGATCCATCTAAATTTTGTCAAAAAATTATGAAAATATAATAAGTAGTTTTTGAGATATGCAACATTTTGATTTTTGACAAAATTTGACCATTGATCTCAATCTGAATTTAGCCAATTTCAGGGTAGGGGTAGTAAAATTCATTTTTCCAACAAAATATTCATACAATTCATATAATTTCTTTTCTAAATTCAAAAAGATATATTTGTCCAATTTTGTTCAAACGAAAATGGAGAGTTTTGAGGTTTTGGTATGATAGAAAATTTGAAAAATCTTGATTTTTACCGGTTTTATGGTGTCTTGAAAATGACCTAAAAAGGCACATTTTTGGGACAACTTTCTTATATCATCACGGACATATACTTTTTTTTAAGTTAAATTTGTTCAGAATCATGGCATCTATCAATATGGAAACTTTCAGAGAAAACTTGATTTTGAAACTTGATATTTTAAAGAAAATTACCTCATAATAGGCCAAAAATGATGAAATTTTGGGAAAATTGTAAAAATAGGCCCTTTTTAAATGGCTGTAGCGAACTAAAATGCACACGGACATATTGTTTTCTTAGTAAATTTGATTTTCTCAGGGTCTTAGCATTTCAAAAATGTAGGTTGGGGAAAAAACTTGATTAAGAAAAAAATTGACCCCTCAGAAGAATACGTCCTTAAATTAATCCAAATAAAAACATAAAACCTGATATGGAGAATAAAAAGATCATTTCTATTTGCATGCATACCCCAAGTTAAAGCAAGCACACGAGTTTAGAAAACTTATGTTGCTTGATTTCATCCTCGGAAACCCAGGGGTTCTTCTCTCGCTTACTCATTGATGAATGAGTAAGCGAGATAAGAATCCCTGGGTTTCCGAGGATGCTTGATTTAAATGACCAATAGTTTGTCCACTTTGGGAGAATACCTTTTTCTGTCGCAGCTGAATGAAGTGAATAATGACTCGTTGATTGAGATACGTCAGCACCAGTTTTGATATAGTTCATCTTCTCCAGTGTTATCACAATAACAACAATAAAGGAAATCAGAAGCTACAAAATAGATAAAATACAAGTCTCGTAAGGCATGTAAGGTAACTCAACATTTTGTAACTTGATATTTTTACATTTTCCAGAACTTAGTGAAGCTGTACCATTTGAGTAGATCAGTAGAACACTACAGATGTTTTTTTTTTCATAGTTTTGTTAATAAGTTCTTATCATATGTAATATTGCCAAAGAAAACATCAAACGGTCAAAATGTTCTCTTCACAAAGTGTTGCTAAAGGAGTAAGTTAACTTTGACATTTAACCATTTGAATTTTCAGTTAATTACTATTACCCAGTCAAAGATACTAACAACCTTCGAAAATCTCATTCTGTAGCTATGTAAGGATCTGTAAAATGAGTTTTTGATAGAAAACATATTTAAGGATGTTTTTTTTTCTGAGGGGTCAAAATTTTCCTTAATCAAGTTTTTTCCCAAACCTACATTTTTGAAATGCTAAGACCCTGGAAAATCATATTTAGTAAGAAAACAATATGTCCGTGTGCATTTTAGTTCACTACAGCCATTTAAAAAGGTCCTATTGTCACAATTTTCCCAAAATTAAATCATTTTTTGACCAATTTTGAGATAATTGTCTTTAAAATATCATGTTTCAAAATCAAGTTTTCTCTCAAAGTTTCCATATTGATAGATGCCATAATTCTAAACAAATTCAACTTATAAAAAGTATATGTCCGTGATGATATAAGAAAGTTTAGTCCTGAAAATGTGCCTTTTTAGGCCATTTTCAAGACACTATAAAACCGGTAAAAATCCAGATTTTTCAATACATGTATTTCTTTCATACCAAAACCTCAAAACGTTCCATTTTCGTTTAAAATAATTGGACAAATAGCTTTTTGAATTTAGAAAAGAAATGATATGAATTGCATGCATATTTTGTTGGAAAAAAGAATTTTACTACCCCTACCCTGAAATTGCCTGAATTCAGATTGGGATCAATGGTCAAATTTGGTCAAAAATTAAAATGTTGCATATCTCAAATATAGGGCATGTAACCCCGCCACGTTATAATATCAAAAGTTCATAAAATTTGATTTCAAAGTGGCCTTTCTCAAAAATTGTTTTTTTCGGATCATGCTGGAAATTGAACTTGACCTGTATTTTAGTGTACTCAATAGCTGTACAAAATATCATTTGAATCCCATGACGCGTTTTCAAGTTATTGGCCGGAAACTCAAAATTTCATGAAATTTGATTTTTCAAAGTGGCCTATCTCGAAAACTACTTTTTAAATCATGCTGGAAATCAAACTTGACTGCAATAAACGGCTGTGCAAAATATCATTCAACTCCTTCGACGCGTTTTCAAGCTATTGGTCGGAAACCTTCGGGGGACGGACAGACACCGAAAAAAAAACTGAGGGTATAACATAGTACCCTGCCACTTCGTGTGGCGGGGTATAAAAAACTACTAATCGTATCTTCATACTTTTTGACATAATTTTGATGGATATACCCACCAAAAGTTTTCAATTGTAAGGCAAGGTTTAGGAATTATTCACAAATGAGATTTCAATGAGACTGAAACTATGTTTTTAGTAATTTACTATGTTTTTCATAACTCGTTTAACTATACACTTCTAGTAGAAGTAAAGGATTATTTTTTTTAATATAATGCACAATATTTATAATAAATTCATTGTTGAAAACCAAAGAATAGAGTGACAAATTTTTATTACACGAACAAAATCCTGTTTTAAACGAAAGAAATTTTATCAAGATTCTGGCAGCAAGCAGTCATATACAACTTAAAGTGGTAGATATATTGTTCTGAATCACGCATATATCTAAAAACTTCATGTAGAGTTTACCCATAGGCATTCTTATGGATATGTTAGTGCGTGATGCATTTTCGTTTTGTAAATTATGACTAGCTTATAACAATTAAGTACAATATAGTAATCAATTTCCCCTGTTGTGTGATAAATGAAGCAAATATCTGATTAAGTAAAGTAACTTTTTATATCCTAATGTACATTTTTACTTTTTTAGGTAATAAATAAAAAAGTAGATAAAGTTGATATGAGAAAGTTTGTTTCGTCAACATAAAACATTTGAACTTGAGTGCTCATGTTTATGCCCCTGTGACTGGATAAAGTTCGTATTACGTTCTTACTAAGTCCTAAAAAGGCATAAAACGTGGAAAGAACTTGATGAACGTATTAAAGACGTACTAGAAACTTGTATGGCCGTAGTGCAAACTTTAATGGACGTAGTACGAACTTTCTTGGACGTAGTGCAAACTTTAAGAACGTGAAGGACGTGGAATAATTTTGAACATGTTCAAAACAAACGTAGTGAGGACGTGGAGAAGTCAAAACGTAGTACAGACCCACTAAGAACGTATCGTAGCATGAACGTAGAAGGGACGTATCAAAAACTTCAAGGACGTGGCCGTCCAGGTATGATTTTTTTGTGCCGTTTATGCTACGATTTCACTACGTCTTTAAAGTTTGCACTACGTTCGCCGTACGTTTTCACTACGATTTCATGTAACGGTATTTTTCGTTCAAGTTTGTAGCACGACCATAAGGAAGTTTCTATTGTGTCCTTAACACGTCCGTATAGTTGACAGTAAGTCAATACTGTTTTTCCATATCGTTTTCTATATTTTTCTCCCTGAATAGAGCACAGTTTGTATCCTGAACTATTTTTATGACGAAAGATACAATCCTGCCTTTTGATGTCAAATTTACCCATATCATACACTTAAAAATCAAATGGGTTTTTCATTTATTTGGGTTTATGTGTCGAGAAAATAAACAAGAGGCTCCCAGGAGCCTAAATCGCTCACCTGGTCTTGATGTCAACCCTATATTTTGTAGAGCTAAATGAGCTGAACATTTAAGCAATTTTCTTTATCTACTATAGTTTTCATTCTATAGGCCAAAAACACAAAAAAAACGTTATTTTAGGGGCCGTAACCCCTATAAGGGGTCATCTGACAACTTCAACCCTATGGAGACTTTTGTAGAGCTTTGTGCGCTGAACATTTAAGCAAGCAACAACTTTTCTCTATCTGCTTTAGTTTTCATTCTAAAGGCCAAAAACATGAAAAAGGTTATTTTAGGGGCCGTAACCCCTATTAAGGGTCATCAGACGACTTCGATCCTATGGAGACTTTAGTAGAGCTAAATGAGCTGAACATTTAAGCAAGCAACAGCTTTTCTATATCTGCTATAGTTTGCTTTCTATAGGCCTAAAACATGAAAAAACATTATTTTAGGGGCCGTAACCCCTATAAGGGGTCATCTGACAACTTCGACCTTATGGAGACTTTTGTAGAGCTAAATGAGCTGAACATTTAAGCAAGCAACAGCTTCTCTCTATCTGCAATAGTTTTCATTGAATAGGCCAAAAACATGAAAAAAACGTTATTTCAGGGGCCGTAACCCCTATAAGGGGTCATCTGACAACTTTCACCCTATAGAGACTTTTGTAGAGCTAAATGAGCTGAACATTTAAGCAAGCAACAGCATTCTCTATCTGCAATAGTTTTCTTTCTATAGGCCAGAAACATGAAAAAACATCATTTTAGGGGCCGTAACCCCTGTAAGGGGTCATCTGACAACTTCGACCCTATGGAGACTTTTGTAGAGCTAAATGAGCTGAACATTTAAGCAAGCAACAGCTTTTCTCTATCTGCAATAGTTTTCATACTATAGGGCAAAAACATGAAAAAACGCTATTTTTCACCTTTAAGGGGCTGTTACCCCTATAAGGGGTCATCTGACAACTTGGACCAAATGAAGACTTTTGTAGAGCTTTTAATGCTGAAGCAGTAGGGTGGCATCAGATTTCATCTATCTCTTAAACTTTTTGATTTACAAGCCAAATACAGTAGTCTGACCCCCCTGGTCTATTTTTAGCAACAGCGGCCATGTTTTTCGACGAATCAAAAATCCCCACATCAGTTCTGTGGGGGATATCCTAAGGTACCATCAGACCAAATTTGGTTTGAATCTGTTCAGCCGTTTCAGAGGAGAAGAAGTTTGAAGAAAAGTTAACGACGACGGACGACGACGACGACGGACGACGACGACGGACGCCAAGTGATGGCAATAGCTCACATGGCCTTTGGCCAGGTGAGCTAAAAATAGAAAAGAACATTTAAAAAATTGTTCAAACATAGAAATGGCCGGATTTCGTTAAAAAGAAAGTAGATAATGGTCATGCATCTATTTGAAATCAAATTCCATGTTATGGTAGCCCATGTCGATGTTGTATACCAAATATTAAGCGTCTCTAATGAGTAGTTAGTGAGAAAACTGGTACGAAACATTGAATTTTCTACTAATGAACATTTATGTCAACAAATTAAAGTCAGTAAACAGGAAGTAGATGAGCGACAAACCTGATATAGAATCAATCGTTAAAAACCCATGCTGATGCTGCTTAATAAATAACCCATGCACGTTAAAGAACTTTTTTGTAGAGTTTGATAATAGTTGGCTGAATGGGGCCCGCTACAATTGCCACATTGGGCGGTAAACTGCAAACAGGGGAGGGATTCACAAAAGCATTAAGCTTGTTTTCCATTCCGTAACTAGTCAATACGTTTATAAACTAAATATCAAAAGGCTATGATAAGAAGATGCTGAGAAAACTGATAATTACAAAAAAGGTACCCCGCCCAACCGACATTTACCATATATCCCTGGAATTTTCAATACGTGAAATCTGGCCAATTACATCTTGCTTGTACATTGTCTTAAATACAAATGCAGTATTTTTATGCATACATATTTTACAGGAGGCAATTCCGGGCGAATAGTTAAAATTCAATGCGTGGTATATGCCATTTTTGTCTATTAAAGAAGACCAATATGTCTTAGAGACACCTAAGACAAAAGTTGTCCGACAAGGCAACAATACCAGAAAACAAAAACATGTATAAACATAATACATGTAACTAAAATCTTCTGGTTTGAATAACAAAAATAAAGCATCGCCTCGTGTCGACTTCAAGTGCATGGACAATTAAAAAAAATAATTTAAACCTCAAAAGACTTTGATATTTGTCGCCGTAAGTTTTACTATATACAAGACTAGTTCATGACTTATGGTATACAGGCTGAATAGAAAACAGAGATAACAAAGTTTTGTGGTACTAAACTTTCCCTTTTCTTTGCGATTTTAGAATCAACACAAAACAACACGATAATGAAACACAAATTATGCAATTTTCACTATGCATTAAGTTATTTTGTCAAATATATAGGTGGCTAACGGTGGGTAAATGATGTGTCATGTTTGTAGAGCTAACCAAAGTGAAAATCAGACATCGAACGTATGCACGGTGATATTGCTGTCTTTGTATTAAAACTGTCGCAAACTTTCTATAGACGTACTGCAAACGAGGAAGTCGCAGCAAGAACGTAGTTGGAACGTAGTGAAGACGTGATAAACGTAGAAGAAACGTAGTGAAAACGTGCTGAACGTAGAAGACACGTAGTAAAAACGTGATAGTCCTAGAAGGAACTTGGTTGTAAACTTGAAGGGCGTTACACGGTCTTTGTAAGGACGTAGAGAAGTCGTATTGAAAACCTAGGAGCAATATTTTTATCCCGTTTGCACTGCGTTCTAAGAACGTACTAAGAACTTGGTGGTCTTCGTCCCAGTGTGACGGGGGTATTACTGAGACATTGAACTTAATTGGGACAATATTAAATAAATATTACACATGCAATTAGAAGGTAAAAAATCAGACGAGCATCTATTAACCAAGTAAGTAAGGCTTGCATCTAAAATGTTATAACAAAACAAAC
Source organism: Arcuatula senhousia (assembly GCA_963971305.1). Taxonomy (NCBI): domain Eukaryota; kingdom Metazoa; phylum Mollusca; class Bivalvia; order Mytilida; family Mytilidae; genus Arcuatula; species Arcuatula senhousia. The sequence continues at coordinate 37,816,887 of OZ020303.1, read as the reverse complement.
AACAAGAGTTCAATTTTTGAGGGGAAGCAGGTACGCAACGCATTTATATCAAACCATGCAAAGTTGTTTTTATCAGTCGATTAAGTTTTTTTATGTTTACAAATGTGCCGTTAAGGTGCTTAAGGGACTCGGGGAAACGTAGCTGCAATAATGTTGCTCCTTTGTCTTCTTTTTTGATAAGGTGGAGTAAGCGAGTATTATTAGAACTAGGGGGAAAGCCACATCAGTTCAATGGTTTCACTATGGTTTTTACCATCACGACTTACCTGAATGCTTCCAAGAATAACAAAAGCCGTTCTAGCTTGACTGAGATGTTGCGCTCTGCTTATTTTAAGTTGTGTTGTTGAAGATGTTGAACCATCAACCAACGGAGTACAGTCAATGTTGACAAGGAATGGTGCAGCTATCATCGGGCTAATAAAGGCACCTAGGCCATAGAAAAAGTGCATTGCCTACAAAAGAAGGGTATAAATTGTATTATATTTGCTGATATTTCCGATTTTTAAATTCAAAAAGTCCCTGGCGGGGCCCGGGTGGCGAATAAGCCCACAGCAGAGCCTAGCTTGTCGTAAGAGGCGACTAAGGGTCATGGGATTCTGACGTCGGGTCAGTCTGTAGCCCACAGAGCGACCAAGTGTGTACCCTAGGTGACTGAATAGGGTGGCCCTCGTTCGCAGGGGTCCATAATACGGAAACCCTGACCGCTGGCCATAGTGGGCCAACGTGTGTGGAGAGTGCCACGCTTCATGCACGTAAAAGACCCCTTTGTGGACCGCCTAGTAGTGCACCACATAGGCTAAATTTTTCGTCCCTACCCAACTCTCCCCTTTCCTGTGGTTCTTCAAATTTTACCGGTCTTTTGTGTCCCACCCCACCCCCATATTTCATTTATCATTTCGTGTTCATTTTATCATCCTTTTCATGTTCATCGCCTGTAAGTAACCTATATAGCGTTGCACGGGCGTATAACACCAACTCACTAACTCACTCATTAAATTCAAAAATGTTTAAAACTACAGGTTTCTTTCCTTGTAATGCACATGGTCGATATCCTCGGTGCTGCATGGATTTGGCCCCTTGACCTTCCAATGTTTTGATTTAAATGCTACTGATGAGAGGTTACTCCTTGAAATATCGATACATAGCAAATCCAAATTAACCGTTATACTCTCGTTTTGGGGGTGAGTGAGTTGGTGTTTTACGCCCGTGCAACGCTATATAGGTTATTTTCAGACGATGAACATGAAAAGGATGATAAGATGAACATGAAATGATGATGATAAATGAAATATGGGGATGGGGTGGGACACAAAGGACCGGTAAATTTTGAAGAACCACAGGAAAAGGGGAGAGGTGGGTAGGGGGCGGAAAATTTAGCCTATGTGGTGCACTACTTGGCGGTCCACAAAGGGGTCTTTTACGTGCACGAAGCGTTCTCGTTTTGGTATTTGTAATTTGAAAATTACAATAAGTGCTATGTAAATATGGATAAGCACGCATTTGGAGTTATCGCAAATTTTACCATTTAGCATGGAATTGATATACTGTGATGTTAAACATCTGTATGTCTTCAGCGACGAGGCATTTTGTAAATCATACGGCACTTTGGTTATGGTTTTGGTTTTGAACACTATCAGCCAACTTTAGGTTTGTCTGATAGTGTTCATGTCAATTTCATTGTTTATGAGTGAGCGAGTGGGTTAATGTTTTACGTCCTAGTTATATAAGGATGAAATTATGAAAACTAGAGGCTCCCAGGAGCCTGAATCGCTCACCTGATCTCTTATGCCAAAGTTTGAATAAATTTCTTATAATAGATCTTTTGATGCTGAACATGAAAGGTTGCTTCCGATTTTCTCTATCTCTTATACTTTTTGAGTTATAAGCCAAAAACAATGGTCTTACCCCCCACCCCCCTGTTCTATTTTTCGCAACGGCGACCATGTTGGTTGGTCGACATGTATATAATTCACAAACTTGGTAGAGGACATCCTAAAGATCATGTATACCAAGTATCAATGCAATCCCTTCAGTGGTTTTAGAGAAGAAGATTTTTGAAAATCAGTGTAAATTAATGGAAAAAACAGTTAAAGGGGAATAACTCTTAAACGGCTGATCTGACAATTTAGACCCTGAAATCATATTTGTAGATCTCAATGAGCTTAACAATTCTGCGATGCTAACTTTTCCTCTAGCTCTAACGGTTTTCAAGATATAGTCCAAAAACTGCAAAAATAGTCAATTTTAATGATTAAAGGGCAATAACTCCTATAAGGAGTCGTTTCACAACTTCGACTCAATGGAGAGATTCGTAGAGCTTTTGATGCTGAACATGGAAGGTTGCTTCGGATTTTCTCTATCTCTTATACTTTTTGAGTTATGAGCCAAAAACAATGGTCTGACCCCCCTGTTCTATTTTTAGCAACGGCGGCCATGTTTGTTGGTCGACATGTATATAATTCACAAACTTGGTAGAGGACATCCTAAAGATCATGTATACCAAGTATCACTGCAATCCCTTCAGTGGTTTTAGAGAAGAAGATTTTTGAAAATCAGTGTAAATTAATGGAAAAAACAGTTAAAGGGGAATAACTCTTTAACGGCTGATCTGACAATTTAGACCCCGAAATCATATTTGTAGATCTCAATGAGCTTAACAATTCTGCAATGCTAACTTTTCCTCTAGCTCTAACGGTTTTCAAGATATAGTCCAAAAACTGCAAAAATAGTCAATTTTAATGATTAAAGGGCAATAACTCCTATAAGGAGTCGTTTCACAACTTCGACTCAATGGAGAGATTTGTAGAGCTTTTGATGCTGAACATGGAAGGTTGCTTCGGATTTTCTCTATCTCTTATACTTTTTGAGTTATGAGCCAAAAACAATGGTCTGACCCCCCTGTTCTATTTTTAGCAACGGCGGCCATGTTTGTTGGTCGACATGTATATAATTCCCAAACTTGGTAGAGGACATCCAAAAGATCATGTATACCAAGTATCAATGCAATCCCTTCAGTGGTTTTAGAGAAGAAGATTTTTGAAAATCAGTGTAAATTAATGGAAAAACAGTTAAAGGGGAATAACTCTTAAACGGCTGATCTGACAATTTAGACCCTGAAATCATATTTGTAGATCTCAATGAGCTTAACAATTCTGCGATGCTAACTTTTCCTCTAGCTCTAACGGTTTTCAAGATATAGTCCAAAAACTGCAAAAATAGTCAATTTTAATGATTAAAGGGCAATAACTCCTATAAGGAGTCGTTTCACAACTTCGACTCAATGGAGAGATTCGTAGAGCTTTTGATGCTGAACATGGAAGGTTGCTTCGGATTTTCTCTATCTCTTATACTTTTTGAGTTATGAGCCAAAAACAATGGTCTGACCCCCCTGTTCTATTTTTAGCAACGGCGGCCATGTTTGTTGGTCGACATGTATATAATTCACATTCTTGGTAGAGGACATCCTAAAGATCATGTATACCAAGTATCAATGCAATCCCTAAAGTGGTTTTAGAGAAGAAGATTTTTGAAAATCAGTGTAAATTAATGGAAAAAACAGTTAAAGGGGAATAACTCTTAAACGGCTGATCTGACAATTTAGACCCCGAAATCATATTTGTAGATCTCAATGAGCTTAACAATTCTGCAATGCTAACTTTTCCTCTAGCTCTAACGGTTTTCAAGATATAGTCCAAAAACTGCAAAAATAGTCAATTTTAATGATTAAAGGGCAATAACTCCTATGAGGAGTCGTTTCACAACTTCGACTCAAAGGAGAGATTTGTAGAGCTTTTGATGCTGAACATGGAAGGTTGCTTCGGATTTTCTCTATCTCTTATACTTTTTGAGTTATGAGCCAAAAACAATGGTCTGACCCCCTGTTCTATTTTTAGCAACGGCGGCCATGTTTGTTGGTCGACATGTATATAATTCACAAACTTGGTAGAGGACATCCTAAAGATCATGTATACCAAGTATCAATGCAATCCCTTCAATGGTTTCAGAGAAGAAGATCTTTGAAGAAAAGTTAACGGACGGACGGACGACAGACGACGGACGACGGACGCTTAACGATGACAATAGCTCACATGACCCTTCGGGTCAGGTGAGCTAAAAAAGATTGAAATGAACAGTATATTTTGAAGACCAATAGAAAGGGGTTATTGGTAGGGGCAAAATATTTGGTGTACTTCTTGGCGGTCCACAAATTGATCCTTTACTACGTGCGTGATGCGTTGCATTCTTCACACACATAACCCCAATATGGTCAGTGGCCGGAATTTCCGTTTTATGACTTGAAAACCCCAGCAAACGAGAGCCTCCCTATTCAGCCAACCAGGGTACACACCTTGGTCAACCTGTAACTGAGCACTTACTCGACTTATTGGTAACATGACATTGACATTTTAAGGGGATACGTTACGTTAAAAACGACGTTATCGATAAAATTTACCTGTGAAACAGAAAAACGTCAATTTTCGATTGGAAACGCAACGTCAATTTTACTTGAACAGCGTTGAACTTTAATGCTATTGTTTATCGTTGATGTAAATTCTTTAAAAAAGATGGTCCATGACCTATGACAAAATATATATAGTTGTTTAGAGAAAGATTTGGACTTTCTTGTGTTAGTTTTTGGTTGAAATGTAATGAAAAAAATTGTTTTAATCAATGGAGAATAACAAAATTTTGAAATATTGGATCTTTTCCATTTACTTCTATATAAATTTCCCGCCAAAACGATAATTTCAAAGTGAAATAACTTGAAAAATCGACCCATGACCCCCTATTTCAAATAAATATTTCAATGTGTCATGGCATTACCATTCATTATGCAAATTTGCTTAGAAAAGTAAGTTGGTCGACCAAGGTAACGTATCCCCTTAAAAATCTCTACCAGATACAAAATTTCGTCTGTAAAAATATCTCTAACGAACAAAAGTTTAATTTGCTCATATTTTTCATTGATGTGAAATAATTTTTAAATTATGAGATTACAAGGCAGATTTTTCCTGAATGGACTTATTTGTTTTATTTATTTTTGTTTCATTAGATTACTTTAGCCTTTGATACCACATTTTTTATGAACTTGTACTGTGTGAACGTTGCAAGTATATCAGATAAGCAGCGGCATTGCATGCAAGGTACCGTCAAAAGATTAAATAACTTCCGACTTGTATATAAAAATTCTTTATCCATTATCAGGAATCTTCTCTGGGAATAAAATTTCCTAATGAAACAGCGCTAAAGAAATGGATATTGCTATCATAGTCCATTTTTACGATTGGTCTATCTCAAAGCTGATAGATAAGAAATTGAGGTGCTAATTGCTCTTAACTTGAGAATCTTCTTGGGACATGAGTGTTCTATAAAACTGTCAAAGAGACAATTTACAGATCATAGAAGTTCTCTTGATGATATAACAACTATTGAACGAGTGTCTGATCAATGAATGTCAAAGCACATATCTTCTTAAGCTTGGTCATCTCAAGTCTAAGAATGATAAATTGCTATGTGAACTTGAAACTTTAATCTTGCTTTGTGTTATCCTTCATCGGGGAAAACTTCCTCTTTCTTGTCTATAATACTGTGATGATTGGATTTTATAGAGCTTCGGTTGTATCTGATACATTTTCTTTCAAAAGATTATTAGCGCGATAAAACTAGTTTTCTAGGTTAAGACCTATTTTCTTTTGACAAGCAACAGCCTTTTATGCCAATTAAAACTGTTTGGACTTCAATGGTTGTAACAGAAAGGTCAATGCATAAATATGTCCAGAACATTTACATGTACAATTTAAACAAATGTCAAATGACTATCAGATTAATATTATAACCCCACCTGTAAGAGAGGGGGCTATATTGTAATCACCTTTTCCGTCTGTCCGTATGGAACAATATCTTGGCTTCTACAGAAGGCATTTTTTTTCAAATTTGGTAGACAGTTTTGGCATAATAAATTGTACCATGCCTTATACTACAAGGTCATTCCGTAATCTACTCCGTGTTTGAAAATTTAATACACAACTTAAGCCCGATGAGTTGTACCTTTCGGGTTATTCAGTTGTTTAATTACTTCCTGTTTTCCAAATGGGGTGACATGTATGTGTAGCAGAACTAAGTGCAATTCCTTGTTTAAAATTAAAATTCATTCTTGTCCAAGCACTGGTTTCATATGTACTATATGTGCAATGCAATTATTTTGAACTTCAGAAAAAAAAAGTGTTTTTTTTCCCTTTAATATCTTAAAATGCTTTATGTGAAAGCAAAGTTCACCCACTCAGCTTGGAAACTTTCAAATAAATCTTTTGACTAATTCTCAAGGTACAATATTTAAGCTATTGTGGTGTCTATCAAATATAATAGTGTTTTATTCAATTGCTGGACGTAAACATTAGCACATTTGATTTATTTTGTAATATCGCTGTACATACATGACATAGGAATAGGAAACGTTGTGTTTCACTATAATTCTCTTGGCTGAGTTCCTATGATATAAATATATTATGCTTGATAGGGAGGCCAGTCACTTTGTTCTGATAAACATCTGCAGCGTGTCCATGATGTTTAATTTAAACTAGATGGAGCCTTCCCCGGAAGGCATATGTCGCCTGCGTATCTATGTTTGTTCGCCAAACAGGAAGTAGTTAATTTTTAGGCATAAAATCGCCTTACACCTTATAGTACTATGCAATGAAACTACATACCAAATATCAAGAGGCTGTGTCATGTAGTTGCCTGGAAAACTGCGGCAAAAATTTGGCATCTATGTCCATTATATATAAAACGTTAAGTATTCGTCAAACAGGAAGTAGTTATTTTTCGGGCATAAAATCGCTTTACACCTTATAGTGCTATGCGATGAAGCTACATACAAAATATCAAGAGGCTGTGGCATGTAGTTGCTTGGAAAACTGTGACGAAAATTTGGCATCTATGTCCATTATATATAAAACGACGTTAACGTCAAGTATTCGTCAAACAGGAAGTAGTTATTTTTCAGGCATAAGATCGCTTTACACCTTATAGTACTATGTGATGAAGCTACATACCAAATATCGTGAGGCTGTGGCATGTAGTTGCCTGGAAAACTGCGACGAAAATGTGGCATCTATGTCCATTATATATAAAACGTTAAGTATTCGTCAAACAGGAAGTAGTTATTTTTTGGGCATAAAATCGCTTTACACCTTATAGTACTATATGATGAAGCTACATACCAAATATCAAGAGGCTGTGGCATGTAGTTGCCTGGAAAACTGCGACGGAAATTTTTGTGACGCCGCAGGACGATGCAAGACGACGGATAGTGCCAAAGTAACCACTATATGTCGCTTCTGCAAAACGTTATGTTTAAAGTTATATCTCTTCACGAGGTATAAAACCAAATTGGCACACTGTGACCTTGATCACATCCAATGTATAAAGCATATAATTATAGCTTACATGGTAATGCATCAGTTAAAGAAAAGAGAGGGTTAAGCTAAAAAAAATAATAATTACCTGAAGAAAGGGTGTGACATTGGTACCAAATCTCTGGATCATTCTAAGATTGGCGACACAGTCTATACACCCCATACACCATCCCATGAGGAGCAGGTCTATAAGTAGCCAGGCAAACACTGTACATGAAGGTACCAGGTACATGAACAAAGGCATACCAACCATGCCAATAAGTAAAAGCACATAGACAGGAACAGCTCTGAAAGAAAAAAATGACACTTAATGGGTATATGGAGTAATATTAAAGAAAACAAATAGGAACTTGTTGGTGCTCCTCCCTCTTAAATACTAATGGAGCTGATAGTCATGCACACTTCTCTGTGAGTTGGGACTTATCCTTAATTGTTGAAAAGAAATACCTAGTTTTAATGCTCATCCATATAGATGATATCGTAAAAGCACCAATTATAAAGTTTGGCCAATTCAGGTGATTGATAACTTTGACTAGTCAAACTTACTAACGGAAAACTTACTTTTTCATATTTAATACATGGTTAATGCATTGTACTTCTGTATAAATAACATTGTTTATGTATTTAATTTTTGATGCCTATTTATGTATTAATGTGTTTTTCTGCATACCACTGTTCTGCACAGGTGAATCAGAATAAAGTATATATACATAAAAGAAGTTTCTTATCCTTTTATATATTCCGAACTTGGTTTATATTATTGGAGTATTTATCTATTGACTGATATCAGCAAATAAAGATAATGTTGTTGTGCGTGTTATTGTTTAACGCCCGTTTTAATGGTGGGGGAAACGGGAGTACCTTGAGGAAACCACCGACCTTGAGCAGGCAACATATACAGTTGGGGAAGTCCCTTTTTTTGTTAAATACAAAGGGACTTGAACACCAGCTTAGAGGTGATCGGCTAGTGATCAATAGTACGTTATTTAAACCAGCGCCTTAGACCACTCGGCCACCCAGGTCCCCAATAAAGATAATAATCAAAACCTTTGCCTAGTTTCATAAAACATCTCACATTTAAGGATTTCCTCAACTCCGGTTCTCTCTATTTATATGAATTCTTACAAATGAGTATTAATATGAGGGGAAACTCAAGAGTTAAGATGTTTTATGAAACTCAGGCCAAGGCATTCAATTGGTGGAAAAAAAACAAATCATAAAATATTTTAGGGTGGAACTGAAAGAGTGACATAAAATCTTAATGCAATTGAAAAACAAAAGAGATAATAAACGGCAGAAATGTGGGCTATGTAGAATTACACACATGCATGTATTAGCCTACTCTATTTTGTATTTTCAAGCTGTGACCTTTTACGAAATTGAAAGTGGGCGCAAAATACCCGTCTTTATAAGAGTTATATTGCCAAGGGTTTTGCCCTATTTACCGCATGAATTTCGTCTTTTTTAAGATAATGGCCATTCAGTCAGTTTAGAACTCGGCTAGGCATCTGAAAACAACTTCTCTCTCCGATAGTTATCTCGCCATTGAAGATAACGGTGATTTATTTTCTCAAATTCTATCAATTTGCAAATTCAGTCGTTGATTGCAATGTTTGCATGATCGACAAGATTTGTCTTTAATTGGAGTTTGCTATTAACAAACAAGTTTTAAAATAGTTCTTTGGAAAGAAGATAGTTCTCGGAAATGCATTTGCAGATAAACTCAAATTAATCAAGATATTTATATAAAAAAAAGCCATTTTAAATATCCCAACAACTGTTTTGGCAATTCATTGTTGCTAATAGAGACAAAAATGCTTTTAGAAGTTGAAATTCGTACATTGTATTTTAAACATTTTTAAAATCGCTTACAATTTCCGCTTGCATCATTTTGATATTCTATCTTAATGCCTTTATAAATGTTACTTAGATTCCACATCGATTCATTAATGAAAATGGTCTCGTAAGTTTGTAACAATAGTACCATTAAATACTTAAAAATGCTTGCTCAATCCGTGTGAGGGAGGATAAGTTAAAGAACTCCTATATTTGGAATCGTATATCTATTTTCGTCAATGGAATTAAAATGAGTCTGCTATTAAGAAGGATAATGCATTGAATAATTTCTATTGTTGCTTTGGTAAAGTTTTGTAAAAGACACCACAAACCATACACAAATCTGAACAATTGGGTGTTTATAGATATTTTCAGATTTCAATATTGGCATATCATTATTAATGGAAATGTCAACAAATAGTATTGATCCAACATTATATAGGTTATATTAGGGCGATTAACGCGAAAAGGATGAGACGAATACTCATGGCGGTCCACGTTTTATACGTTAATAAAGCATTCAGCACTCTTCACACACGATAACCCACTATGGTCAGCGATCAGATGTTCCGTCTTGTGACGCGCAATGTGGACAGAACACTAATCGTCCCCCTCAGCAAATCAAGAACATTTATTGCCCCCTACAACATGCTGGGTTTTGCTGATTGAAAATTATCCACCGGGTTGAAAACAACAGTTGTGAACAGGATTCTGGCCATTGACATTTTAAAACCTCAGTATGTAAAATCAGATCGTTAAAAAGGCCTGACTACAAAAATAGTTGGATTAACGTTATTTGCAAAGGCGAACACCCCCCCCCCCCACACACACACACACTAGCATATGATTTTTTATGACTTTTGTAATCTTTATAAACCTTGGTCGTGTATAACCGGCTGGCCACAGAATAAACAAATCTTACTTATAAAAATTTCACATTGCACATTTATGCTCCTAAACAAGTACAGGTGTTCACAAAAAAAGAAATAATGTCTAACGCTTACTTTATTGCACTGCAGTCAATACGAAATAGAAAGGCCTTGTGTCATGAAGTGGTGGATTTTAATTGGTTTTCTGACCCTAAAAACACTTTAAAAACCAAATTAAGACCATTTCAGTTGTTATAACTCTTTGTTAGTTCAGCATCCTTGTCAAACATAAAGTTTCGCTGTGATATAGTGCTTGTTAACATGGTTAATCTGAATATTTTTTTCTCCGATGATTTTCCTCCGTTTTCGCCCTTCTGGCTTTTTGTCATTACGCTTTAGAAAAATTAAATCATTAATATCGCATGTACTTTTTGTCAACAGCTATCTGACAAACTAATGATTAAATTCTATCTTGAAAGAAATTCCACACGCCTTTGGGGTTTTAAAAGTATAACCAACACAAATTAAAAGACATCAATGTACTAATACTATAGAATAATTGTGCTAAAAGATATTGTACAAGGATTTTCATGCACTAAATGCAACTTTTTGTCATCAGATTTCGTATTTTCTTCTTTGAAAGATCAAGGTCACTCAATCTGGCAAAGTGTTCATTATGTACATCATTAATACGTTGTATATATACATGTATTTCATAACTGGGTTGCTTTTGGTCCATTTTTTATTACAATTAAATAAGGATACTCTTTTTCCATGCAGTAAAAGACGAATCTTTAATTTCCTTTTGGCATTATGCTACATATATACATACTTTCAGTTTTGATTATACCCCCAATCGTATGAGAGAGGCTTTATTGCGATCACCGTGTCCGTCTGTTCGTCCAGTTTAAAAATTTCGTGATAGATTTCTCGGTATTTAATCAAATATCGCTTTCGAATCTAATACATAGTTTCAGCATGATGAGTTGTACCGTGTCTCCGCTTTCCAAATCAGTCGGTCATCTACTCCTTGTTTTCCGAGACTACTTAAACCTTTTTAAGTAAAATTATCGAAATTTTTCGTTACCGATTTCTCGGCATCTAGTAAGGTATTGATTTAAATTAAGGTGTCAAGTTGCTTTTCCAGGTTAGTCGATCGTCTACTTTCTGATTTTTGAATTGTAAAGGTATGTTTATCACGAATGTGCAACCCCGTGTTTTATTTGTTTTCTCCATACACTGCATACATATAAATAGAATTGCATGTATCCGTTTGAATAAAACGTACTAATTTCATTTTTGATTTTACGTTTTTAAAGCTCTATACAGATCTATACTTCAACAAACATTGCAGTGTGAAAAAAAGCATATAGCTATATTGTTCAATCCATGATCACCCAGCTGGAATTTCCAGTGATGGCTTTCTTTTAACTATCCCGGACCATCCAACTGTGAATGCATGGCATATAACCACACTATTCTAACATATGATACTTCGTCATAAATAAGACTACGTCGTGAAACTGTAAATTGATTGTGAACCAAGAAAGCTTAAAATAAGATGTGTGGTTGTTATGATAGTCAACCCGCATTCTTAAATATCCCGCGCGTCCCCATATTATTCACAGAAAACATGTCTTCATGGCACAAAAAGATTCGTTTCATTCGTACAAACAGTGGCCACCAAAAGTAATTTTGTGTCCCCATGCAAGAATTTTCACTTTTTCGCCATTTCATGTTCATTTTATCGCCCCTTTTTGAATATGAAATATTCATTTTTTTACACCAGTCGAAAAATGCTTCTAAGCAAGCTGTCGGTAAGAGCGAGTTTTCTCAAGAGAATACCTCCATGTTTCTTGGGTTTTTTTTCTTGTTGTCTTTGTGTCTCAGATTAAATCGCAAATCGTTGCCTTCTATGCATAAATCGACAATAAAAAAGGGTTGTGCAAAATGCCATGTAATATGTTACAAGTTTACAAAACAAATAGCTTAAACTAAGCTGTTCCTTCTTTTTATTATAAAAACAAATAAAATAACTACTTGTAATTCTATACAAATCCAATGTTTACACGGAATTAGTTTCCTTTTTTAGGTCGTAATGTTGCATGCGTTTAGATTAAAATAATTTATTACTTTTATTATCAGTAATTTTGAAGCTGAGCAAGAACAAGAAGGTTATATATTTTTTTAAATTAATGTTGACAATTTTACACTATTTCTGAATTAAAACTTCTTAGTACATTGTTAGAACATTTTCAATGGCTTCCGTCTAGTGCAGTCAGACATATTATTCTGAGAAAATGTTGATTCAATTACCATTCAGTGCTAAAATTATAAACAGCAAAGAAAACACAATGCGTTTGAAAATATCTGTGGCTAAAAAAAAAACCGAAAGGGTTTGTTTGGAAGCAGCCTCATTTATTTTTCAGTTTAAAACATTTAGTATCAGAGACAACTGTAAGGAGATTTTGATTTGATTGCCGTAGTTCCTGCAATTCAATTAGCAAAATAGTTCTGACACTTGTGATGTGAATTTACAATTGTAGACCAAAACAAGTTCTGCAGCCATAAATCATTCTGCATTTTGTTGCTATAAATAGTTAACAAATAACCAAAAAGCGCAATTTATAAAGCTGAGTTTAAAAGAAGTCAAATTGTGTAGGAGTAAAAACTAGAATGGCGGTCTTCCATGGAAGACCCATGTCGCCAGCGTCTAAAAATATTCGGTATACAGGAAGTAGATGAGTTACGGGTAAAAAATCGCGTTACATCATGGAGTACTGTAGGAGCAAGCTACATGCAAAAATCAAGATGCTGTGATATGTAGTTGTGACGCCACAGGATGACGCTTGACACAGGACGACGCAAGACGACTGATAGTGCCAAAGTGACTCCTATATATGTAACACTTTGCAGGTGATATAAAAATTGTTTATGAATGCAGTTATTACGATGTTAAATAATACATATCATGATTTGTTGCGGTTTCAAGTTCTTGCAGTTTTCTTTTATATATTATCGAAAAAAGTGCCAAAGCCAGGCATCCTTCACAAAGCTTTCGTTTGTACTTGTCTTTTTGATGTTTTCTGTTCTTTGTTAAAGAAGGGGGTCTATCTGTGACCATTTCAGGACTTGATTTGAATTATATGCATTTTATTTAGACCATGGGCCAATTGCAGAACCGCGAGCAGCGCCTACTGGCCTCGTTGAAGGCTGCTGGCGGTTGTCCATTGTGGTCTTTTTTTAACTGCCGCTTGATTGTGGGCTGTGTCGCGTACACTTATTCCACATCTCATTATTTTCTATTCAAATCTAAAAGGAAATAAATTATGCGAAGAAAAGAACCAAAATAATGGGTTTACAAGTCTCCCAACATTTGTTTTGGCTGAATAACCAGAATTCAATAACCAGCAATACGAACTTGTACGAAAAAAAACTAGAGAATGAAAGGTGCCCGTAACAGGCGCTTCTGAAGGATAAACTAGTAAGTTGTCTTGTATAGATCGATGTTTAAGTCATTTCTTTCATAACATACATCATGTTCATATTAAAACTTTTGGAATGATTCACGATTTTTTGAAAGTTTATTATGAAAACTTAATATAATACTATTAAGATATAAATTATTGATTAGACTTTATATGACATGAACATATGCTACATGTACTTTATCATATCAGCGACTATCACCACATTCATTATGCAAACTGTTAGTTAAAATATTTTTGAAGGTAATTGTTTATTTTAAATCAGTAAAGAAATATTGCTGAATCTATCTCCTTATAAACGCAATTTACGTGCAACCACGACCAAAATAACCGAACTTGATTCTGTTATTTGTCAAATATTGTCAGTGATAGTTTGAAATTTAAGATTGCAGAACGGAGCTGTTGTTTAAAAAGTCAGGAGTTATAATAGCCCAAAGACCTCACGAATTCTCTCTCTACTACTTTTAAGTAGATTTATATGACCAAACTTCAAGCAAAACACTCGGTTTTTTTGGTAATCATAGTCACCCATAGAAGCAATTGGCTAGCTTGAAGCAAATCAAAATAAATAATAATTATACCTATAGAAGGAATAAAAAGAAAATAAACTTAAGTGCACTTATGCATATTGCATTCAAACACAAATCAGAAAAGCGTTCGACAGTTATTGTATCTGTGCTATAATCGCGTTTCCTAACAGTCCAACACGTGTCAAAAATCATTAATGATTAAAAGAAGTTATATAATTGTTGCGTGTAAAGTATATGCTAAGCTTCCTGGTTAACTCCTTAAGACGAACCAGGGGAAATCAAAGTAAATATCATTATCAGGATTACAACCATGCAATGGCAAAAAAAGTTTTGTCTAATACAGACAAAAAATAATTGGAGTACACCCACACAAAATGAGGGGGTTGTCTAAAGGTGTTCTCATGTACAAATCAAATTATTTTAGAACACAGTGAAGCTGTGTCTCTAAAGGGATTGGTACTTCAAGATTCGTTGCTGCGTGGTTTCCACAATGTAGAATGCAGATTTATGTTTCCACGCAAAACTCATATTTAGTGTTCAAATACGTTTCGAACGTCCTTGGTTAACTACCTGGATGTCCTAGTGTTAAGAGAAAAATATGATGTATCCCTAATTAAGAGACCTTCGAAGACATAATTTTAGCTTTGGTAGCCTCTAAAGGAGGAAATTAACAGGGTTCTCATGTTAAGAATGCTTCGAGAACACCACCCCAGAAATCTGTGGTTAGAGTCGTCCTCTTTGACCTTTCATTTCATTCATCTTTCTAAGAAATAATTACAAGAAAAAACGCCTTCCAATCGCTGCAGACGTGTAACATTCGTGACAACCATAAAAGAAGACTTTAGAATGAAAGTCTTTTTTTTTATCCTTCATAACTGTATTGTTTTTTGGTTTGTTTTTTTTTCATTATTCTTGAAATAGCAAGTGACGGAATTGCACGCCCAACAATTTTAAATTTGTAAATTTCCATAAATAAAATCTAAAGTATAATCTTTATAGACATAATGCCAGTTCCATAATGATGAAAGACTTAAAACATCCAAGCCCTCAAATATTTATGAATATAGATCGTCGTCGCGAAGGGAATTTCCACAACTGATAAATGAATGTCTCGGTCCATAAATAATTCACTTTATTTTGCTGTATATAGCGGTTTATAATATCTATTAGTCGAACTGCTTGGAAAAATTATTGACATTTGGGGTAAAAAATAAAATTATTTTTTGCTTATTGGTCACTAACCAAATTCATTATATAAAAATTACCATCATTGATAAAATTTCCGCACCTATTTAATGTTATCATGATTATGAACTTGTTTACCATCATCCTAAAAGAATTATTGATGTTAGCTTTCTCCGACTGACTGGAAACGCAGACAATACCCAGGTGAGCTGCATTCAGGTTTATTTAATCAAACTAAAAGGAGATTTGCATCGCTCATCCTGTGAATTTAATCCGATATTTTATAAAATAGATTTCCGGAAACGTTGCGAAACCGGTTGCAGGTAAAATGAATCCTGAATAAGTCCAGAAAGCCAAATTGCCGTTTTGATCCGCTTACATTGTGGAAAGCTTAAGCCAGTTGAATTTACATTTTGATGATACATTTAATTCTTAATAAGAAGTTTGCACTATAATGAGGTCAATTATTATCATTTTAGTAAATAATAAATCAATTGCCAAGGGAATTTGTTCATAATTAAACTGGCTTGACTCAAATTAAGAAAACAACAGAAAACAAGCACCATAATAATCAAATTTCACTTAACAGAGTACTTTGGAAAATTTCTAGAGCAAGACAGTCAACTATCAAAATTTCAGATTATCTTCTAGTTTCTTTGGACACTTTCATTTGCTTCTTTCGGGTGCTGCCGAGCGAGCTACAAAGGCACGGTAGCAAAGACTGTAATCCTCCACCTTTGTCTTTCTTTTCAGTTGTTTATTTCCCTCTTTCGCGGATAGCATGAAAACATTGTCCTGGAAAAGAGGGCTCAAACTCACAACTTCTACCCTTTGACCCACCATTGATAATTTGTTTAAATTGATACAAAATATGGAGAGTCCAATCATTTCATGTAGAAATCAAAATAGCAAGGATTACAAAAGATTTAAGCCATATCTAATGTGCGTTTTAATTTAAACAATAATTAAGAGTCACGTTAAATACTGTCATTACATGTTTACTCTAATATTATGGATCTCGGGTTACACTTTGGAAACATTATCGCATGGTTTAGAAACGTAAATCAAGGCCTGTTCAAACACTCCAATCTAAATTTAATATTGAATCTCACACAGACAATGTTATTTTTCATTAACGGATTTCTCCTACGTAAAAAGTAGAAAGTTCAAGCAAATATTTGTTTGATTTAATTCTTGTGGTATTCCAATTGTCCACATCATTACAATAAGCAAAGAAAAATGCCGCATCGTAAAAATCTGTATTTTTGCTTATTTATAGTTATTCTGGATTGGGAAACAAGCTTAATGCTTCAAAATAAAAATGACAACAAGGTTCCAGACAATAAATTTTGCTACGCCTGACGCGCGTTTCGTCTATTCAAGACTCATCAGACGGGCGCTCTACCAAACATATTGAAAATGCCAAACACTATATTATTCTGAAGAGCATAGAACAGTAAAACCAAAAATATCAAACTGGGGAACCAAAGTATGACTAAGATGATCAACCTATGCCTGGGGTAGGAAGAACCTTAGGGTTTAGACATTTTTGAAATTTAAAACGGATACTTTAAAGCTTTGAAGTGTTCTCCATCACAAAAGTGACGGTGCCGGAGCGGGCTAACCTCGGGGAATCAATCCCTCTCCAGTTTGCTAATGGGGCCTTTGTAGCGGTCCCACTGCATTGAGCCTACTCATATGAGATGATCACCTCAATATCCCTATTGTGTCTCACGAGGTTTGGCGCCATAAAACCTGGTTTAACCCACCATTTCGTTTGAAATGCCTGTACCAAGTCAGGACCATTGCGAATCACCAATTCTCCAGTATGATTGATTCGTTTTTCTTATTTTCTCTGGACTATGAGATTGATCATATAAGTTCGGTAGTTTTGTTATTACCTTTATTATCGAACTCTACAAAGAGGTTGACGTGCCATTGATCTCCCCGTACACGGGACAACCAATTTTCGCCCTTTCCGACCACGAATGACTAGCGTCGTTTCTTGAGATCATTCTTGCAAATGGTGTCAAGAGATAGTCGGAAAATTGTCCCATAACGTTTTCACCCCTAGCGAGGATCGAACCACGAACCTTAATGTTAGTAACCATTACACCACCGGCACTCTTATTAATTTTGTATTTTTGCCCATTATAAACTTTTTTTATGTTTAATTTTTGACTGAATTTTTTTCCCCAACTAAATGTCACGAAGCAACTTTTAATGTACTTAAACTTTCATGCGTGATTAGGATTATATAAACAGATTTGATTGCACAATTAAAATCCACAATTGAAAACCGTCAGCAACCCGCTGCAATGTGACCACCACTGGTCGCTGCTCGACGATTTGGAATTGATCGCCAACGTGCGTGGAGAGTGCTACGCTTCATTCACGTATCAAAAACCTTTGTGGACCGCCAAGTAGTGCACCAAATGGGCTTAATTTTCCGCCCTTATCCACCTCTCCCCTTTTCCTGTGGTTCTTCAAAATTTACCGTACCTGTGTTTTCCACCCCATCCCCATATTTCATTTATCATCATCATCATCGTTTTATGTTAATTTTATCGTCCTTTTCATTTTCATCGCCTGTAAATAACCTATATAGCGTTGCACGGGCTTAAAACACCAACTCACTTACTAAATGGAATTGATTCAATATACCAAAACCAAACCAAACAATATCGGCTGACTTGGGGAGAATCAGAGAAAAGACAGCATAAGATACAGAGAAGTGGGAAAACTCTAGTCCTTGTCCTCTGTGCATCCCCTCCCCAGTTATTACAAGGACTATGTAGGTAGGTTAATATATAATACATATGATTTAAAACCAATCATAAAATAATCGCCGAAAACTCGCTTCCGATAAACGACAATGAGATGTGGAATACATTGTTAGTGAACGCGAAACAGCCCACATAGACAGGTACAACCTTAAGCTTTTATACAGAGATTTCTGGCTTAGGAAAGTTACATATCAAAACATGCTGTTTTAAATTTCCATGGCAAATTTGCAAATTGTCGTTATTGTTTATACCTTTTTATAGGATAATTTACTTGTAAAGACAAAATGTAAATGATCGACCCGGATAATGCGTCAGATTATTTGAATGAAAAAAACAACATAAAAACGTTAAAAAACGAATAAAAAAATGGGAGAAGGAACTTTTTATTGAAAACAAATCGCTGTTACTCGGACAACAACAAACGCATGCAAATTTACTATACAAATCTATATTAACTACGATTCAATTTCGTTGATGGAATTATCAATGAAGCTTTGTGCTTTTGAAGTGTAAAGCATAAACTTAATTTGATTATCATTTTGATGTCCAATTTTCAATTTTGGATTAATATGAAATAAATGATGTTTATTATCAGGAATCGTTCGATTGAAGAGAGAATTATTTACTAGATGATTCCGTTGAGGTCAAGCATCTTTTGACCTACATCACCAGAAGGCACAGCTCGGGTCTACGAATCTCTTCATAGCAGCTCGTCCGTCGCGGGAGAAGAGCGCCTGAATTTCAATTTTTTACTTGATCTTAAATTTGATGAAAATTTAGATAATGATTTTAAACACATTGAAGACGTGCATCAGTTTCATTTTAAATCTTTTTATAAGAAAAAATATGAAATTCTGTTGCAAGTTGAACTTGAGCCTTTATTAAGGTGCAATTCCGATCCACGTTGGCTGATATTGTTGCTTTTCCCCTGTTTAATCAATCAAGTATCTTTTCTTATTTTGAATTAGATTGGTATTTGTGAAAGATGAAAAAAAACAGAGTTGAGAAATTAAACAAGGTGGTGGAAGCTGATGATTACGATTGAATTGCGAAAAATGGTTTCAGGATTATTATAACTTTATTAACTTAATAGTATTGTTTAATTAATTAGGTCAATTCTCTTCGATTTATAGAAAATGGATCGTTTAAAAAACAATATATGCACTACTTGTCTATATGACACTCCATTGATTCTGGTTGAAAATGCCCTCTAACTGGTTCAATGTGAATAGGGTTGTATCTAGTACATTATCTTGGATTAATAAAATAGATACAAGGAAATAAAACAAATAAATCTAAAATTAGGAGTCCTTATGTGCTACCATGATTAAGTAAGTAGTGAAACTGTGAACATGCAAGGTAAAGGTTTTAAAATACATTTACAGCATAATCAAATTAACCGTTTCATACCCGTTTTTGGTATTGTATTTTAAAATACAAACTTAAATACCAGCTTTAAAAGAGAAATGTGAAACATGTTAGCTTTGCAAACATAAACTTTAGTGTAAATAGTTTTAAAATCCCCCAAACTTTGTGACATTAATGGTTTAGTCCGATGCGGGATCCAAGTGGTGAATGGACCCGCAGCATAGGCTGGTTTGCGGTAAGAAGCAACCAAGGGTCTTAGGATTCTTACATCGGGTTAGTGCTCAGTCCACAGAGTGACCAAGGTGAGAACCCTAGATAGCTGAATAGGGTACCCCTTGTTCGCAGTCTATAATGCGGAAAGCCTGACAACTGATCATTGTGGGCCAACTTACGTGCGCTTCATGTATTTAAAAGATCCTTTTGTGGACCGCTAAGTAGTGAATCACATGTATAGTAAAATTTTCACCCCTACTTACAACTACCCTTTTTCACTGGTCTTCTTTTTTTGAATTCGTCTTATATTTTGTGTCTACTGGCCATGGCTTTGTCTTAGCCTTTTTGGACCTACGATTTTTGAACGCCCCTTTGGTACTCCATGATTGCTTCTTCTCCGCATTAGTCGACATTTAGTATTACGTCATTGTCCTTTTCTTTCATTTTGTCAAGCAAATAATCTTAAAGTTTGTATATATCATTTATGAGTTTCATATTTCATTTGTCTGCAAGGGAAAAAAGCTTTAAATGCTATTGATTATTTCTAAGCACGGCATGGTGTAGGTATATGTATACCTATTCTTTTCCCGTTCAATTTGACTCTGGTGTCCCCCCCCCCCCCAGTTCTGATGTTTGTGATGCAATAAAGTCATATATTAAATATACATATTAACCTTATTACAATTTTAATTGACCTCTGAGCCACGGCGATTTTGGAAATATCCTGGTAATAAAATCATGGCCGGATCTCCTTAAACAGGAAGTAGGTGAGCGATGAGCGATAGGCCTGAAATCGAATGACACGCTATGGGACACATTCCTGATGCTGTATGATCCTATCAAGTGGCTGCGAGTTACTGCGTGAAATCCGGCCAAAAGTGAAAGTGGGAGAACTGCATGGTGAAACAAGGCCAATCAGAGAAAACGGGGAAGATTTGACTTCCATTGGAAAAACGTGGGATTGGTATGATCGGGCAAGCTGCTCTTAATACGAGTTTTCTCAGTTATCAAATTTCATTTTG
Source organism: Arcuatula senhousia (assembly GCA_963971305.1). NCBI lineage: Eukaryota > Metazoa > Mollusca > Bivalvia > Mytilida > Mytilidae > Arcuatula > Arcuatula senhousia. The sequence goes on along the minus strand of OZ020303.1, from coordinate 37,796,175 downwards.
TTTAATCTTTTTTAGAAAAGTTAAGAGTTTCGAACACTGTATAAAAATATTTTTATGATATAAAGACAAATTATCGTGAAATTAATTAAGAGGACGGGAAATGAATTTCAAAATTTACAAATGGTCGCAGCATTTTAAAAACAAAGGCGTTATTTATTTATTCAGGTAAAAACATACCTCTTACCCAAAAATTCGTCAGAAATAGGTTAACAAATATAATATGACAGATTTTTATCATTATTAAAAATAAAGCCTAAAAGGTACAGTTTACCTTTTGCGTAACAAACATTAGCTAAAAATTATTGTTTAGATGTTTTTAAAGTTCAAAAAGTGGTGTGTTTTTATTTAAATATAACATTGCCATTATTCTTATGGTAAAATATAACAATCGATCGCACAAAAGTTTACGTACTATAGAAAATTTCAACAAAGCATTTATTTTTTTTTATTTGATCAACTACTAAATGATACCAGCAAAGTTTCTTTGACGCACATTGTGTACACAAACACGTTTTTCTGATGAGGATTGAATCAAAATGAAAAAGAGAGCATATATTCTGATTGAGAGTACATATTTGTAGTCTTACCAAAAAATGCCATATACTCATGATAGTAGAAATTACAACATACCATGCATAGAAAACATGAAAGCCAAGAACAGTTTAAAAACAGATTAAATTTGGTTATCAACGTATATGCAAATGCTCACACCTTTCTTCAAATAAAAAACATCTAATACATTTGAAACACTGGTTGAAGCGAAATTCTCTGCTATAAATAACAAAAATGTAATATTTTTTTTATGGATGGAAGCCACAAGAACTAGACAATTAAATAAAACACCACTCTGTTTAGAAAATAACAGATTGGTTGGAAATAACTATGGAATAGTAGTCAAAAGCTTGTCTAAAAACTGCATTTTTCAACATGGGGGTACTAACAAGATATTACCTATACAATACATCATTAATATATTAATGAGGTTGTTTTTTGCTTTTTATTTTCCCTTTGTTATTAGACTGATAAACGAAGTTATATTTGATAAATAATAGATAAATATTTTGATGTGTTTTAATGTCACATCTGTCTACATGTTAAATGTTTACAAAAGATCAAGAAAAAGAAAAACACGATATCTAGGCATTAACCATATTATTGCAAGATATATATATTGGACACGTTTTTGTCTTATTATAAATGATAATGGACAGCATCTTTATCTGAAAATGGGGGTGTCCATGAACACAAAGATTCGAAGTTGTTTTTTGATGTTTTTTCTTGTTTTTTGTTTTTGTTTTTTTTAACATTTTTTGTATTTATTTTGCATTTATTTTATGATAAAGCTTTCCATTTGTTCAATGGAAATCTAAAAGTAAAATAGAAAATGAACAAAATAATATCAATTATGAACGCCACGACGTTTATTTATTATTTAAACATAAAACAAAATTAGTTCAATAAAAATTCATGCAGTATGAAACATAACTTGCTTTAAAACAATTGTACACGGACAAGTTCTTTCCACATGTTGCAAAATGCACGAACTAAATTTGCCTGAGTATTGAATGTGCTTACCTTTTTGCAAGACATCCTGCAGAAATGGAACCAATCAACGTCATAACAAGTTGTGCAAAAATCACCCAGTTCATGTCTTTTAAGTCAGACCGTGTTTGGCAGCCCAAGTCGAACAGGGTTGGTCCAAGAAAAGCTACCCCCATTCCAAAACTTCCAAAAGTTAAACAGTCAGTCATAATGGATATCCAATTTTGTTTAAATAATCTTATGAAGTTGACTCTTTCCGCCGGTAAACTGTCCGCTGGATTAACTGGGTATTGTTTGTTCTTGTCTTGTTCTTCTTCAATTTTCTCTGTCATTTTGTCCTTTGGTTCTTCCATATCAGCCATATTCTATCACAAAATTATATAAATGTTATAACGATTCCAAGCCACTCTCTCAAATCTCCTCCTTCAGCTTGAAACAAGCATCTGCTAACAGAAACCTTTTAAACGTTGCTATCTCCAATACTCTTCATCATTCGTCCCAAAATCAGGCATCGTTATTATCTAGTTCCACCAAAAAAGTATTTGTTTATTGAAAAAAAATGAAAACTAATAATTTTTCACTTGCGATTTAACACCATTCAACGTCGACATATGTTACGAAGTAAAATAACAATAAACGAGAGTAGACAGATACAAGTTGATATCACAAAACTCCGATAGATCGATTAAAGAATTTAGTGGGCAAACAATTCTCCAACAGACAGGTAAAAGACAACTATTATAGCATCTTTTCGAATAGCAGCCGTTGGATACTAATAACAAATCCACGGGATTATTCCGTATCCTGCTTTAAGTCGAATTGATTAGATTTTTACATAAGAAAACATGGTCGAATGTTATGTAGGTATATATTGATAGACTTGAAATTATAAGGTCTATTTAGTTAGTGAACTATTGGTTGAGAAAATTATCTGTTAAGAATGTCTATATTTTAAACAATATCAGTCATCCGTGTCTTTTGAAATTATTTTTACATATGCGTATAAAATATATCTTGTTAGACCAATCTGTGTATGTCCGCAAGTTAACATCTTCGTTATTTAAACCGGATTTTATTTAAATTATTTATACCAATAGTACATGTATAAATTCAAAACTGGTCATATAAGCTTATTTTACAATATTTTTAAAATCCTTTTTAATCATTCGGGAAAATAAACAAAGAACTATTAAGCTTGTTTATTTTACATATTGATGCCATTATATAATAGATAATCTTTCGGACATGCTGTAGAATTTGCCAGTTGATTTAACGGGGAATGACGATAGTACATCATTAAGACATTTGAAAATAAAACCAGTAAATAAAATATTATATATAAAATAAGAATTATACATTTCTTATCAAAGTATAAACATTTTAGACAACAATGAAACATTTCTTTAAAAAATAACCTAAACGCTTTGAACAGAAGACAATGAGTCGTCGAATAAGTGTACGCGACTGTTCATTCTTCCTGAGCACCTGAGTTCACTCTCATTTCTACTTGAGTTCCCGTTTTTGAGCAGAGCTCTATGTAGTTATATAGCTATCTGACTTTCGCGTTTTTTTTCCGTCTAGACAGGGTAAATCGGTCAGGCAATATTCCTACCAGAGGATCCATTATAGAATATTCATCGTGTATAATCATTGTTTCAATGATTTAAATTTTATACAGGTTGTCTTAACTAAGAGGTACATCTTTATACCCCTATAATAAATACAAAATAAATGTGGACTACATTTCACATATCGATACACTAAAGTTGATGTACACTTCAGCGTTGCTGACCTTTTACCTTTAATTTAATCAATACGTCATATATATTTATTCAAGTGGGTTAATTGAGCCAAATTACGGATTTCATAACAAATGTTTAAGTGGGCGGAGCAAACAAACAAAATTTGCTGAAAAACAGATCGTTCTTTATTTTAGTGCTTACATTTAGCTCTGCTTTTAAACGCTTTAGCGCTTTGATTTATTGCTCTATTCATTTGTATTGTGGTGTCTGTTTTTTGTTCGTACTGTTCTCGTTTTTTTCAAGTTTACTAATTTTGTCTTTGCCCTGACGGAATTTTCACATTCGAATGTCCCTTTGGTACCTCTCTGTTTTCATTGTATTTATCTGCATAAAAGTATTGATACTGCTATTGAATCATAAATACAAGAACTAAATGATTTATTCAGAAAAGTTGACAAAAACGTTTCTGCAGCCTTCAGATAAGTAAAAGTAATGTTTCAAAAATTCATTGCAAGAATATTATATACTAACCAAATCCGGTCGTCTCTAAATCGAATACGATCATGCATGTATTTTGGTCTTCATTTCCGTCTGGCACTTGACCTACTGGTCTTATTGGGTCCGGAATCTCAATCAGGTCGTCCATGTGTTCCTTATCACCATCAGGACCCAATGCAATGCCCGGACAATACGTTAAACCCTCTTTCGTTTCATTGCGAAGTCCTTGTTCAAATCCTTGAACCTTTCTTTTCTTTCTGGCAAGTTTGGAAGATGGCAGCTTTTGATATTCCTTTTTCCGCTTCCTTTTCTCATCAAGAGAACGGTTTGTGTGGTTCGTGACTTTTCCAGGTGAAAGGCCGTGTTGTTGGTTTATCTGAAATTTTAAATGTATCTTCATCAGCACATCAGGGATTATATAGTTTTAAGGATCGTAAACTTTCAATATATGGTAATAGGGGTTTACATTTGATTCGGATCCACCAAAATGTTTTGCCTTTGGAACTTTGGTAGAGATAATTTGGTTCAGTGACTCATTGCTTTGAGAACTTCCAATGTTAGTTAACTTTTCCGACTTTTTGGCTACGTTTTGTAAAACTCTGTCAAAGTTTTGTCGAAGGTCTTCTTCTGTTAAATCAAAACCTCCTGGCAAGCCAGTGTGCTTGTATTGGTCTGGATTCTTTAAATGACCACACCAAGATGCGTCACATTGATCGTGCTGCCCGAAAGCATGTGGTATAATGGATGAAATGCTTTGTTCCATTTTAGCAGTATCATCTTTGTTTTGTTCAATGGCATAGGTGACACATTTGATTAGGTAATTAATGACAGTGCCACTTAAGCTTTTGTTGTTTTTCTTAATATCATATAAGGAATTCGATAAAGTTTTTTTAACATGATTTTTATCACTTTTCTTTTGAACGTTTGGATCTACCAAAGCATTAATTCTGCTTATAGTGGTGCTGTCTTCGTCCATTGTGATAGACTTGACACGATAACCGCTGTCCACTAAACTCGAAACTAGTTCCACAGCAATAGCGGACTCCATCGACTTGGCGCTTCCTCCGTAATTTTTTCTACAATCGTGATCAGACGCATCGTCTGTAAATAAGCATTTTCTACAGTCTGTTGATTTTACTCCGTAGCTGATACACTTTCCACTTTTTTCTCCTATGAATGTTGCATGTCCTACAACAAATATATTTTTTTTCGTTGTTTAAAAGGTTATTATGTATCATTCTTGCTAGTTATTACAATGGTTAGAAAATCTGATTAACAGGCAAAAACAGACAGATTCCTTAAAAGATGTGCGCTGGCAAAACAGATAATAAGGGGTAACAGTGATATGTAACACGTAATTAACCACGTATCAATTTCCGAACTTGTGATTAAAAAACTCTAACGAAGTCTCTGGGCTAGAACAAAAGAATAATAGCCTAGTTCTTGGACTGAAAACTTTATTATGAAACTCACCCGTACGACTGTTATAACATCTGCCGCTACCTCTTTTCTGCCATGCTCCGTCAAAGGATACTGATATGAGTTTTTCATCATTCCCGGGTTCTTCTGTATCAGGTGGATTGGACCTTTAAAAATCGTGAATTAAGACATTTTAGTCCGAAAAAAAAAGAACTCTACAAACATTCATATTATTTGTAAAGTAAACAAATCCTTACAGTAGTTTAGAATTACAAAGTTTTCTGGATAAATATGATATAAGGGATAGAGAATTAAAAAGGACCACCCCCCCCCCCGCATTTCAAAAACAGAATGAACAAAGAACATGATAAAAACATGCAGTTTTCGTATTTTTTTTTAATTTCACTTTCAACTTCAAATTTACCGTTCCTTTGTTTCCCACCCCACCCCATATTTCATTCATCATCATCATTTCATGTTCATTTTATCATCCTTTTCATGTTCAATCGCCTGTAAATAACCTATATAGCGTTGCACGGGCGTAAAACACCAACTCACTCACTCACTCACTCACTCAACTTCTTTTATAGACTATACGGTTTTATCTCTATTGTACATGTGCACTTACAATGAAAGTTGTTCTTCCTCTATAATGGCTTCTTCACATGTCGAAAGTGCCGTACTTTCCACCGATTTTCCTATTTCTCGTTCCCTTTCCTTCATTGCTTTGACTGTTAATGGGGGTATATTTAATGTTGAAAACAAACTATTCATCTGTTCTGGACCAAGGCCACAATGTATCATTGCTGAAAAATAAAAAAATATGTCAAGGTAAAAATTGCTGGGTTTCTTTAAACAGGAAGTAGGCGAGCGGAAGATCCGAATTAAAAACCTACGTTATTTGGTCCCATGCATACTGATGCTGCATACTAAATATCAAACAGCTGTGATTAGCTTGGTTACTGACAAACATGTCACGAAAATTATTTCCAAGCCCCGCCCGCACGGCAACATTCGCCATCCGGAAATTTTTATAGAGTCTTTGTGATATTCGGCCAAAAATGGTAATCGGACTTTGATTATACATGTATTATGAACATGTATACATGCCTTTATTATTTAATAGATTTTTTTTATTTTTGAAAATAAGGGAAAAACAGAAACACATTTATGAAGGAATATATTGGAAAAAAATATGTAATTTCTTACCTAGAGCAGATTTGGTATTGATATCAAAAATCTTTACGCAGGTATGTTAATGCACTTTTCAGGAATTTCCGGCAGGACCACCCCCCTTTTTTCGTACATAGCCTATTTTACTTGAACGGAATGTCGTATAGGATATTTTAATAAACCAACAGAAAAAGGATTAGAAATGAATATCTTTGGTGATTTTTTATTCTATTTCATCATTCGTATACCGTAAAAGTTGCGGAAAAGTCTTTATTTAGGGATCGATATTAAAATAGACTAGAACAAGTTACCACACACCAAATTTTGTCTCGAATTTTTTTTCATGGGAAGATATGATACTTAGTTGTGTAAAAACTGCTGAACCCTTAAAAATAAATCATTTCTTCAATTTAAAAAAAAATAAAAATGCTAAAATTGAGCAATTTCGCACCATTTTTCTAATCTTTTCAAGCTAAATTCAAGAAATTCGTTGTGATTTGCGAGAGGGTTCAGCGATTTTATGATAGCTGTTTATGTTCGAAAAGATATATTTAAAGGATTAGGGATTTTGTTTACTGTGGTAACTTGTTCTAGCTTGAAAAAGAAAGCCCGTTGTCTGGATTCCAGTATTTCTCCATTACTGTCAAACGCCGAGTTCATCAAGTCCCTTGCTCAAGTTGTTTATTTAGAACTGGGAAGTAAAAAAGACGTTGTATGGAGGGACCACACAGATAGAAATGACAAATTTATTACACACACTGAGATGATTATAAGTGACAATAAGCAAGAGTTGGACTCAGATTTAGCATTTAAAGTTGTCGTGTATCTCACAACCGGTAAGATCATGGTACAAGGTAAAGGATATGAACAATTTGGGAGTAAATACTTTGAAAAATGCAAGGAGCTTGTAAACGAATTTATGAGAAATATAGAGACTTGTGTTAAAGATCAGAAGGGTCCAAATGTGCACAAACATGTACCTGAAACAGTTGATGTATTAGAAGAGGTTAATTTCAGTCAATCCCTGTTTGACGAATCGTTTGACATTGAACAAACAGTACCAATGAAAGTTGTAAACTGTGAAAGTAATGTTTCCAAGGAAAAACCCTGCAAAAAAACGCTTAATATAAGTGATCGTAAAGATTTGAAAAGGTCAAATTCAGAATCTAATATTATGAGTAAAGTCCTTGAACAAGTTGACGATCGTATTGCAGATAAAATTATCCACATCTCACGTAGAAATGACATTATTGAAAAATCTTTGAAAGACATCACAGAAAAAATTGTTAAAGTGCTGCAAGTCCAAACTGAAAATAAAAGTGAAGTTACAAAAGAAGTTCTAAAAATGTCAAGTGAAATTAAAACCCTGCAGGATACTCTTAGTAATAAAACCATGCAAACCAATGAATCCGTCAAAATAACATCTATGGAGAAAAGAATCAAAGATAAAGATGCTACAATTGAAAAACTGAATAACCAGCTTGAACGGACCAAACTAGAAAATGAGCTTTGCGCAGGTGACAAAATTTCAAGATTAGAACATGATAAAATTACAAAAGAACTTAAAGTTGAAATTCAAAAAATGAGAGTAGAGAATGAGAAATTACAGGATGATATCAGAAAGAAAGAAGAAAAGATTGAAGGTTTGAGACATATGTACGATGAAAGAATACGTGACAAAGATAAATTAGTTGATAAATTACAAGATCGATTGCAAACTCAGTTATATGATGCACAAGGGGGTGCTTGGTCGAAAGTAGTATCCGAAAAGAGTCATCAGCAAGATAGACATGATGTAGAACAAAATTATTTCCATTCAGAGGAAAAACGTGAAAATGAAACGGCTCGGCAAAACATCAATTATGATAATGAAAGGTCAAATTATCATGATCAAGATAATCAATTTGAAAGAAATCGTGCCCATAATTCGGACAAAAGAAGTTTTGATGTAGTAATGTTACATGACTCAATTTGTAAAGATATTGATATTCATCGTCTACTTAGGAATACTAACAGAAATGGTGAAAAGTGTACAACATATACTATTGAAGATACTTTGAAATTCTCCACTGAAAAACTTGATCATGCTGGCACTGTCATTCTTCATGTTGGCATAAACGACTTGAAGCACTTATCCGTAGATGATGCATTTAGGTCTTACGAAATTCTTATTCAAAGCCTCCTTTCAAAGTGCGACTCCTTATTGATATCAATGGTTACACCATGTTTTCATGATCATCTAAATCAGAAAGTGGTGGAGTTCAATGAGAAAATTTTTTCTACATTTCGAGGTTCAGACAAGGTGAAAATTAATGCAAATTCTAATTTCATTCGTAATGGCAACCTTCCACGGTTTTTATTTAGTGATCATATCCGTCCTTCAATGGCAGGTGTTAGACTTTTAGCTTCAAACATCAAGAGTACCCTATTTGGTCAATCAGGAAGGCAGAGAAATGATCAGCAGTCTTCTAGTTGGGGTCAAAACTATCGACATCCATCGTTAAATTTTAGTGGTAGACAGAATTACAGCAGACAACAAAACTTTGGTCAAGCAGGCAAAATTAACACTTCTCAGTTAGCTTCAAACATAGCAGCAGCAATTGTAGGAGCTCTTAATATGTAATATGTACATGTATTATGCCCACTATGTTCTACTGACAATAGTTGTTTGTATTCTTTGGAATTTTTGTGTTTTTTTTTGTTTTTTTTTTTTTTTTTTTTTTGTTTTTTTTTTTTTTTTTTTCTTTCTTTGATCGGACTGTCTGTCTTACACACTTAACCTTTTGTTTATAATTAATTGTTTAAGAAATACAATTGATATTGTAATGAAAATTTGTATAATATATTTATAATTAGTTGTTTAAGAAATACAGTTGAGATTGTAATGAAAATTTGTATAATATACTCCATTTACATTAACATGTAGTACTTAAAGTTGGCTTTTTATGCCAGTTAGCCTATGCAATTCAGGTTTATTTCTAAGTTCATCACATTTAAGTGCATAATTATTAAGCTTTAATCTTTTTCTGTTTTTTATTATTCGAAAGAAAATGAAAAGTTCAAGGAAAATATAGTCATACAGGTCATACAACTATAGTGTATTGCACATAAAATTGTTATTGAATTCAAAAGTCAAATGAATGTTTGAATATACATAATTTTTGAACCAATCAATTTATATTCTTATTAACCTTCTTAATTAAGGTTACATGTCATTTAATAATAGTAATTTTTAAATACATGTAGATATAAAGTTATTTCTTTCATTTTCCTTTGTGTACTACAATTGGCATTTTTTCTCATGAGTGGAAAGCTAAAATTGCAATGGGTAAATTAACCACAATGAAACAAATATCTATCACTGGGTGGAATGTCAATGGGCTGCAATCAAACTCCAATGGGGTGAAAACTAAAAAAGTTGAAACAGATGAATTTAAAAAGTATTTGAAGTCAGATATAGTTTTTCTTTCAGAGACACATTGTTGTTTTAAAGATTCTCTTTCTTTAGATGGTTATAAATGTTTTCCTAACTGTAGATCTATCGAGCCTAGTAAAAAGAGAGGCGGGCTTGCAGTCTTTATTAAAAGAAGTATTATTTCAGGAGTTTCCTTGATTGATAAGTCTCAGTCTGAAATGATGTGGTTTAAATTAAACGCAAAGTATTTTGGATTTACAAAAGATTTATTTTTATGTTTTGTGTATATTGCACCCATTAATTCCACCTATGTGAAAAACCAAGAGTTAGACAAGCAAGTTTTTGCTAAGCTAGAAGAGGATTGTTTAAAATATAATTTAAGTGGTAATATATTGGTTATGGGAGATCTTAATGCGCACATAAATTGTAATGATAATGATTTTATTATAGATGACTCTGATGGAATCTTGGACAATGTTTTACCTAATAATTACATCTCGGATTGTCATCAATTATCTAGAAATACAGAAATTTATCAAAAAACTAACTCTTATGGTAGAAATATTCTGGACCTTTGTATTGGTAATCAGTTAAGGATTTTAAATGGGAGGACCATTGGAGACTCTGTAGGAAAAGCTACTTATTTTAATTATAACGGAGTTTCTGTAAATGATTATTGCTTATGTAGTGCTGACTTTCTTAAAAATGTTTTAAATTTTACGGTAGGGGAATACCTTCCAAATTCATCTGATCATTGTCCTATAACAGTTAAGATTTTTTCCAATGTCAAATGTGTTCCATCAGATAGTGCATTAAGACCCAAACCAGTCAAAGTCAAATGGTCAGAACTGGCAGAGGAGCAGTTTGTTTTAAATTTAAATAAATTGGATACAAAAGATATTAATGAAAAAATAACATTATGTAAAGAAAAAAATAGTGTAAATCATAAATTACACTTAGACAAATCACCCGAGCTAGATGGAGTAGTGGAAAATTTCTCAGAATTGCTTAAAAATGCAACTGTTGTACCTAGACTTAATCTAAAGTCTAAAAACATGTCTAGAAAAAAGAAGCCAAATAAACCGTGGCATGATAATGAATGTGAAGTTAAATTAAGAAATATTAAAAGTCTGGCTAGAAAACTTTCCAAGTCACCTTGGGATATCAATTTAAGACATAAAGTACATTTTGAAAAGAAACAATATAATCGTCTGATTAGAAAAAAACACAGGATTCATAAATCAAAACTTTTAAACTGTATGATGGATGCATCTGAAAAAAATCCGAATGAATTTTGGAAATTAGTTAATTCTCTCAAAGATAAAAGAGACGATCCAAGTTGTAATATTGCCTCTCAAGATTGGTCTATATATTTCAAAAATTTAATGAATAAAAATTACACAACTTGCTACTCTGCCAGTGATGTAAAAGAGTGTTTGAGTAATAACAATGAAGTGTTGAATGGGGATATTTCAGCTGAGGAACTAGTAAAAGCGGTGAAATCGCTTAAAAATAATAAGTCGACAGGTTTAGATGGTATAAGTAATGAGATGATCAAGGCATCATCAGGTATTTTTTCAAAATTGTATGTAGAAATTTTCAATATTATATTGAAAACAGGTACTTATCCTTCAATATGGAGAGAAAATATTATTAAACCATTATTTAAAGGAGGTGACATGAATGACCCTTCTTGTTACAGAGGAATTGCTTTATCCAGCTGTCTCAGTAAACTATTTACTAAAATTTTATTTAATAGGTTAGAAGTTTTTCTGGAAAAGAATGATATAATTTGTAGTGAACAAAAAGGTTTCAGAAAGGAAATGAGAACTAGTGATCATATTTTTACTCTAAAAACATTAATAGATAAATATTTCAAGAGAAAGAAATGCATCTTTGCTTCTTTCATTGACTTGAAGAAAGCCTTTGACACGGTCAATCGCAGTGCTTTACTTTTTAAATTATCTCAGTTGAACATTCGTGGTAACTTTTTTAATGTTCTAGTAAATATGTACAAAAATGTAACATTTTGTGTATCACTTAATGATGGGTTAACTGATAATTTTGAAACCAATATTGGTGTTAAACAAGGTTGTATTCTAAGTCCTACATTATTTTCCCTTTACATTAATGATTTAATTTGTGAATTTGGAATTGACTGTGAACCTGTATTGTTGAATGGAAAATCTATACCATGTTTATTGTATGCAGATGATATTGTGTTATTGTCTGAGTCATCTAATGGTTTACAAAACTCTTTAGATAAATTGAAATCTTTTTGTGATAAATGGAATCTTGAAGTGAATATAAACAAAACAAAAGTTATTATTTTTAACAAATCTGGTAAAATGCTTAAAGGATATTCATTTTATTACAATAACCAACTTTTAGATCTAGTAAAGCAGTATAAATATCTTGGTATTATTTTAAAGCCATCTGGTTCTTTTGTTGATGCCATTTGTTATTTATCTAAGAAAGCCAAGAAGGCCATGTTTTGTATTAGCAAAGCTATTTTTTCAGAAAAAAGTAATATTCCACTACACATGAAACTATTTGATACATGTGTGAAACCTATTTTATTGTACTGTAGTGAAATATGGACTATACCTCAGATATTGAAAGGTAAACATTTTATGGATTTTGAACATAACTATGATCAATTCATCCCAACCAAAATACAACTTCAATTTTCAAAATACATACTGGGAATTCATAAGTCAGCTTCTAATTTAGCAGTTTTTGGTGAGTTGGGACTGTACCCATTGGCTATAAATGCACTGAAATCTAGTGTTGAATATTGGTTTCACATTTTAAAGGCAAAAAATACTGACATAATTTCTAAAGCTTATGAAGATAATATATCAGTTGGGAACAGTTTATTTGATAAATTTAAATTATTCTTGAGTTTTATTGGTTTTAACCATGTTTGGGAAAACCAGGGAACTTTCTCTATTAAGAAAACCCTGAATGCCATATTTGACAAGTTAAAGAACAGGTTTCAGAGTCATTGGCTTAAAATGATGTTTGATGATAGAAGATCAGTTGGTGGCAATAAGTTAAGAACATATCGAAAGTTCAAAAAGGATTTCGAAAGGGAAAAATATTTATATACTGATGTTGATAAGCGTGTACTTTCAAATTATATTAGAATTCGTATTAGTAATAGTAATTTGAATATTGAAAAAGGAAGACATAAAAATTTAGCAGTAGAAGAAAGGGTATGTGAGTTATGTCATGATGGTATTGAGGATGAGTTTCACTTTTTAATGTATTGTTCAAGATTAATTACAAAGTCAACGTAAAGACCTTTTTTGTAGTATTTCTGAAATATTACCTTCTTTTTCAAAGTTATCTACGGAGAAACAGTTTTTATTTCTTCTTACAAGCAACGATTTAGATATATGTAAAGTTATTATTACTGGAGTAAACAATATGTATAATTGCAATCTAAAGTTAAAAGAAAAATATTGATTAATAACTATTTGTGTCCTTTTAAGAATATCAATAAGTTGGGTCAAAGATAGATAACTCTATTCAGGTTCTAGTCCTCAGCTGGAATAAAGCATAACTACTAAAATGGGTGTCTTATTATAATCAAAAATTGCTCGCTTATATATAATATGTTTATATTAAATATGCCTGTATTTTATGTTCATATGAACACTTGTTTTGTTATTTTGTATTTGTATTTTGATGATAGATCAATTTTTGGTCTTTATATCAATAAAATTACTTACTTACTTACTTACTTACTCAAGATCTACGGCGTCAACAACGTGATGACGTCATTATTTATATTTCTATTAATTTTGCACAGTGCGTGTTCGCTGATAACATGATTTTGTTCGTGATTTTAGTTTCATATTATTATTAAATTGTGAAGAAATGTTTGTAGTTTTGTAGGCGAAAGGAAAGCGGCAGTCGTACATTGTAGTACATGTGCCTGACACAAAAGTTAGTTTTTCAGCTAAAAGGGGGAGGGGCGGAGTAAACTTTTATTAAGCTTTTATAAAGTACGGTAGTTTAATAATGTTCCCCCGGGCCGGGGCATACAGGATAGGTATACAATCTGTGCACTAGGTCATACAGATAACAGAATAATACATGTCATACTACAGATAATGCTTTTATGCAGTGGTTTTATGTCATAGAACCTCAACACATTTCTTTTTTAACTGTGACTTTTTTGTAAGTTTAAGACTTTTGGTTCCATTTATAGTTAAATATGTCTATTAAGTAACCAAGCAAAGCTCCTAATTTATGTTAAATTTAACTGAACACAACTCAGGGTCATCATATTCCATATTTATCATACTATTTTTTTCTTATTGCTGTGTTTCTGCTTTGCCTTTGATTTCATGAGTAAAATCTGTTTGAAAAGTGTACAGTGTCCATTTATGATGCTATGATTTCAATCAGACTCAGTACTTATATTCATTTTGTTGTCCCATAAATACTGTTTTATATCTCAGACTTTTCACTCATTTCATTGAAAGAATTTAATTTAAATGATCTGAGTATATGAATTTATGCTCAAGTATTTTGTTTGAATGTAAATTTGTTTTATATGCATGCTTTTTTGTGTCCTTTTTGGTCTTCATGCTTTGTCTTTGTTTGTATGAAATGTACTTTTTGTCAATTAAAGCATTAACATTTTTGACTTTCTATATTCTATCCAAACTAAAGTTTATCTGGGCATACTGGTAGCTATTAAAACAATAAGAATGTATTTGTGAAAAAAAGAACAGAATATCACAACAAAACCTTTTTATATTATGAATGTTAACACTTAAACACATACAGCTATCCATTCCATAGAAAAAACTTTAAAGGTAGGGTGGTGATCCTTCATTGAGTTTCACAGAGTGAGAATATTAACTTTCATCATACAAGTGCACACAATTATTTTATGCCTTCATTTAATGAAATAACCACTTTTATTATTCACACTTTGAAAAATCCAGCTCCTCAATTTCTTGAAATGTATATTATGATTATGTTAATATAAACTTATAAGGAAAGATGTTTTCCTTCATTGAATTCCATAGAATATAACATCCATCCTATAAAAGACCATTTATTTAGTCACACATTCATCATAGTTTTGTAAGAACTACACACCAGATGTCATCAAGGAAGAAAATTGCAAGCTGAAAATAATTAAACAAATATTTTAAAATGATTAAAAGACATTATATCAAATGATATATTTTATAGTTATTGTTAGTCTATCACTTTAAAGAAAATGGATTACAAAAACATATACAATTTGATCTACAATTCTTTTTTAACTAAAAAGGTACTATTCTATACTTTGAAATGCAAAAATGAAAACCTTCAAAAGGAATACCTCATCATAAACTAGTTATAGCAAATGGTAGATTAATATTTAAAAAAAGATAAATGAACATATGTATAAAGCATCTCCTCATTATAAAAATACTTATCTTAGATACACCAAACTGTATGCTTTTTAAAGTGCTTATTATTTTTCAAATATCAAAATTTTCACATGCAAACTTTCAGAATAACATAAAATTCATGATTTTTTTGATATATCTATGTTGCCCAAGACTTTCATTCAAGTAATGAATATAATGCTAAAATGTAGATCTATATAATAAATGTGATTTTATTAAGTATTTAAATGAATAAATAAAAGCAAGTACCCCCCCTTTTTTGTAGAAGTAATGCCAACATGTTTTATTGTGTAATTTAAGCGCATATGGCATTAGAAATAAAAGATATAACTTACTTGTTAACCTGGAAAGTATTGTTTGTCTCCATTCACACCAAAACAAAATTTTGTAAACATTTTCTAAATGGCGCACCTGTTGAGTCGTCGCCGTCATAACAAAAGCTTCTTTGGGATCATGAGAACCAATACTAAAAATGCCTTACTGTCTCATTGTTACAAGTATTTGCTGTGATAAATACGTTTCAAATTGACTAGATAGTTGTGTTGTTGTAACAACATATAAAGAAATGTCCTTAAATAGTGTATTGATAACATAAACGTCATAAAACTTAAGCGGAAATGACATATTCTCCTAACGTCATAAAATATACAATTCGAGTCAAAAACGGTAAAAATCGAAATTCCGGATATTGTTTCTCAAACGGCATTAACATACCTGCGTATTCCTTTATCCTGCTTGTTCGGATGTTTATGTCGCTTTCCTGTATGCACTAAATTAACTGCCTTGCAACTGACACATTTGATTTTCAGTCTTCACAGTCTTCAACAAGGCCAGAACAAAGGCTTTGCTCGCTGTTTTGCGATTGGCACAAGGTCAAGTTAAAATGCTGTCAGATAATTGCCCGACCTTACCTATTCTTCCTCAACACCTTAATTGTTTCCCATACCCACTTTGACAGCATTTGATGTTCATTTTATCACCCTCCCCGAAATAGCCGAATTCGAAATCTATTGAACCTAACCAATAAACATTAAAATTTTAAAAATTTCTATATTTTGCTTTATTGAACATCATTTCCAAGTGTATACCATCTAAAATTAATACTCTTTTACGATATTATATGGGATTATAGTTCTTTCTTTGGTTTTCTGTCCCGTGTGGGTTCCAGGTGACGTATTGGCTAGCAACAGTGCTAAGCTTGTCGGTTAAAGTGCGCCCAGAAACCTGACATCGGTTCAGGCCGCTTTGCCCACAAAGCATTGGGCAGCTCCATCATAATGAATGCCGGGGTCGTCAGGCTCAATTCGGAAAACCTGAACATAGTGCATGGTGCACGTGTTGGGATAAATGTCACGTTTCTCGCACGATAAAGAACCCTGCTGCAGGTCTCGGTAAGAGTAGGGCCCGTAGGATCCCACACAGGAGGCTAAATTCCCTGCCCCTATCCATCGCTCTATTTTCCAGTGCAAAACTCTCCTCCCCGATTAGCCTTGTGTCCCCGTTTCCTCCACTTCATCATGATGCATATTCATTGTATAACCCCTTTCATGTTAATCTCTCGAAAATAGCCGAAATCGCACTGCTTGGGAGTAAAGCAATAGCTAACTAACTAACTAACTAACTAAATACTTAAATGGTTTTCTGTCTCTCTTTTGCTCAAACCATATTAACAGGTGATTACACATAGTCATATTACTGAGCGTGTTTCATAGGTTATCGTGAAACATTAAAACTCTTTACTAAAATTTGTTATAAGTATGCAAAAGTCGAACGCTATGAGCTTTTTTCTTAGACCCAAGGATTTCAGAAGCAGAGGTATCGATGGAGCATCAGAATGTCAAAGTTCCGAAAGGGCAAATCCAGTAAAAGAAGCAGACAAAACAAAAATACAAAAACAACTGAATTGCAATTTGAACAACACAAACTCAAGTCTTGGCGAAAGTGGACTCAGGTGAAAAAACTAGAAAATAATTCATTGTTTAACATAAAATTAGCAGTAACTTAGATGCACTTGTTTCCCTGTTGGTCCGATTAATAAATTTTGATATTAATATTCATAGAAACTATGAAATCAATACAATACACAACAGCTTTTCGATTTAATACAAATGCATCAATGAACTTATGAGGAAATTATTCTTATATTGCACATTTGAAATGCACCACTTCAAGCATTGTGCAAGTTGGCTGTAACATAATGTATTCAAAATAAAATTATATGTATATATAAATGAATGAGTATGTTTTACTAAAGTATCGATATGTAATTGCTATATACAATGAAATGAAAATATCCTTTTTTTCGTTTTTAAATATTTTTTTTAATAACTATTAAGATAAAAGGTGGATTTAGGACCGGCGTGCCGGGCACGCGCCCTCCCGTTTGATAAAAAAACTTGGTTAGGAATTGTATTTCATGAAACAAGAGGTCCAAGAGGAGTTTTTATTTGTGCGCCCTCCCATTTGAAAATTTCTGGATCCGCCACAGAAGATACATATTTTACATTTAACAAAATAATGCTAGATATAAGCAACGTGTTCTGTGCGTACATTCTGTAAAAACAACATCTTTTTATACCCCCACTCGTAAGAGAGGGGGCTATATTGCAATCACCTTGTCTGTCCGTCCGTCTGTCCGTCTGTCCGTCCGGTTTAATTTCTCTGCTTCTATTTGATGGATTGGTTTCAAATTCGGTACACAGCTTCAGCATGATGAGTTATACCATGCCTCCCCTTTCCAGGTCAGTCCATCATCTACTTCCTGTTTTCAGAGCCGACTTAGACTTTTTTAGGGTAAAAAATTGAAATGTGAAATTTTTCGTAACAGATTTCTTGGTTTCTACCGGATGGATCGGTTTCAAATTTGGTACACAGCTTCAGCATGATAAGTTATACCGTGCCTCCCCTTTCCAGGTCAGTCCATCATCTGCTTCCTGTTTTCCGAGATGACTTAGCTTTTTTAGTGTAAAAAAATTGATATCCGAAATTTTTCGTAACAGATTTCCCGGCTTCTACTGGATAGATTGGTTTAAAATTTAGTACACAGATTCAGCATGATAAGTTATACCGTGCCTCCCCTTTCCAGGTCAGTCCATCATCCACTTCCTGTTTTCCGAGCCGACTAAGTACTTTTTATGGGTCAAAAATAGACAATTTTTCGTAACTGATTTCTCGCTTTCTACAAAAGGGATTGATTTCAAATTTGGTATACAGCTTTAGCATGATGAGTTATACCGTGCCACCCCTTTCCAGGTCAGTCGGTCATCTTCTTCCTATTTTCTGAATGGTCGAGTGGGGGTATGTTAGCACGACTTAGTGCAACCCCTTGTTGCAATAGCTTCTCAAACCATTTTTTTAAAACATATGGGGCTTCTTCTTTATTTCTTAAAGGGTCCAAAAAGAAGAAAATGCAACGTTTTACATTGTAAACGCTAAAAATTAATGAGGCAGATAATATTTTTACCCAGGATAATCGCTGTAGCTATTAGCCACGGCTATAGGTACGATAGCTATTCAGTAACGGACCAATCAAATGCTAGCTGGTGGTCATGTTGCCTTATAACATATCAATATATGCTCGCAAGATAGTTCCTTTACCAATATCTAATTACTACTCTACTCTGATACTAAACATAAACAATCTTTAATATTTGTAGATTATCCCGGCTGTTAGTACTTTCAGTACTTTAATTTTGTTTTGTTTGTATTTAATGAAAAAAGCAATACAAAGGGGCAATGAGGTTGCTCCAAAACAGATGAGTCAGGGAATAAAGTGGTTTCATTACTATTCGTGGGGTATCAATCTTCGTAGTTTTCGTTGGTGGCGTTGACGAAATTTGATACCACACGAAAAGGAAATTTAACATTGATCTGTATGCTGCAGAATTCAGACCCACGAATTTAAAAATCCACGAACTTATCAATTTTTATCATTCCACGAAATTTGGTACCCACGAAAATAGATGAATCCACAGTAATTTTTGGGGCTCTTCAGTAATCAATTTAACCTTTACTATGTAAGTGGATAGGGGATATAGAAAGTGATTCAACAGCTCACATTTTTTAAATGTTTTCACATTTAGAGCGACTTTAGTGTCTAACATATACATTCATTACGATTTGTATTAATGCAATTATTCAAATTAATAAATTTATTTGCAAAACATAAACCCTTACGGGTCAAAACAAAACAATCACAAACAAAGACCACATAAACAGAAATAAATTGTTTTACGTGTAGCTTGTTTATACAACGATCTTCATATCTTTAGAAGTTGTGATTATGTATATATACATGCACGTTTATTGCTATTCTTAAACCCCCAAAACGTGTCGTAATATTGAATCATTGCCTACATCAATTACACAAATCGCTGTTTTCAACTATCTGTTTTTTCTTGTGTGTTTTGAATGTACAATGTCCACCGTTTCTTTTCTCAAGCATTTTATTTATATAATAACAGCAGGTACGCTGTTCCTTTTAAAGATATTTAGTATTATATTGTGTTTTTTTCTTTTTCTTAGGTGGATGCATAAACATTGTTCGCTGTTTTTTTCCTTTGTTTTGCGTATTTTCGTATCAGAGATGCTTCCGTAAGTATTTTCGTATCCATCGTATGTGCTCCTTCTTTTGAAGTTTTTGATATAAGATGTTTTTTAACAGCATGTTGTCCACGAATTTGTTTCGTTTCCTACATACAAAAGGAAATAGGTTATAGAATAAACATGAAGTGAAGATGAAGGGGAGGAAATGAGGACACAAGGCCAATCGGGGATGGGAGTTTTGACATTCACTGGAAAAAGGGGATGGGAAGGATCGAACAATTTAGTCTCCTGTACGGGATCCTTCGTGCTCTAATCTTATCGAGACATTCAACATGGTTCTTTGACGTGCAATGAACGTGACATTTTCCCACCAAGGTGCACCACTATGGTTTGGTCAAGTTTTCCGCATTATATATCATATATTATCAATAAAGCTACTCATGTTATCTCTGTAAATTAAAATTTTAGAGGAACATTCGTAAACAAATGTCATATTATTGCATCAATTATTAATCAACTTTTATATATTTGTCAAGGAATGGTTGGTACATTAAACGTACAAATTTTAGAATTATAACGGAAGCATTGATTTGCAATATAGACTGCAATTGAACGGAACGATGGCTTTTCTACAATAATTACGCTATATTGTGTAAAGTCATGTCTCTTGAGAACTGAGAGCATCGATAATGACTTTTAAACCAACTTTTATTAAAGACAAGTGCCCATTGCTAAAAGCAGCATTATATAAGTTTACATAACTTACGTAATCCATTAAATCACTGCCTGACATTGCTTTCAAAAACACCTTAAAAATAAAGCATAGAAATTGCTAGTCAATTTTCACTGTGTTGTTTAATGATACCCAAACAAAGCAGGTCTTATATCAATAAAAGCAAAATCAGAACTCCTCTTTGTAGATTTTTTTGTGATTTTAAACATCGATTCTTTTTTAAGCTGTTAAGTTCATACCACTTTCTCTTATTATGCCATTTGTCTGAACATTTTATTTGAACATACTAATGTTTATAGTGAAAACATTCTAATGTTTATAGTGAAAAATTACATATTACAAAATATAAAAAATCATTTTGACCAATGCCTTTGTAGATTCTTGGTGGCAGAATAGGCCTGCATGCATCAGCGCTAAGCTTGTCAGTATAAGTCCATTTTTAAAATAGTTCTCAGAAACCTGACACCGAGTAGGCCACAAAGCAACGAGGTCCCAGGCGGTGAAATGGGACAGCCCTGTCATAATGAATGCCGGGATCGTCGGGTTATAATGCGGAGAACTGATGCAAACCATAGTTGTGCACTGTGTTGGGAAAATGTCACATTATTCGGAGTTTAAAGAAGCCTGCTGCAGGTCTCAAAAAGAGTAGAGCCCGTAGGATCAGCCATGCAGGAGGTTTAAATGGCAGATCCCCCCTTTTTTCCAGTAGAATTCCCTCCACTTCGTCATCATTTAATGTTCATTTTATCATTTCTTTCATGATATAGCGGAATTCGTGTTGCGTGTGAGGATGACAATAACTAAATAACTAAAATTATGATATTATAACGAATTCACTCATAAAACACGGCCACTCGGCTAAGCATAATAGTCTTTTAAAATAGAAATGTTGTTTTCTTCTTCCTATCGTTTTACTTGTTAGGATTTATTTTGGATTTTAGTTGATGTAGCTACACGTGTTGAGTACTAGTTTCCAGGATTCTTCCTATTCGATTCTTTAAATACCCTCGTAAAAAATAAGAATTATTTGCACCTCATATAATAAAGAAGGCTTTTGGTTGGTTGATTACCAGAGAATTTATTACATATTTCATCATTTCTAAGGTATTTTTAAAATAGTTTTTGCTGTCACCGGTGTATTATCTTAAAAATTTGCCTGTTTTAACCCTCAAGTGCGGGGTATTTGGAAAAACCTTCGTGTTCGTGCAGGCTGTTCTTGCTTGCTATAGCACACCCGTCGTACTGCCAATTGTCAATTCAGTTGGTCAAATTCGGTAAAGGAAGACAGAAAAAAAACATCATCTGCAATAGCGACGTCATACGGGGTTAGTAAGATATGCTCGGATCTGCAGTGGTGTTTCTGATTTTAATAATAAAATTACCGTTTTATTACTGAAAAAATATTTAAACAAGGTTATCGATACCACAAATTAGTAAAATTCTTTCTAAATTTTGCCACAAGTATCGATCTCTTATTGAAAAATTTAATTGTACACGTCGTTTTCTGATAGTGAAAGGAATATCACATCCTGAATTTTATGGTAATTTTTTGGCAGAAATATTGATAACTTGATACTTACTTTAAAACTTCCATAAACGTTTTTAGTATTGTCACTTTTAAGCATTATAGCGGTCGGTTTTGTGTGATGACACTTTACTAAATCATTATTGTTTGAAGTGTTGTGTCGAATTTAAAATCGATATGTTTGATTTTTTACATCAGTCGATTGATGATTATCAGCTAGCTGTCAGTAACGGCGAGTGTACTATAGAGAGTTCCTTTACCGTCCTTTTATTTGTTCTTGTTGTTTTTTGTCTTAGGTTCTCTCTAGTGGAATTGGACTTTGATCGATTTGATTTTTAATGTATGTTTAGTTTTTGTTCTTTGTCTAGGAATATTGATAGGGGGAAGGTTGGACCAAAAAAAAACTAGTTTAACCTCGCCACATATAATATGTGCCTGTCCTAAGCCAGGAATCTTTGACAAAGCTTTCTTTTGTACTTGTCTTTTTGATGTTTTCTGTTCCTTGTTTAGAAGAAGGAGGTCTATCTGTCACTATTTCAGGACTGGATTGAATTAAATGCATTTTATTTAGACCATGGGTCAATTGCAGAACCGCGAGCAGTGCCAAATGGCCTCGTTGAAGGCTGCTGGCGGTTGTCCATTGTTTTTTTTTTCTAAATTGCCGCTTAATTGTGGGCTGTGTCGCGTACACTTATTCCACATTTCATTATTTTCTATCATCTGAAAGATAGAAATCCCACATTTTTCAATCAGCGCATGATGTCTTCCGTTAATTTTTGGAGTAAGGACAGTGCTCAATCAAGGAGCAACCTAACCTTGTGTAAGCAATTTTTGTGTCAAACGTAACGCTCTATTAGAAGTCTGCTCTATATGAATGAAGAAACAAAGAAACAAATCAGTAAGAAAAGATGCACAATTCGTACCCATTGGAATTCCTATTGTTTGCTGAAAAACGCGTCCACCAAACTGAACAAATATATAAGTCCATTATTAAAATACCTCTCAGAAACCTGACACCCAGTAGGCTACAAAGCAACAAGGTCCCATGTTGTCTATAAAAAAGTTGAGCATGTCGATTAATAAGTACCGTATTTGGTCTTCTGTAAATTTGTTCTTTTTCATAGAATCATTGATGACAAAGTATATATACCTGCACTTTCCACTTTTATAGAAAAAAGCGTTTAATAAGTTATGCCAGTCGTAATTTGAGTTGTTCATTTAGAATAGAAGTATGAAGTTTAAGAAATCGAAAAAATATTACTTAGTATGCTGTTACAAGATAACTGAATTAGAGTTAAGAATCTCCATCAGTTAATTCGAATTCTTCAGGAATATATAAATATTTCTAGAGACCAGATTTTATTGCCATCAATACTGTAGTCAACATCACTGAAAGAGGTTGGATGACCCCGCATTGAAGCGCTGTTGTTATGGATTTTTATGTAGTTAAGGAATCCAATACAGGGATGAGATGTCATCAGAATTTATCTTGACCATAACAATGGCGGAGGAAACTTTATGATATCGGTAAGGATGTATTTCAAATCTAGCTTTACTTCAACGATTTTTTCTGTTGATAAAAATGGTAGAATGTTTTATTTGATATTCGGTGTAATTGAACACATATGTCATGCTTTGTGGGGTGTTTGCAAAAAAATGCCAGTCCCGAAATGAAATTTCCTTCGTCCTTCGGGCTCTGGAAAATTTACTATCTCTTGACTGGTATTTATTGCAAACACCCCTTCAAAGCATGGTTTATCTGTTCAATAATAAATTGATAATTTTCGTGTAAACATGTGTTTTTGTTGGTCATTGTAAAACAATAACCTGGTGTTGACTCCTAGATGATATGTGTAAATGAGGCTGATAATTGCTTTAAACTATATTCAAATTGCATTAAATTTATGACAAATACAATTTGGAATCATACTTTACAGTTATATTCTATAATGGTTGTTTACTTAGCCTATGATTTTAACCGACGATGAAGCAAATAATTTCAGGTTTTAAGTCAGCCCTTCTTTGATTGACATTGTTCTATTTACTAGACAGAATATCGTATATCAATGCAAGATTGTCGTGTAGTGGTTTACGCTTTGGACTATGAATTCAAGGTTGGTGGGGGGGGGGGCTGGGATTTTTTTCAAAAAAAAAAATATTAATTCCAATTTTTACAGAAAAAAATAAAAATACTCCTGATTGAGCTGAAAAAAAAATAAATATTCATGAATTTGAAAAAAAAAAAGTTATGCTTCCTTTGAACACAAATGATAAAACCCCCATTTTTTTCTGCCTCGCTTCGCTCGGCATACATCATCTTATTTTGCCTTTTGCAAAAGTTTCAAATTTTGATTATATTGTGCTACGAATATTATCACTTTTGATATGTTTAGGACATGCATACATATATAGTTTTGTTCTGTTATGGTATGAACCTCTGCTGTATGACTCCAAATCAGGATAATTAAAAGTTCTGTGAATTTCTTAGGCTTTGCAATGTGATAAGTATAACCTATTATACATAGCACAATATTGTTGCATTATACCCATACAATAGTTGAGAAGGATGTAATGTTTTTGACTGGTCAGTCAGTTTGTTTACCAGAGGGATCATTTCTATAACTGATTACCCCGAAACTATTGACCTTCAATATTTGGAATTTATCATATGGTCGGGTACGTTTTCTGATCTATATATCGTTTACAGGTCTTAGTTGTTTCCAATGCTTTCAGAATATAGATTCTGCATCATTTTGTGATGTCTGTCAGTTTCCATGACCTTCAGCCGCCCTTGGACTCCTTGGTATAAAGAACAAACATTTGAAGTGTGTACATCTTAGACACCGATATCCCGCTTGGCAATACAATTATATATATATTTTTTAAAACCTCCTCATCCCACTGGTAGATCCAGAAATTTCTGTAAGACGGGACGTAGTGACTAGCATTGGTCATTCTCCACACATTCTCTTACATCTCCAACTGCATTCTTGTGTTGTTTTGTAGTTCATATGATGATTTTTTTAAAAAGAATAAATTATGAAATCTAAATAATCAAGATTAGCTTTCAGGAAATCACAAAAATGGATGAGTATGCATCATTTATTCGAGAGATTTTAAGGCCTTCAGCGATCCCCATATCTGTTTAGTATGCTACTTAATTCGCAAGATCCTTAACCATATCAAAAGGCTTGTTTTTATGATCCCTTATTGGCTTCAACTGGTACTTTTCATTGTTTTATTTCAACCCCTGACTTGCTGTTTCAGGGAAATTAACTTTAGCCAAAAGGTGCCCGTGTGATAAGTCCCCAACGTGACAAGGTGACCAGGGCAACTACAAATGAAATATTGCTTCCACTTCTAGTCTTCATATTAGTTTTAGAATAAGATTTCACATGTTGAAAAAAAAGTATATTTATAAAAGAAAAAAATGGATTTTGGATATCCAGCAATTTGATTTTGTCTATAATGTGATTGTCCATTTGCTATATACTGAATGTTTATTTTGGGGGGATTCTGTTTTTTTTTATTATTTTCATTTCTTTACTTTGTACTTTTATAATAGAGGTTGGCTGACATATTCGCCATATCTCCCTATATCCCAATTTTCCTATAAATATATGTATGTTTTGAATATGCATGTATTCAAAATCAAAATACAATAGTCCAATGTACATTTCATCTCCTACTGAGAGTTTTTCTGTTTGACATATTCCCCATATCCCATTTTTCTTTAAAAAAAAATATGAATAATTTGAATATAAACATGATAAATGTATTCCCAATTCATACAATTGATATAAGACCTGTTTACGAATAGAAAAAAAAATGTTAAGAAAAAATCTGAATTTGTCTGAAAAAAAAAATTATGATTTTGCTTTGCGAAGAAAAAAAAATTGTAACTTTGATTTGGACAGAAAAAAAATATTATATCAGGTAACAAAATCCCAGGCCCCCCCACCGTATGAAAATGGTTCGTGCCTAATGGGTAAAAATTTCAAAATTTTCCGACTCTTTCTTGACACATTTGTGAGCATGGTCTAAATTGAAGATGATAGTCCTTCGGAAGTGACAAAATAAGTTGTCCTGTGGAAAGCAACACCATATGCACGATAAAGACTCGTTTAGAGTTCAATAAGAATAGACTCGATGGAAGCCGCTACAAACTATAGCTGGAGAGGGATTCTTATAAGCATAAAGCTAGTTTCCCAACCCAGGAAAATTTTTAAAAAGATTGAATTTAAAAACATCAGTAGTATACCGGGCCACTCTAGACCACTTTGCACTTGATGACACCGAGTTCATTCCCATAGGCTCCATGTTAAATCGTAGCCATTTTGTTGCACCGAGAGACCCACCCTAGATCGCCCGCAGTCGAGTCGTGTGCAGTCATGTGGAACGGTGACTCGTCCCTTTCTTTCGTCCCATTTTAGTTCGTCACCAGTTTTTGTTCTGTATTTAAAACTCTTATCTTTAACCCTAGCCCTAACCCTTACCCTAACCCTAACCCTAATTCTTACCCTAACCCTAATGCTAACCCTTACCCTAACCCTAATTCTTACCCTAACCCTAATACTAACCCTAACCCTAATTCTTACCCTAACCGTAATTTTTACCCTAACCCTAATACTTACCCTAATTCTTACCCTTACCCTAATTCTAACCCTAACCCTAATTCTTACCCTAACCCTAATACTAACCCTAACCATAACACTAAACATCTTTTTGTTTTGTTAGTTTCGCCCTTATGGGCTCCTGTGTTGTGATACTTTTGTGTGGCTTATTCCATTTTGGCCTCTTCTCTTTTTTCGTCCTTGATGGACGTTTGCCCTTTACGTACTATTGTGTTGTAGTTCGTATCTTTGTGTTTTATGAATGGCTTTACTCCTCCTCCTCCTCCTCCTCCTCCTCCTCCTCCTCCTCCTCCTCATCTCATTTTCTCTCTTCCTTTCCTCATTTTCCCTACTCTTCCTCCTAATTTTCTCTTGTATTTTTTGTATTTTGAGCTTGTTTTGTTCATGTAAGGCTTAACTCTAATTGGTTCTCTTTTCTTTTTTTTTTCTTTTTTTTTTTGTTTGGTTCGCCCTTTAGGGGCTCTTTTGTTTTGTCTTTGTTATTGCATTGATAGCTCTTTTCTTTAAGTTTTCAATAAAAACTCGAAATAGGGTACAGCTTTTATTAACATTCTATATTACAATACAAATCTATTTACAAATCCATAGGGTCTAGTGGTTAAATCGTTCATGATCACTCTTTTATCAAACAATTTTATAGTCCTTTTCCTGTGTGACGGTTAACAGTTTCTGGTGGCTTCTTTGGATCTTATACCGTAATTGTCTCACACGGTCCTGATATCGTTTCTGTTAACGGTTACCATCTCCTTGATGGTGTCGAAGTTGATGTCCAAAGCATTCTTATAGTTCAATGTTATTCCACGAACTTTACATATGGTTCTGTTTCCTCCTTTCTCTGGAACGGCTAGTTTATACGCATAGTTTTTCAGTCCTCCCGTGACAAACTGTGTGATGGTGTTTCCAGGAACTTCGTCCGTCAAATCTCCCAAGTAGTCCCCTAGTTCTGGTTTCCATTGTCCAGGTTTCGAAGTTAATACTATAGAGTCGGTATCACAGTACAACGCTCTTTCTCCCAACTTCTCCAGATAAGAATACAGTTTGAGTCTGGCCTGTGCTGTAGTGTAGGCGGCTATGACGACATTCGTTTTCTTTTGAGTTTCGATGAATTCTTCTTTATATTTCCATCGTAATTCCACCATTTAATCGTTAACAAACTGGATCCCGGTGACTTCTATTTTATCGCTGGTTAGCTTGTCAAAGTACTCCGAGGGTTCCGTGATGTAAGAGGTTTGTTGCATGTTGTTTCTTTGTTGCAAATTTGCACCAAAAACTGTTCAACATCAGTTTGGATAAAGACCTGATGCCGAGGTTCTCTCTTGTTATAGTCTAACTGTATCCCTTCCTTTTCCTCGTAGTCCTTGATGTATTGCTGTTTAGCCTCTTCCGAATGACCCCACTCCAGCCAGCCACTAGCTTCTTGTTTCATTTTCAAGAATGTATTGATGTAGTCGGTGAAGAGTCCTCCAGATTTCTTTCCGGGATCGTACTGTTCCACCTCTTCGAAGTGCCATTCGTAGATGGTCAAGATGGAATATCCCTTTTCCAAGGCCTTCTTCAGTTCATCAGTTACCCATGTTCCCGTAATGGCTCTATCTTTTTCAGAATGGTTACAAGGTTCTTGCTGGTAGGTTTCCGTACAGGTACGACACAGTGGGAACATCAGTTTGTTGTTGACCTTGGTTGGTAAGACGGGGATGTTTAGGTTTCTGGGCGGTAGTACTTTACATTTCACTAATCCTTCGTACTCGTTGATGTCAAGAAAGTTTTCCTTAATGATGACGGGATGTCCTTTTGGTACTTTTCCTGTTTTGTTGACAAATGGGTAGAGTGATGTGACGTCATAGTAGTTTATATTGTCTTTTTCTGTCTGTTTGTACAAGGTGAAGGCTTCTGTTCTTCCTCCATAAAACGCATCACGTGGTTCTAAGGCTGGGACCATCCCTAGGGAATTGACATAGGGACGAAGTGTTGGATCTTGTTCTATCTCTTTATCGAAATCGCATTCCCATTTCTCTACGTAGGAGTATCCTTCTTGTTGCAGATTGGTCTTCTTCTCTAGTGTCCGTTGATGAAGATCGTACATGGACGTGTTATTGACCGTATTGATGGTACCTGGAATAGCATCTTGGACAACCGTGCCAGTAACAACCGCGAAATTCATACACAGTTCCGTTATCGTATCCGTCTACTCTATAGAGACCAATTTGCTTCTCTACTCTGTTTTGGGCGTGTTGAATTCTTAAATCTTGCTGATATATATTTTATCCACTTCATAGCTTTGATGGAGTGCTTATGTTCTGGTTGATAGCCTTGTGCTGGGATGAGTCCAATGGTGTTCCACTGTAGAAACTTGGATCGAAAGACAAGGTTGCAGGCAGAAGCTATAGTGATACTGTTTTGGAAGGGGTTAATTGGAGTACCCTCTAATGTATCCATGAACAGTAAGTTGTCGGAAGGTTAAACAGGCTTTTCTCAGGATGTCTACGTCTGTGAAACAGTACTTTAAGAGTTCTTCTTGGACGTCAAATGGGTCGTTCCTGTTTTCTTCGTACCATTTCACGAATGTTTCCCGGTCTTCCGCTTTCATACCATTTGGATTGTAGTAATTGATGTCTGGAAGAGTTTCTAATCGGGTGTTCTGATTTTCTTTTGTGTTAAACAGATGTGGAAAGTATCCTTTGTGGAGTTCTTCGAATCCTAATATTTTCGGGAGTTTGGCGAAGGCAGTGGGTAAAAAGTTGAGGGAATCTATCATCCGTATGCTGCAGTTTGGAATCGTTACAGACATGTTCTTGGCACTGTTGGGGATTATCTTGGGCTGAATTCCACGACAAAACGGGTATTGCAGAACGGGGATTAAGTCATATCCTTTAAAGTTGTGGCAGATAACGGTGGAGTTGATGTTGTTTCCGGAAAATAGCCAATTGCAAAAGTCGTTGTTGGCATTTGGTCCACTAAAGACCAGTTGGTTCTGTCCACAGTTCTCGCAGGTACTCTCTTCAGTTACTTCCTCTTCCATACAGACGGTACATACTTTTTGAAGCACGCATAAGTTGGGTCGATGTTCCTTGGCTCCGCAGGTACTGACTTTACAGTGTGCACATCTTCCGTCGGTGACAGGTTGGTATCCCATTTCGCATTCTACGAGGTCGTCTTGTGTGCATTCAAAATCAAAGATGTAAGTTTGCTCTTCGGGAGGTTCTTTGATTACTATAGGCATCATGTTACACTGGTGGCCTGGATCGCAGTACTGTTTACAGGTGGGACAGTATATCTCGTCACACTCATGGTCTGTTTTCCTTTTCTCCATGTTGACAGTGTGGCCACAGTCTTTACACTTGTAGTACCATTTACATGTTGAGTTGTCCTTCTCTGTTTGCTCCAAATGGAGTTGGAAGCACTCTTTTCCCCTAAAGTTTCTATCACATTGGCTACAGTTGATCCAAATTGTCTTCACAGGGCTCGTGTATCTTCTTACAATGGATGCATGGGTTGTTACAGACACGTGTTTCCTTGGTATTATATCCCTTTTTACACTTGTTGTAGTAATAGTTTCTGGTCAAGAATCCTGTCATAGTGGTGATAACATCGTAATGATCGTCGTGGTGGTAAAGGTAGATCTTCTTCTCTGCATCTGGTCCCTCATATATAAAACCGTTGAAGTAGTCCTTATAGAAAAAACGGTTATTTGATATTCCGGCAATACAGATTGGAATCTTTTAAGTACTTCGATACCACATGGTTCTTTTGGTACGTTAGCTCCTGTTGAATACGTCTTCCTTGACGGATCGAATTCCACTGAGAATGGTTTTCGCTCCTTGCTTTCGCGGTAATGATGGCTCTAGTACAGCATAAGTAGTCTCCGTCAGACCATGAGTGTGACGAGATATACTGTCCCACCTGTAAACAGTACTGCGATCCAGCCACCAGTGTTACATGATGTCTATAGTAATCAAAGAACCTCCCGAAGAGCAAACTTACATCTTCTTTGATTTTGACAACAACTTTTGCAACTGGCTATTTTCCGGAAGCAACAACAACTCCACCGTTATCTGTAACAACTTTAAAGGATATGACTCTATCCCCGTTCTGCAATACCTGTTTTGTCGTGGAATTCAGCCCAAGATAATCCCCAGCGGTGCCAAAAACATGTCTGTAACGATTCCAAACTGCAGCATACGGATGATAGATTCCCTCAACTTTCTACCCACTGCCTTAACCAAACTCCCGAAAATGTTTGGATTCGAAGAACTCCACAAAGGATACTTTCCACATCTGTTTAACACAAAAGAAAATCAGAACATCCGATTAGAAACTCTTTCAGACATCAATTACTACAATCCAAATGGTATGAAAGCGGAAGACCGGGAAACATTCGTGAAATGGTACGAAGAAAACAGGGACGACCCATTTGACGTCCAAGAAGAACTCTTAAAGTACTGTATCACAGACGTAGACATCCTGAGAAAAGCCTGTTTAACCTTCCGACAACTGTTCATGGATACATTAGAGGGTACTCCAATCGACCCCTTCCAAAACAGTATCACTATAGCTTTTGCCTGCAACCTTGTCTTTCGATCCAAGTTTCTACAATGGAACACCATTGGACTCATCCCAGCGCAAGGCTATCAATCAGAACATAAGCACTCCATCAAAGCTATGAAGTGGTTAAAATATATATCAGCATAGAAAGATTTAAAATTTCAACACGCCCAAACTGGAGTAGATAAGCAAATTGGTCCCTATGGAGTAGACGGATACGATAACGGAACTGTGTATGAATTTCACGGTTGTTACTGGCACGGTTGTCCCAGATGCTATTCCAGAGATACCATCAATACGGTCAATAACATGTCCATGTACGATCTTCATCAACGGACTCTAGAGAAGAAGACCCATTTGCGACAAAAAGGATACTCCTACGTAAAGAAATGGGAATGTGATTTCGATAAAGAGATAGAAGAAGATCCAACACTTCGTGCCTATGTCAATTCCCTAGAGGTGGTCCCAGCCTAAGAACCACGTGATGCGTTTTATGGAAGAAGAACAGAATAGAAAATAAAGAGATGTGGAATAAGTGTACGCGACACAGCCCACAATTAAACGGCAATTTAGAAAAACCACAAAAGCCTTCACTTGTACAAACAGACAGAAGAAGACAATATAAACAACTATGACGTCACATCACTCTACCCATTAGTCAACAAAACAGGAAAAGTACCAAAAGGACATCCTGTCATCGTTACGGAAAACTTTGTTGACATCAACGAGTACGAAGGATTGGTGAAATGTAAAGTACTACCGCCCAGAAACCTATACATCCCCGTCTTACCAACCAAGGTCAACAACAAACTGATGTTCCCACTGTGTCGTACCTGTACGGAAACCTACCAGCAAGAACCTTGTAACCATACTGAAAAAGATAGAGCCATAACGGTAACATGGGTAACTGATGAACTGAAGAAGGCCTTGGAAAAAGGATATTCCATCTTAACCATCTACGAAGTATGGCATTTCGAAGAGGTAGAACAGTACGATCCCGGAAAGAAATCTGGAGGACTCTTCACCGACTACATTAATACATTCTTGAAATACAAATGACAACAAAGTTCCAGACAATAAAATGAAAATGAAACAAGAAGCTAGTGGCTGGCCGGAGAGGTGTCATTCGGAAGAGGCTAAACAGCAATACATCAAGGACTACGAGGAAAAGGAAGGGATACAGTTAGACTATAACAAGATAGAAAAGAATCTCGGCATCAGGTCTTTAGCCAAACTGATTTTGAACAGTTTTTGGGGCAAATTTGGACAAAGAAACAAAATGCAACAAACCTCTTACATCACGGAACCCTCGAAGTACTTTGACAAGCTAACCAGCGATAAAATAGAAGTCACCGGGATCCAGTTTGTTAACGAATAAATGGTGGAATTACGATGGAAATATAAAGAAGAATTCATCGAAACTCAAAAGAAAACGAATGTCGTCATAGCCGCCTACACTACAGCACAGGCCAGACTCAAACTGTATTCTTATCTGGAGAAGTTTGGAGTTAGAGCGTTGTACTGTGATATCGACTGTATTGTATTTACCTCCAAACCTGGACAATAGAAACCAGAACTAGGGGACTACTTGGGAGATTTGGCGGACGAAGTTCCAGGAAACACCATCACACAGTTTGTCACGGGAGGACTGAAAAACTATGCGTATAAACTAGCCGTTCCAGAGAAAGGAGGAAACAGAACCGTGTGTAAAGTTCGTGGAATAACATTGAACTATAAGAATGCTTTGGACATCAACTTCGACACCATCAAGGAGATGGTAACCGTTAACAGAAACTATATCAGGACCATGAGAGACGATTATAAGATCCAAAGAAGCCACCAGAAACTGTTAACCGTCACACAGGAAAAGGACTATAAAATTGTGTTTGATAAAAGAGTGATCATGAACGATTTAACCACTAGACCCTATGGATTTGTAAATAGATTTGTATTGTAATATAGAATGTTAATAAAAGTTGTACCCTATTTCGAGTTTTTATTGAAAACTTAAAGAAAGGAGTTATCAATGCAATAACATAGACAAAACAAAAGAGCGAACCAAACAAAAAAACGAAAAGAAGAACCAATTAGAGTAAAGTCTTACATGAACAAAACAAGCTCAAAATACGAAAAAAAAACAAGAGAAAATGAGGAGGAAGAGTAGGGAAAATGAGGAAAAGATGAGGGGAAAATGAGATGAGAAGGAGGAGGAGGAGAAGGAGTAAAGCCATTCATAAAACACAAAGATACGAACTACAACACAATAGTACGTAAATGGCAAACGTCCATCAAGGACGAAAAAAGAGAAGAGGCCAAAATGGAATAAGCCACACAAAAGTATCACAACACAGGAGCCCATAAGGGCGAAACTAACAAAACAAAAAGATGTTTAGGGTTATGGTTAGGGTAAGTATTAGGGTTAGGGTAAGAATTAGGGTTAGGGTTAGGGTAAGAATTAGGGTTAGGGTAAGAATTAGGGTTATGGTTAGGGTTAGTATTAGGGTTAGGGTAAGAATTAGGGTTAGGGTCAGGGTTAGGATTAGGGTTAGGGTAAGAATTAGGGTTAGGGTAAGGGTTAGGGCTAGGGTTAAAGATAAGAGTTTAAAATACATAACAAAAACTGGTGACGAACTAAAATGGGACGAAAGAGAGGGACGAGTCACCGTTCCAAATAACTGCACACGACTCGACTGCGGGCGATCTAGAGTGGGTCTCTCGGTACAAAAAATGACCACGATTTAACATTGAGCCTATGGGAATGAACTCGGGGTCATCAAGTCCAAAGAGGTCTAGAGTGGCCCGGTATACTACTAACATCAAAGTCTTACAAAAAGCCTGAAAAAACAAAACCAAAAAGAGCAAAAGAGCTTTTGATGCTTATGGTACCATTAATAAAAGCCCCCCAAAATAAAACAAAAGTTCTAAATTTACAAACGTAAGAAAGTGATTATAGTAAATTGTAAATGGGCAGATTTTTTTAACAATACTGAAATGGTATACGGATAATAACTCATACAAAATTTAAAATCAGCAAAATAAGTCATATGATCGACAAGAAAAACAGAGGCATGGATGTGTCATACACTTATGATAAGCAAACCATTTTTGTCCAACACTTAAGATAAGCAAACCATTTTTGTCCTACACTTATGATAAGCAAACAATTTTTGCTGAAGTGTTTTGCTCCCAGAGAGTAACCACACCCACCCATTCTCCTGGGTGGCAAATAGACCCTCGGCATCGCTAAGCTTATTGATCAAAATCCACTTTGCCCACTGAGCGATTTGGATGTTTGCAATGGGGTATGCCATAGTTGTCAGGGAATAATGATTTTTTTTTCTGAATACCAAAATACGAAGCAAGCCCCGTCGTTCGTTCAAACATGTGACATCACCACGTCACGAAAGTATATATTATAGACATAACCCTTCCGTTCTTGGTTCCTGAAATATAGGCAAACAGTACCGATAAACTTGTAAAAATGTTTATGTAGGAGGCCAACAAGGAATTAGAAAGAGACTTCTTTCATCACATACAGACAATTTATATGATAAATCTATTGATGTATCTAGTCTTAAAGTAGCGTTGAATAGGGTCGTAAATGAGCCTATGAATTTATGAAGGGTTATTGTCTATTAGATACAATTAATAGGTGTAAAACAAATATAGATGTTTTTTTTTAATAATGTAATCTTTCAATTTGTGCATGCATCACATTTCCTTAAAAGTGTGTATGAATTCATAGTCAATTGCAAAATAAATTAACACATAAGATTGTTTATAATGCACACAATTAAATAAATCTATAAAACATGATGTAGTGAAGGAAAAAGTTTTTTTTTATATATAAATCCGAAAGTTTTAGATAAAATAAGTTTAAGTTTTAATCACAATATTTATGCTTTTTTTAAAATTTGGTTGACATCACTAGTTGCAGGCGCCTGAGTTTTAATAATATTTTTTATAAAACAGTACTATTATTTTTTTAATGCCGACTAGGGATTCCATATATTTAATTATTCATTTGATCCATAAGACAAAACTTAGACAAGGAAGTATGGCAAGTAATGTGTTGCAAAATTTTATACATGGTAACTTTTAAATTCATTATTTTCTATTAATATGTAAGATTTTTTTATTAATATGTAAGATTTTTTATTAATATGAAAGATTTTTTTATTAATATGTAAGATTTTCTTATTAATATGTAAGATTTTTTATTAATATGTAAGATTTTTTATTAATATGGAAGATTTTTTTATTAATATGGAAGATTTTCTTATTAATATGGAAGATTTTTTTTATTAAAATGGAAGATTTTTTATAAATATGTAAGATTTTTTTATTAATATTGAAGATTTTTTTATTAATATGGAAGACTTTTTCATTGATATGAAAGACGCTTTCGTTAATATGGAAGATTTTTGTTATTGATATGGAAGCCTTTTTGATTAATATGGAAGGCTTTTATATTGATATGGAAGACCTTTTCATTAATATGGAAGATTTTTCATTCATATTTCATTCCATCGGAACGCCCCCTAGAGGAAAGCGATGATCGATATAACACCTTTTTTCATTGGTTGTTACACCACCGTCACACTGGGACGAAAAGTACGTTCTTAGAACGCAGTGAAACGGGATGAAAATTGTTTCCACGTTTTTTAATACGATTGCTCTACGTCCTTAGAAGGACCACACAGAGTCTTCAAAGTCTACAACCAAGTTCCTTCTAGGTGTATCACGTTTTTACCACATCTCTTCCTTGTTCATCACGTCTTCACTACGTTTCAACTTCGTTTTTGCTACGATTGTACTGCGACCAACCGTTTTGCAGTACATCTTTAATAAGTTTGCTTTTTAGCTCCCAAACCAAAGACAGTACGGTGAAGAAAATCAAGTTTTTTTTTGTGGAGTAAAGAAATCTTCCTTTTTGCCTTCTTGAACTTAGCACGATTCGGTACGTACTTCTTTGTTATTTCAACCAGAAAATTATTCTATTTTAAAGAATAAGTTTTAAAATTAGAATCCTGCTAAAAATAAATGTGTTAGTACATGTATATACATACAAACACTCTATGTTTTTTTTAATTAAAACGATTTTTATGGGGAGGGAGGATTGTTTTACAACTTGTGTCTTGTGTGTCTCTTATAGGTCTTATAAATAGACGAATCGCTCATAGAGTGCGCGTTCAATTTAAGATTTTACGGAGCATCAGCATCCATGGCTCCATGAACACGAGATTTCATTTCAGATATGTTGCTTATCGATCTCTTACTATGTGAAACTTTGTAGAATGGTTGAGTATGACAAACTTTACGCTCTAAGCGACTTTCAAACATATCGGACTTCTTCCTATTTGGGGTACGAACGAGCAGATGTATATGTCCGTGTGTCTACGAATTTCCGCTAAGCTTTTCTCAGAAACGGTACATGAAAATGATTTGAAACGTAAAAGGATGGTTCAGTATGACAAACTGTACGTTCTACGCGACTTCTACTTGAACTTCCTACTTGGGGCCAGCGGGGTTATCCGTGTTCTATGGACACATTTCTTCTTTATTTAAATGCTACTTTAAAATATAATATAGTGTCCAAACACTTAATTTATCACAATTTTATACTTTAACGTTAAAGAACTAATTAAGATGTGGAATAAGTGTACGCGACACAACTCACATGACGAGCGGTAATTTAGAAAAACAACAATGAAAAACCGCTAGCAGCCTTCAACGAGGCCAGTAAGCGCTGCTCGCCGTTCTGCAATTGGCCCAAAGTCTAAATAAAATGCACAAAATTCAAATCCAGTCCTGAAATAGACAAAGATAGACCCCCTTCCTAAACAAGGAACACAAAACATCAAAAAGAAAAGGACAAACAAAAAGCTTTGTCAAGGAATTGCTTAGCTCAAGATTTGAGTTGTCGAATGGTCAACAATCAGCCCAAATAAAAGAAACACTTATTTAATTTGTAGGCGTTTCATGTAGCTATGGGGTAACTTAACATCAAAAGCCATGATTGTTTCATTCGTCAGGAAAAAACGCAAAATTCAGCAGACGCAAGACAGAACAGCATAACAAAAAACAGTCGGGACAAAAATAAAACGGAAACAAAAACAAACAAAAAGCGACAGGGCAAATCAGTCCGGACAACCCGGGCAATCCGACTTAAAATCATTTGTATGGTTCCGTGCTAAACAAATTTTAAATCATCAGTTTGCATGATATAACTTTCGTGGATGTACAAATTTAGTTCTTAAATCATGTAGAAATGCAGAATCTTCAAAGTTTTATATGGCGCGAGTGGCGACATTTTGGCAGTATTATTAGCTAATTAATTATTATTGTCAAAGTCCAATATCAATTTCAAGATGTATCATGCATGTCCTTAGAGAGTTCAGAATAAAAGAATCGTGTTCCAGCGAACAAGTCACAAAAGATTTCAGTAGCGGATCAAGAAATTCTGAAAAGTGGAGGCCCGCTGTGGCCACGTTTCAATGATTTGTTTTGTTATTACCTTTATTTACTATATATCCAACCAAATTTTTCCTCAAAAGTGGGGCCCCAGGCCCCCAGCCATCCCCTCTGGATCCATCTATGGATTTATTTACATGCATGTCCAAATTTTATGAGCAAATGAATATGAACTGTCAGAAAACCTAGTAAAAACGTACTACAAACGGCGCAAAAACTGTTTGGACGTACTATCAACGTGGTAAAAACTGCACGGACGTGTTAAGGACGAAGTAAAAACTTCCTTATGGTCGTGCTACAAATGCGAAGGAAA
The DNA here is from genome assembly GCA_963971305.1 of Arcuatula senhousia. Taxonomy (NCBI): domain Eukaryota; kingdom Metazoa; phylum Mollusca; class Bivalvia; order Mytilida; family Mytilidae; genus Arcuatula; species Arcuatula senhousia. The sequence continues at coordinate 37,758,200 of OZ020303.1, read as the reverse complement.
CATACCGTAATATGAAATCGTAGTCAAAACGTACCACGAACGTAGTGCAAACTTTTAGGACGTAGTCAAAACGTAGCGTAAACGGCATACAATATCATACAGTCCGGGCCACGTCCATGCAGTTTGTAACATGTTCCTTATACCCAGAATCAAGCTAGCGAACAATACCTAGCGAACAAAAAAGCTAGCGAACAATACCCAGCGAACAAATTATAAAATCAAGCCAGCGAACACGTCCCAGCGAACAATTACGTAAAGCCCGGGAAACTGATATGCATGAAGACCAAAGAACAGCAAACACATAACACGTACCTAAATGCATAATTCAACCTGTCCGATATATGGATGCTACATCATAATAATGTGTTCCTAATACAATGGTACTCCAGATTTTGCTTATACCAAAAGCATGTTCCTTGTATCCAATATCTCAGCTTTCAAGATTTTTTTTTTGAGTTTGGCTGATATTTTTGTTTATATTACTTTAATCTGCTCCACTTAATGAGGGTCCTTAATTGAATAGTCCGGTTGTTGATATGCCCCCAACAGAGTATAGCTTATAAAAGAGGCCAAATAGATACCCTGTAACAATGTGTTGCAACTAATTAGAAAATCCTTTCATTAGTTTAATGGTGACGGAGAGGTTTACAGATGGTCAACAAAAAACTAAGCGATTGCAATACCGTACATGTATATCTAAAAGAATCAGCATACAATTTCCATTTTATAATGAAGACTTTTGTAAAGCACATATAGGCAAACATGAAATTTCCGATTTTTAAATTCAAAATTGTTTAAAACACCAGGTTTCTTTCCTTGTAATGCACATGGTCTATATCCTCGGTGCTGAATTTGGCTTCTTTGTTCGAACGTTTTGGTTTTGATTACTTTTCGTTTTCAACAGATTTGGAATTTGACCTTCCAATGTTTTGATTTAATGCTACTGATGAGAGGTTACTCCTTGAAATATCGATATATAGCATATCCAAATTAACCGTTTATACCCGGGTTTTGGTATTTGTAAACATTCAAGCAAGCAAAAGCTTTTCGCAATCTTTTATATGTTTAATCTGCAAAACTTGACAATTACGGGCCATAGCTTTTATAGGGGGCATCTGACAGCTTCAGCCTAATGGACATTTTTGAAGAGCCAATTGAACTCTAAATATTGAAGCACGCAACATTTTGTGTCGGTTTCCGGATACAACACCTTTTCTCTTCGGAATCTCACGAGTAACAATAAAAAATAAAATTAGGATTTCTCGCCATAATGTAACTCCAAAAATAAAAAAAAATCGTCCGAAATCTTTATACTGATGTTGTTGGTGCCTTTAATACTGGTCTTTTAATCTAGAACACCGCCCAAATAGGATTTTCTCATTTACTTCCTCCTTTAGTACACAACGTCAACTTTGGCTGTAAAAACGAACCAAGGCATCATCATCATCTTCACATTTCAGTGGAAAATGCCTTGAATTCGTTAAAAAGGACAAAGAATCCAGTCTAAAAGCTGTAGCTGTTATACTTTTCGAGCTATAGGTCACAAATATTTTGTATGACGGGCGGCCTTAAAACATGCATAACCTACGACATCAAGGAAAATAATACAGTAACTGTAGTTAAATGCGTTTTTTAAAGAATAACTTCTTTGTACATCTTTAACTAGATGGAGCCTTCCCCGGAAGGCATATGTCGCCTGCGTATCTATGTTTTTTTTGTAAACAGGAAGTAGATGAGTTATGGGCATAAAACGCTATACACCATGAAGCTACATGCAAAGTATCAAGAGTCTGCGGCATGTTGTTGCCCCGAAAAGTGTGACAGATATTTGTTTTTATTTATAAAATCTCAAGTATTCGTCAACATAAAATCGCTTTACACCTTATACTACTATGGGATGAAGCTACATACCAAATATCAAGAGGCTCTGACATGTAGTTGCCCGGAAAACTGTGACGGAAATTTTGCATATATGCTCATTATATAGAAAACGTTTAGTATTCGTCAAACAGGAAATAGTTATTTTTCAGGCATAAAATCGATTTACACCTTATAGTACTATGGGATGAAGCTACATACCAAATATCAAGAGGCTCTGACATGTAGTTGCCTGGAAAACTGTGACGGAAGTTTTGCATATACATGCATGTTCATTATACTGTATATAAAACCTGAAGTATTCTGTAAAAAGGAAGTATCAACGTTTTGGGCATAAAATCACTTTATACCTTATTGTACTATGGGATGAAGCAACATGCCAAATATCAAGAGGCTGTGGCATGTAGTTACCCCAAAAACTGCGACGGAAATTATGCATATATATTCATTATATATAGAAAACGTTAAGTATTCGTCAAACAGGAAGTAGTTATTTTTCTGGCATAAAATCGCTTTACACCTTATAGTACTATGCAATGAAGCTACATACCAAATATCAAGAGGCTATGGCATGTAGTTGCCTGGAAAAGTGCGACGGACATTTTTGTGACGCCCCAGGACGACGCGGGACGACGCAGGACGACGGATAGTACCAAAGTAACCCCTATATGTCGCTTCTGCGACACGTTGCAGGCGACATAAAAATGTCCATTATCTATCTGTAACACAATTTTCATTCTATAGGTCAAATACACAGAAAAACGCTATTTTTCACCTTTAAAGGACCATAACCCTTATAAGGGATCATCTGACAATTTCAGTGATCCTGAATCATTTTTGTAGAACTGGATGAGCTTCACAATTCTTCAAGGCTAACTTTTCCTCTAGCACTTACGGTGGACTGACAAAGATTTTTTGACACACGCCTTCTTTGGTGGACTTTTCTTCCACATTTTACAAGGAATTCATTAGATTTTAACTATTTTACAAGCAAATGGGAACAAAATAAATACCATTTATCCTTTTATGGTAACTTAGGAACATCATTGTCAAATTTCATAGCAATCGAATAACTGGAACTTAAAGTAATTGTGGAAACACAAAAACGTTAACAGACAACGACGACAACAACGACGACGACGACAGCATCATACCATAACAACATAATAATGCACCGGGTATTTTATTCCAAATATTATACTTTGAAAAAGTATTTGATGGTATATACCATACGCTGGTTTACTCCTCTCTACCAACATCGTAGTTTCTTTCGATTCCTACCTTATAAAACCATAAACAAACGCACTTGCTTTTAAATTACTATAAATATCCTAAAAATAAACAAGAGGCTCCTAGGAGCCTGAATCGCTCGCCTGGTCCTTAAGCCATAAGGATCTTTTCTTTAAATGAGTCATCGCACAACTAAGACCAAATGGAGACGTTTGTGAAGCTTTTGTAAAGAGAAACATGCTTAAGCAAGCAACATTGTTTCTTTCTCTGCATTAGTTTTCAATCAATAGGACAAAAACATGAAGAAACACTATTCTTGACTTGTAAAGGGCCATAACCCATAAAAGTTCGACCCAATGGAGACTTTTGTAGAGCTTAATGAGCTCACAATTTTTAGGCAAGCAACAGCTTTTCTCTTTCTGCAATAGTTTTCATTCTATTGGGGGGGAGGGAAACGCTATTTTTGATGTGTAACGGTCATAACTGTTATACCCCGTTAGCCACTTATAGGGTATATAGAAAATACATGTAGCTATTAATATGCCAAATCCCATTGCTAAATCTACACTTTTGAACATTTCACAAGCTCTCAAAGATATGATTTTCATCAAATATATATAAGTTTTATAGGAAGGGGGGTAACTAGTACCGATTGTGGACCTCCAAGAGATATACCCCGTTAGCCACTTATAGGATATATAGACGATACATGTAGCTATTCATATGACAAATCCCATTGCTAAATCTACACTTTTGAACATTTCACAAGCTCTCAAAGATAAGACCTTCATCAAATATATATAAGTTTTATAGGAAGGGGGGTAACTTTGAGTACCGATTGTGGACCTCCCAGAGATATACCCCGTTAGCCACTTATACTAAGGGTATATAGAGGATACATGTAGCTATTCATATGTCAAATCCCATTGCTAAATCTACACTTTTGAACATTTCACAGGCTCTCAAAGATAAGACCTTCATCAAATATATATAAGTTTAATAGGAAGGGGGGTAACTTTGAGTACCGATTGTGGACCTCCCAGAAATATACCCCGTTAGCCACTTATATGGTATATAGAGGATACATGTAGCTATTCATATGCCAAATCCAATTGCTAAATCTACACTTTTGAACATTTCACAAGCTCTCAAAGATATGATCTTCATCAAATATATATAAGTTTAATAGGAAGGGGGGTAACTTTGAGTACCGATTGTGGACCTCCCAGAGATATACCCTGTTAGTCACTTATAGGGTATATAGAGGATACATGTAGCTATTCATATGCCAAGTCCCATTGCTACATCTACACTTTTGAACATTTCACAAGCTCTCAAAGATAAGACCTTCATCAAATATATATAAGTATACTAGTAGTAGGAAAGGGGGAGGGTAACTTTGAGTATCGATTGTGGACCTCCCAGAGATATACCCCGTTAGCCACTTATAGGGTATATAGAAGATACATGTAGCTATTAATATGCCTTATCCCATTGCTAAATCTACACTTTTGAACATTTCACAAGCTCTCAAAGATAAGACCTCCATCAAATATATATAAGTTTAATAGGAAGAGGGGGGGTAATTTTAAGTACCGAATGTGGACCTCCCAGAAATATACCCCGTAAGCCACTTATAGGGTATATAGAGGACACATGTAGCTATTCATATGCCAAATCCAATTGCTGAATCTACAGTTTTATATATTTCACAAGCTCTCAAAGATAAGACCTTCATCAAATATATATAAAATTAATAGGAAAGGGGAGGGTAAATTTGAGTACCGATTGTGGACTCCCAGAGATATACCCCGTTAGCCACCTAAAGGGTATATATAGGATACATGTAGCTATTCATATGCCAAATCCCATTGCTAAATCTACACTTTTGAACATTTCACAAGCTCTCAAAGATAAGACCTTCATCAAATATATATAAGTTTAATAGGAAAGGGGGAGGGTAACTTTGAGTACAGATTGTGGACCTCCAAGAGATATACCCCATTAGCCAATTATAGGGTATATAGAAAATGCATGTAGCTATTCATATGTTAAATTCCATTGCTAAATCCACACTTTTGAACATTTCACAACTCTCAAAGATAAGACCTTCATCAAATATATATAAGTTTAATAGGAAAGGGGAGTAACTTTGAGTACCGACTGTGGACCTCCCAGAGATATACCCCGTTAGCTACTTATTGGGTATATAGAAGATACATGTAGCTATTCATATGCCAAATCCCATTGCTAAATCTACACTTTTGAACATTTCACAAGCTCTCAAAGATAAGATCTTCATCAAATATATATAAGTTTATTAGGAACGGGGGGGGGGTTAACTTTGAGTACCGATTGTGGACCTCTCAGAAATATACCCCATTAGCCACTTATAGGGTATATAGAGGATACATGTAGCTATTCATATGTTAAATCCCATTGCTAAATCTACACTTTTGAACATTTCACAAGCTCTCAAAGATAAGACCTTCATCAAATATATATAAGTTTAATAGGAAGGGGGGGGTAAATTTGAGTACCCATTGTGGACCTCCCAGAAATATTCCCGGTAGCCACTTATAGGGTATATAGAAGATACATGTAGCTATTCATATGTAAAATCCCATTGCTAAATCTACTTTTTGAATATTTCACAAGCTCTCAAAGATAAGACTTTCATCAAATATATATAAGTTTAATAGGAAGGGGGGTAACTTTGAGTACCGATTGTCGACCTCCCAGAGATATATCCCCTTAGCCACTTATAGGGTATATAGAGAACATATGTAGCTATTCATATGCCAAATCCCATTGCTAAATCTACACTTTTGAACATTTCACAAGCTCTCAAAGATAAGACCTTCATCAAATATATATAAGTTTAATAGGAAGGGCGGTAACTTTGAGTACCGATTGTGGACCTCCCAGAGATATACCCCGTTAGCCACTTACAGGGTATATAGAGGATACATGTAGCTGTTCATATGCCAAATCCCATTGCTAAATCTACACTTTTGAACATTTCACAATCTCTTAAAAATAAGACCTTCATCAAATATATATAAGTTTAATAGGAAGGGGGGGGGTAACTTTGAGTACCGATTGTGGACCTCCCAGAGATATACCCCGTTAGCCACTTATAGGCTATATTAAATTAATGAAATTTTTGCACGCCGACCAACCAACATGCCCGCCGTTACTAAGAATAGAACCAGGGGGGTCAGATCCTGGTACGGTAGGTAAAAATACAGAGAAGTAGAGAGCAGGACAAAAAGCAGATAATTAATTTTAAATCAAAGCGCTAAAGCGTTAAAAGGCAGAGCTTAATCTAAGGCACCGACCATATGATTTTCTGGGGGCCTGGAATTTAAAAAAAAATATTCTGGTTCTGATTTTTGGCCAAAATAGTCTGGCCAGCTTGTGGGGCGAAAAAAATAATCTGGCCCTCATTTTGCGCATTAGAAAAAAGGGATTTTCTAGCATTGAGTGTATGGGATAAAAATAAGCTGGCCAGCACAGCGGTCGAATAAAAATTCCCGGCTCGGATGAAAATCCCAGCCAGAAAATCAAATGGTCGGTGCCTAAGCACTAAAAATAAAGAACGATCTGTGCTTCATAAACTTGAAACATAGCACATCAGTTTTGTTTGTTTCCTCCACACACTTACACATTTGTTAAGATCTGTAATTTAGCTCCGCCCACTTGATCAAAGGTCAAAGATCAACAATGCGTAAGTAAACGTCAACGAGTATTGATACACGATATGTAGTGCACATTTATATCGCATTTATGTTGGGGTATAAATATGTAACTGTTATTTTAGACAATCCGTATAACATTTAAAATACAATACACGATTTATGTACTGTAATAGATCCTCTGGTATCAATATTGACTGACCGATTTACCCTGTCTAGACGGAAAAAAAACGCGAAAATCAGAAAGCTATTTGACTCTATAAGGCTATGCCTAAAAATCGTTTTTTGTGTTAAATAAATGTTTTTATCTGGCTTTAGTTAGCTCACCTGGCCAAAGGCCAGGTGAGCTAATGCCAGCCATCGCTATGCGTTCGTCGTCGTCTGTCGTCCAGTAACATTTTCAATAATCTTCTCCTCTGAAACTACTGAACCTATTAACCTGAAACTTGGCAGGAATTATCTATGACCACAGACGATCCTTATTTCAAAAAGATTTGATGCAAAACATGGCCGCTGTTATTAAAAATAGAACATAGGTTAAAATCACTTGAAATTGCTAATAACTCAGCAACTATAACACATAGAAAAAATCCGAAGGATCTTAAGGCTCTTCAGAATCAAAAGCTCTACAAAAGTCTCCATTGGGTCAAAGTTGTCAGATGACCCCTAATACGGGTTATGGCCCTTTTAAGGTAAAAAATAGCAGTTTTTTTCTATGTATTTGCCCTTTAGATTGAAAACTATTGCAGATAGAGAAAAGCTGTTGCTTGCTTAATTGTTTAGCTCATTAAGCTCTGCAAAAGTCTCCATTGGGTTGAAGTTTTCAGATGACCCGTTATAGGGGTTATGGCCCTTAACAGGTCAAAAATAGTGTTTTCCATGGTTTTTCCTATAGAATGAAAACTATTGCAGATAGAGAAAAGCTGTTGCTTGCTTAAATGATCAGCTCATTAAGCTCTACATAAGTCTCCATTGGGATGAAGTTGTCGAATGACCCCTTACAGGGTTTATGGCCCTTAACAGGTGAAAAGTAGTGTTTTTTTTCCTATAGAATAAATACTTTTGCAGATAGATAAAAGCTGCTGCTTGCTAATATGTTCAGCTTATTAAGCACTACAAAAGTCTCAATTGGGTCGAAGTTGTCAGATGACCCCTTATAGGCTGGGAGGTCCACAATCGGTACTCAAAGCTACCCCCCCTTCCTATTAAACTTATATATATTTGATGAAGGTCTTATCTTTGAGAGCTTGTGAAATGTTCAAAAGTGTAGATTTAGCAATGGGATTTGGCATATGAATAGCTACATGTATCCTCTATATACCCTATAAGTGGCTAACGGGGTATATTTCTGGGAGGTCCACAATCGGTACTCAAAGTTACCCCCCCTTTCCTATTAAACTTATATATATTTGATGAAGGTCTTATCTTTGAGAGCTTGTGAAATGTTCAAAAGTGTAGATTTAGCAATGGGATTTGGCATATGAATAGCTACATGTATCCTCTATATACCCTATAAGTGGCTAACGGGGTTTATCTCTGGGAGGTCCACAATCGGTACTCAAAGTTACCCCCCCCCTTTCCTATTAAACTTATATATATTTGATGAAGGTCTTATCTTTGAGAGCTTGTGAAATGTTCAAAAGTGTAGATTTAGCAATGGGATTTGGCATATGAATAGCTACATGTATCCTCTATATACCCTATAAGTGGCTAACGGGGTATATCTCTGGGAGGTCCACAATCGGTACTCAAAGTTCCCCCCCCCTTCCTATTAAACTTATATATATTTGATGAAGGTCTTATCTTTGAGAGCTTGTGAAATGTTCAAAAGTGTAGATTTAGCAATGGGATTTGGCATATGAATAGCTACATGTATCCTCTATATACCCTATAAGTGGCTAACGGGGTATATCTCTGGGAGGTCCACAATCGGTACTCAAAGTTACCCCCCCCTTCCTATTAAACTTATATATATTTGATGAAGGTCTTATCTTTGAGAGCTTGTGAAATGTTCAAAAGTGTAGATTTAGCAATGGGATTTGACATATGAATAGCTACATGTATTCTTTATATACCCTATAAGTGGCTAACGGGGTATATCTCTGGGAGGTCCACAATCGGTACTCAAAGTTACGTCCCCCCTTCCTATTAAACTTATATATATTTGATGAAGGTCTTATCTTTGAGAGCTTGTGAAATGTTCAAAAGTGTAGATTTAGCAATGGGATTTGGCATATGAATAGCTACATGTATCCTCTATATACCCTATAAGTGGCTAACGGGGTATATCTCTGGGAGGTCCACAATCGGTACTCAAAGTTACCCCCCCCTTCCTATTAAACTTATATATATTTGATGAAGGTCTTATCTTTGAGAGCTTGTGAAATGTTCAAAAGTGTAGATTTAGCAATGGGATTTGGCATATGAATAGCTACATGTATCTTCTATATACCCTATAAGTGGCTAACGGGGTATATCTCTGGGAGGTCCACAATCGGTACTCAAAGTTACCCCCCCCCTTCCTATTAAACTTATATATATTTGATGAAGGTCTTATCTTTGAGAGCTTGTGAAATGTTCAAAAGTGTAGATTTAGCAATGGGATTTGGCATATGAATAGCTACATGTATCTTCTATATACCCTATAAGTGGCTAACGGGGTATATCTCTGGGAGGTCCACAATCGGTACTCAAAGTTACGTCCCCCCTTCCTATTAAACTTATATATATTTGATGAAGGTCTTATCTTTGAGAGCTTGTGAAATGTTCAAAAGTGTAGATTTAGCAATGGGATTTGGCATATGAATAGCTACATGTATCCTCTATATACCCTATAAGTGGCTAACGGGGTGTATCTCTGGGAGGTCCACAATCGGTACTCAAATTTACCCCCCCCCCTTCCTATTAAACTTATATATATTTGATGAAGGTCTTATCTTTGAGAGCTTGTGAAATGTTCAAAAGTGTAGATTTAGCAATGGGATTTGGCATATGAATAGCTACATGTATTCTTTATATACCCTATAAGTGGCTAACGGGGTATATCTCTGGGAGGTCCACAATCGGTACTCAAAGTTACGTCCCCCCTTCCTATTAAACTTATATATATTTGATGAAGGTCTTATCTTTGAGAGCTTGTGAAATGTTCAAAAGTGTAGATTTAGCAATGGGATTTGGCATATGAATAGCTACATGTATCCTCTATATACCCTATAAGTGGCTAACGGGGTATATCTCTGGGAGGTCCACAATCGGTACTCAAAGTTACCCCCCCCCCTTCCTATTAAACTTATATATATTTGATGAAGGTCTTATCTTTGAGAGCTTGTGAAATGTTCAAAAGTGTAGATTTAGCAATGGGATTTGACATATGAATAGCTACATGTATTCTTTATATACCCTATAAGTGGCTAACGGGGTATATCTCTGGGAGGTCCACAATCGGTACTCAAAGTTACGTCCCCCCTTCCTATTAAACTTATATATATTTGATGAAGGTCTTATCTTTGAGAGCTTGTGAAATGTTCAAAAGTGTAGATTTAGCAATGGGATTTGGCATATGAATAGCTACATGTATCCTCTATATACCCTATAAGTGGCTAACGGGGTATATCTCTGGGAGGTCCACAATCGGTACTCAAAGTTACCCCCCCCCTTCCTATTAAACTTATATATATTTGATGAAGGTCTTATCTTTGAGAGCTTGTGAAATGTTCAAAAGTGTAGATTTAGCAATGGGATTTGACATATGAATAGCTACATGTATTCTTTATATACCCTATAAGTGGCTAACGGGGTATATCTCTGGGAGGTCCACAATCGGTACTCAAAGTTACGTCCCCCCTTCCTATTAAACTTATATATATTTGATGAAGGTCTTATCTTTGAGAGCTTGTGAAATGTTCAAAAGTGTAGATTTAGCAATGGGATTTGGCATATGAATAGCTACATGTATCCTCTATATACCCTATAAGTGGCTAACGGGGTATATCTCTGGGAGGTCCACAATCGGTACTCAAAGTTACCCCCCCCCCTTCCTATTAAACTTATATATATTTGATGAAGGTCTTATCTTTGAGAGCTTGTGAAATGTTCAAAAGTGTAGATTTAGCAATGGGATTTGACATATGAATAGCTACATGTATTCTTTATATACCCTATAAGTGGCTAACGGGGTATATCTCTGGGAGGTCCACAATCGGTACTCAAAGTTACGTCCCCCCTTCCTATTAAACTTATATATATTTGATGAAGGTCTTATCTTTGAGAGCTTGTGAAATGTTCAAAAGTGTAGATTTAGCAATGGGATTTGACATATGAATAGCTACATGTATTCTTTATATACCCTATAAGTGGCTAACGGGGTATATCTCTGGGAGGTCCACAATCGGTACTCAAAGTTACGTCCCCCCTTCCTATTAAACTTATATATATTTGATGAAGGTCTTATCTTTGAGAGCTTGTGAAATGTTCAAAAGTGTAGATTTAGCAATGGGATTTGGCATATGAATAGCTACATGTATCCTCTATATACCCTATAAGTGGCTAACGGGGTATATCTCTGGGAGGTCCACAATCGGTACTCAAAGTTACCCCCCCCTTCCTATTAAACTTATATATATTTGATGAAGGTCTTATCTTTGAGAGCTTGTGAAATGTTCAAAAGTGTAGATTTAGCAATGGGATTTGACATATGAATAGCTACATGTATTCTTTATATACCCTATAAGTGGCTAACGGGGTATATCTCTGGGAGGTCCACAATCGGTACTCAAAGTTACGTCCCCCCTTCCTATTAAACTTATATATATTTGATGAAGGTCTTATCTTTGAGAGCTTGTGAAATGTTCAAAAGTGTAGATTTAGCAATGGGATTTGGCATATGAATAGCTACATGTATCCTCTATATACCCTATAAGTGGCTAACGGGGTATATCTCTGGGAGGTCCACAATCGGTACTCAAAGTTACCCCCCCCCCTTCCTATTAAACTTATATATATTTGATGAAGGTCTTATCTTTGAGAGCTTGTGAAATGTTCAAAAGTGTAGATTTAGCAATGGGATTTGACATATGAATAGCTACATGTATTCTTTATATACCCTATAAGTGGCTAACGGGGTATATCTCTGGGAGGTCCACAATCGGTACTCAAAGTTACGTCCCCCCTTCCTATTAAACTTATATATATTTGATGAAGGTCTTATCTTTGAGAGCTTGTGAAATGTTCAAAAGTGTAGATTTAGCAATGGAATTTGGCATATGAATAGCTACATGTATCCTCTATATACCCTATAAGTGGCTAACGGGGTATATCTCTGGGAGGTCCACAATCGGTACTCAAAGTTACCCCCCCCTTCCTATTAAACTTATATATATTTGATGAAGGTCTTATCTTTGAGAGCTTGTGAAATGTTCAAAAGTGTAGATTTAGCAATGGGATTTGACATATGAATAGCTACATGTATTCTTTATATACCCTATAAGTGGCTAACGGGGTATATCTCTGGGAGGTCCACAATCGGTACTCAAAGTTACGTCCCCCCTTCCTATTAAACTTATATATATTTGATGAAGGTCTATCTTTGAGAGCTTGTGAAATGTTCAAAAGTGTAGATTTAGCAATGGGATTTGGCATATGAATAGCTACATGTATCCTCTATATACCCTATAAGTGGCTAACGGGGTATATCTCTGGGAGGTCCACAATCGGTACTCAAAGTTACCCCCCCCCCTTCCTATTAAACTTATATATATTTGATGAAGGTCTTATCTTTGAGAGCTTGTGAAATGTTCAAAAGTGTAGATTTAGCAATGGGATTTGACATATGAATAGCTACATGTATTCTTTATATACCCTATAAGTGGCTAACGGGGTATATCTCTGGGAGGTCCACAATCGGTACTCAAAGTTACGTCCCCCCTTCCTATTAAACTTATATATATTTGATGAAGGTCTTATCTTTGAGAGCTTGTGAAATGTTCAAAAGTGTAGATTTAGCAATGGGATTTGGCATATGAATAGCTACATGTATCCTCTATATACCCTATAAGTGGCTAACGGGGTATATCTCTGGGAGGTCCACAATCGGTACTCAAAGTTACCCCCCCCCCCTTCCTATTAAACTTATATATATTTGATGAAGGTCTTATCTTTGAGAGCTTGTGAAATGTTCAAAAGTGTAGATTTAGCAATGGGATTTGACATATGAATAGCTACATGTATTCTTTATATACCCTATAAGTGGCTAACGGGGTATATCTCTGGGAGGTCCACAATCGGTACTCAAAGTTACGTCCCCCCTTCCTATTAAACTTATATATATTTGATGAAGGTCTTATCTTTGAGAGCTTGTGAAATGTTCAAAAGTGTAGATTTAGCAATGGGATTTGGCATATGAATAGCTACATGTATCCTCTATATACCCTATAAGTGGCTAACGGGGTATATCTCTGGGAGGTCCACAATCGGTACTCAAAGTTACCCCCCCCCTTCCTATTAAACTTATATATATTTGATGAAGGTCTTATCTTTGAGAGCTTGTGAAATGTTCAAAAGTGTAGATTTAGCAATGGGATTTGACATATGAATAGCTACATGTATTCTTTATATACCCTATAAGTGGCTAACGGGGTATATCTCTGGGAGGTCCACAATCGGTACTCAAAGTTACGTCCCCCCTTCCTATTAAACTTATATATATTTGATGAAGGTCTTATCTTTGAGAGCTTGTGAAATGTTCAAAAGTGTAGATTTAGCAATGGGATTTGGCATATGAATAGCTACATGTATCCTCTATATACCCTATAAGTGGCTAACGGGGTATATCTCTGGGAGGTCCACAATCGGTACTCAAAGTTACCCCCACCCCCCCCCCCCCTCATTTCTTATTATTCATATAGTATATACTTTGTATCTTAGATAAGCTTCATGTAAACCTCGTATAGCAAATAAAAAATACCAGTAGGTACCTCATTAGTATAAATTTTGGTGTAGTAATTCGGTCATTTATATATTTCTCTTAAGTGATTTATTCAATATTTGCATGAAATTGTCTGTACAATTTAGTCTTAACGTGACACATGCAATGCTAGTATTGTAATAAATTATATAAGATACATTTAGATGGAGTGTTTTTAAGGAAATTAAGTTTTTTTAACGAACTACTTTTTTGGACAACGAAGAGGTCCCTGTACGGGTTTTATTATTTATTTAATCATAGTTTTTAAGCAGTCAAGTGGTCCTTGGTCTATGTAATAAATATACTTGGTAAAAAATCAACGCATCTTTATTTTTCACTATTTTGTTGATAATTACAAAATAGAATATTTATTTTCATTTGTGTTCGCACTTGCCTTATTTCGTTTTTCGGTCGTCATACATATCAGTTTGGCGGACTTTTTATTACTGTTCGCTGGAAATTGTTCGCTAGCTTGTTTTTGCACAATGTTCGCTGGGTATTGTTCGCTAGCTTTTTGTTCGCTACATATTGTTCGCTAACTTGAGTCTAGTTTCCTTATACGTTCATGGTACGATCATGAAGTTCTCAATACGTTCTTAGTAGGTCTTTACTACGTTTTGACTACGCCACGTCCTCATTACGTTTGTTTTGAACATGTTCAAAATTATTCCACGTCGTTCCCGCCGTTCTTGAAGTTCGTATTACGTCCAAGTCCAAGAAAGTTCGTAATACGTCCATTCAAGTTCGCACTACGACCATGCAAGTTTATAGCACGTCTTTACTACGTTCAACAAGTTCCTTCCGCGTTATAAGACTTTTAAGGACTTAGCAAGAACGTAGTCCGAACTTTCTCCAGTGTGACGGGGGCATAAGAAAACACTAATGGCGCCTTCCATGTATGACCACATGTATGCGGTCTGATGCCAGTGATGGTATTATATTGCCCCTTATAGTTGTGATTAGCGGTAGGAAATTACGGGTGTTCATTTGTTACGTCTCCCTCTTTAATAAGGCGAATGGGTACCTGCGGATCTTAGCGTTTGTAAAATAGGTCATTTGATTCCCCTTCGTCGCAGTTCGAGGATCCGCAGAGAGACCCATGCGGCAATACTCCCCTTTCCCTTAAATAGTAAAGTCTATTGAATATATTAAAGAAAGGTGAAGTACGTTTTCTTGCATAAATAAGTGACCGCCTAGGCCAAGCCCATGGATAATTTTAGTGTGTTAAGACTTGAGGGGGGGTAGAGGGGGTGTGATCCCGGATTCCTGTGAAAATAAATTTGTGATTCCCGCATCCCGAAAAATGAAAATGGCTAAATCCCGTTCCCGTTAAGGGTTCTTCCGAATTCCCGTTGAAATAAATGGGCTTTCCCGCCGTCCTGCAAAAGGTTCTACCGACCCTCAGACTTCTACTAGGTGCTTATTTTTGTGTTTTTTTTCTTAGATCGCAAAAATCAGAAAATATAAAAAGACCAAGAGCTATGATTTCGCAGCTAGACTTTTACCAGTTAGGAGGGGGAGGACAGGGGGGTCTCGGGTCTCTGATCCCCGCCCCCTCAACCCCGATCCCCGTCCATTCTACCATCCCTCCCCCCGATATATTTTTTTCTTTATCCCCGCTCCCCGTATTTCCTCCCATTTTTTCTCCCGCTTCCCGCCTCCTCTACCCCCGTTCCTCGTCCCTTCAATCCCCGTTTTCCGCCCTCATCTACCCCGGCCCTGCTCCCCGCCTGTTAACCCCCGTATTCCCCTACTTGATACTCATTAGACTTCACTATTTAAGGGAAAGGGGAGTATTGCCGCATGGGTCTCTCTGCGGGCCCTCGAACTGCGACAAAGGGGAATCAAAGGACCTATATTACAAACGCTTAGATCCGCAGGTACCCATTCGCCTTATTAAAGAGGGAGACGTAACAAATGAACACCCGTGATTTCTTACCGCTAATCACAGCTATTAGGGGCAATATAATACCACCACTGGCATCAGACCGCATACTGGAAGGCGTCATTAGTGTTTTCTTAAGAACCAATGGAAAAAGGCGTTATATCGATCATCGCTTTCCTCTAGGGGGCGTTCCGATGGAATGAAATACAAATGAAAAATCTTCCATATTAATGAAAAGGTCTTCCATATCAATATAAAACCTTCCATATCAATAAAAAAAATCTTCCATATTAATGAAAAGGTCTTCCATATCAATATAAAACCTTCCATATAAATAACAAAAACCTTCCATATTAATGAAAAGGTCTTTCATATCAATGAAAAAGTCTTCCATATCAATAAAAAAATCTTCCATATTAATAAAAAAATCTTCCATATTAACAAAAAATCTTCCATATTAATAAAAAATCTTACATATTAATAAAAAATCTTACATATTGATAAGAAAATCATACATATTAATAAAAAATCTTACATATTAATAAGAAAATCTTACATATTAATAAAAAAATCTTCCATATTAATAAGAAAATCTTACATATTAATAAAAAATCTTACATATTAATAGAAAATAATGAATTTAAAAGTTACCATATATAAAATTTTGCAACACATTACTTGCCATAAAGGAAGTAGTTTACATTTCTCCGTTTCCCTTATGGGGAATATAATTCTTTAAAAGTACTAATGACCTTTACAGTCGGTTAAAGTCTTTGAACTTAATCACATGTATGGTCACGTACGATTTTGGCCTGATGCTGCTGTTAAAATATACCGTAATTCATTCAATCCAAAGCTTCGTCTACAGACAAGCAAAAGATATAAAAGGAACGGGTACATAGATTTTCAATAAAAGTTTGTTAATTGTAAACCTCAGATTATTCTATCTCATCGACATTTCTTAAAACTTCAAGTAAGTTTTAGTTCTGTTTTATATGTTTAATTTTATTTCCATGATTTTTGGGGTTTTTTCAGCCGGTCGTACTAATTTTTGCAATTCAGTTTCTCAAAGCTTTCTATGTAAATCCTCCAATTGGTATTTCAACAAATTCATGTCAGATAATTATAACCTGGCTAAGACTTTATTAGTTAAAGTAAGGTTGTGATATGAACATTTTAATAAAATCTTTGAATTTGGTCTTTTTCGGTATAAATATTAATAATTTGAAACTTACTTTGAGATGTTAATTGCCTGTTTATATACTTAAGTTGTTATTTTAGCATTACAACGATCAAGTGTGTCTACCGGTTTTGTGCGGTGATACATCACCAAATCATTAACTGTTTGACGTGTTGTGTTGAATTTAAAATCGACATGCTTGATTTTCTACATCAGTAGATAGATGTTTTTAGCTGGGTGTTCTGTCTTGTTGAATTGAACCTCTATCAATTTGATTTTTACGGCGTCTTAATTTGTGCTTTGTTATCAATAGGGGGAAGGTTGGTTAAAAAAAACTAGTTTAACCCCGCCACATTTTGCATGTCCTTAGCCAGGAATCTTTCTCAAAGATGATGTTTGCATTCGTCGAATTTATGTTAATTGTTTTTGTCGAGAAGGGGGTCTTTCATTGATACTTCAGGAATATGTTTTAATCATATGTACTTTATTTTCAATCCAGGGCCAGTTGCAAAACAGCGAGCAGCGATCGCTGGTCACATTGAAGGCTGCTGGCTGTTTTTAGTTGATTTTTTCAATTGTTGTTTATATTACATAGGTTGTGTCGCGTACACTTATTCCACATTTCATTATTTTCTATTTGAAATCTCAATTATATTTCAATTTAATTAATCAGATTATTTTCATGACCTTTACACAATCCTCATTCAAGAGAACATAATTTGCAATGCTTTAAAACAATTAAAACCTGGATATCTTTTCCAAAAGTCAATGTTTTAATCCATTTATAACCATTTAGATATTGATCATTATATGAAAGCAGGTTTTAGTGTTACCTTGATGATTAAATAACCTTGTTGCTGATTTCAACTGAAATCGTTTATTTGGGAAAATAATCAACTATTAAATCAAAATGAAAGATTTTGAAAAGGTATATGCATACAAATATTAGATTAAAATGGCAACAAATTGCTCCAAAAGTAAAATAACGATTGCTCTTGCTCGACGATTTGACAAAAAAATAAAGAACATTAATTTAGCTCGTTTAATAGATCCTTTAACCGAACGGCGAAATGGTTGTATACTTACTACAAGCAATCATAAAATAAGTAAAATACCTCATTTTATCCAATGTTGGGGGGATTGTGGGTGGGGATGGGGTGTAATGATACATAGAAAAGTGAGAGTTTAGTCCCGCCTGCGACGAATAGTCGCGAAAGGGAGACACGGGTATTGCTTTCCGGTAGCTGCGATGGCGGCGTCAAGTTTTATGCAAGACTTTTGTGGAACATGAATTGCTTCAAAACTGTTATAGCAAAGTGTGCAGTCATGTTGGGGTTGTTGTTTAGGCAACTGACACCATGATGTGTGACCTTGACTCCCTTTCATGCTACAGTGACTCTGTGAACTTCGCGGTCTTTTTGTGGTCGTAAACTTTTTATACTTCTGTACTTTAATAACCCTGTGAACTTAAGTCTTTTAGAAGATGTAAACTTTTTGTAAGATTCCTGTGGAAAATTATTTGATTTAAAACTCCTCTACTAAGTACCTAAGATTTACATGGAACTACTCTTCCATTACTACATGGTAGATTTTCGTGCTCAGGATGTTTAGGTTTAGGCAGTTTTTCGTGAAGTAGGATATCTAGAACCACTGTAGTTGGTCAACAGATAACTTCTGCCATGGTGGTTAGATTCCATTACGTCACCTGCCATTAGTGTCCCTCTAATCTCAATGATCAAAGGCCGAAATAGAGCTTTAATGAGTTTGACAGTAGTGCCGACAGGTGAGGCATAGTATTTCTTTTAGTGGGAACTGTATGTGTTGCCTTACTTGACATAGTGCGATCAAGTTAATATTATGGTGTTAAAAATCTTTTATGCTCCCGCGACATGTCAGGGGCATTGCCTTCTACTATTGTCCGTCCATAAGAATTAACGTTAAGCTTTTCTAAAAAACCGTACATGAAAATAATTTGGAACATCGTAGGATTGTTCAGTATGACAAACTGTACGTTATAAGCCATTTTTTTGGACCTGTAGAATATCTGCTTCCTGTATGGGACTGATGGAGAAGAAAAATTGCTTGAAAAATTCCGTCAAGTTTTTGTCAGTAACTGTATATGAGAATGATTTGAAACTTAGTTGTATGGTTCAGTATACCAAATTGTACGTTCTAAGGGACTTTCAGAGCTGCTATCAGACTTCTACTTCCTGTTTATGGCCAGCGGGGTCCTCCATATCACATGGACATATTCCTTACTTTGTGACCTTCCCTCTTTATTTAATTTTGTTTTCAAATCTTATCACATGGTTTTTATGCTGTTTAACTGAAAGCAGTTGTAAATGACACAAAGGAATAGTTTATTTTGAAATTATAATTTGTATGCTTTTATGGCAGTTTTGGGCGATCAAAGTAAGAGCCCCAGGTGGCTGAATAGGGTGGCCCTCGTCCGCGGGGGTTGTCAGGGTTATAATGCGGAAGGCACAAGCTCCTGTTACGTCCAATTACGTAACTTTAAGGTGAAAAATTATCTATGCTCCTGTTACGTTCCTTCCGGGACATAATAAATTCCGGACCCATTACGGATGGGGGGACGAATCAAATACGGATTTATCAACGTAAATGTAGAATTTAAACCTTAAAGTTACGCGAAAAAATAGTTTTAATTAAGTTTAGGGTAAGTATTTGTAATTATGAAAATACATCGTAATTGTAAATAATAATGATAATACATAATAATATTATACTTTATCAAAACACAATTAAACAATAGTATATAGCATTATGAAATTCCGTCAAGTTATTAATTTTGAATTAATTAAATACACAATTAGTGAGTAGATTATACATGACACATTAACAAAATCACATAATAACATTGAAACAAAAGACAAACAAGCAAAGTAATGTCACCAACAACAAAGAAAGGTTTTTAAGTTGACCCAAATTGTCTAGGAAAAAATCATATGCAAAAAGCTAATATTTCAGAAGCAGTAGAAATTTAAAAAGTGCAACAAATTTCCAAACAAATTAAAAATGCTTCTTGTAACTTGTGTTCGTACGTTGACCACCTGATTTTGAAGAGAAGTTCCTCAGTGGCCTCCATGAATGCTAGTGAAATGATTTTCTTTGTACACAACATTACTTATTGTCTCCGCATCTATTTCTCTCCCTCTAATTTTTATTCCATTTGACAATTTTCTAGAAATGCGCTTATACAGTTGTACAAAATTTGTTCTTTGGTATGTATCAATATCATTTTCGAGAACGGCATATTTTTTTATAAAGTTTTCCAACTTCAAAAATGGGTGATTGATCACCCATTTCTACCTTGAGAATAAACAGACAGCGCTCTTTACTCAACCAACCAGGTCAACATAGGTCAAGAAGCAGAGGTACTAATGGGTTATCCGAATGTCAAAAGTCCGAAAGGGCAGAGACAAAACCAGTAAACACCAACAAGAACAACATGTAAAACATGGAAACACAAAATAACTGAATATCAATCAACAACACGAACTCCAGTCGAAACAAGAGTGAACTCAGGTGCTCCGGGAGAGTAAGCAGTTCCTGCTTGCTATAACACACCCGTCGCGTTGCCAATAGTCCATTCAGCGTGTCAAATCCGGTAAAGGAAGACAAAACAACACCCTATGACAAACCAAAATCTGCACTCATCTGAGAGATCGATATCCCACAATTGTCTATAAGTGTGGATCGAGTGAAAAGGCTGTGGGCATACGTACAGTCTTCGATCTCAATAAGTGAACGAATGTTTATTATGTTCAGTATTTTATTAATTAAAACAATAATCATATAATTTACAATCTTAAAAAATACAATAAGAGTTTTGAACAAAAAAAACCCAAAATTTTACATAATCTTGTTATTATTTTTCTGACGCAACTTTAGCATGTGAAGTGTTTAAATTCTACAGTTACTTTGACAATAAATCCGTATTTGATTCGTTCCCCCCTACCGTAACGGGTCCGGAATTTATTATGTCCCGGAAGGAACGTAACAGGAGCATAGATAAATTTTCGCCTTAAAGTTACGTAATTGGACGTAACAGGAGCTTGTGCCAATGCGGAAACCCTGACCGCTGAGTATAGTGTGTCAACATGTGTGGAGAGTGCCACGCTTCATGCACGTAAAAGACCCCTTTGTGGACCGCCAAGTAGTGCACCACTATACTATACATCTATATAGAGACAGAAAAGAAATGAGTTATCTTTCTTAGACCAGAAAATTTCATCATTTTCAAATTTAAAAAAATTTACAAAGTGGCAAATCTTCAATAATTGTTTTTTGATCATTCTGAAATTCGACCTTACTTGTATTTTATTGTACTCAACAGCTGTGCCAAATATCATTCAAATCACTTGATGCATTTTCAAGTTATCAGCTAGTAATTGAGCTGAAACTGTGAACAAAATTTTCTTTACCTATTTAATAATTACACCACACTTATCAACATTTAGCAATGTTTTAATCCATTGCTAATTTGCTATGGCTATTCCCAAATTTGTAGTGAGCTTAAATCATTTATTTTAAAAGAACTTTGATTCAAATTCTGATGATGAGAGGTTGCTCCTTGAAATGTTCATAATTATCCATTTTTATACCCGTTTTGGTATTTGCATTTTATGTGATGTTGAATTGTGCACATTTACTCCAAATTACATATTTTTTTTCTTCTGGGTGTTTCAGGGTTAAAAAAAGAAGGAATGTGTCGATGGGACAGGGATGCCCCTGCTAGGCTCCAAACAGAAAGTAGATGTCTGACAGACCTGAAAACTGTTTAGGAAATACAGTTTGTCATACTGAACCATCCTATTAAGTTTCAAATACAAATGACAACAAAGGTGCAGACAATAAATTTTGCTACGCCTGACTCGCGTTTCGTCTATTCAAGACTCGTCAGAGGCGCTCTACCAAAAATATTGAAAATGCCAAACACTATATGATTATTTCAAATCATTCCCATGTAGGGTTTCTGAGAAAAGCTTGACAGAATTTTTTAGTTGATTTTCAGAGATTTTCACTTCGACCTAGCCCAAAACAGTAAGTAGATGTCCTACAGACCTGAAAGTCGCTTAGGGCTTAAAGTTTGATATACTGAACCATCCTACCAAGTTTCAAATCATTCCCATGTACAGTTTCTGAGAAAAGCTCAACGGAAATTTTCAAGTTGATTTTCATAAAATTTCATATCGGCCTAGTCCCGAACAGGAAGTAGATGTCTGACAGGTCTCAAAACCACTTAAGCCATACAGTTTGCCATACTGAACCATCCTACCAAGTTTCAAATCATTCTCATGTACGGTTCCTGAGAAAACCTTGACAAAAATTTTCCAAGTTATGTTCACATATTTTCACATTGGCCTACGTCACAAACAAGAAGTAGATGTCAGACAAGACTTTAAATTGATTAGGACATATAGTTTGTCATACCAAACCATTTTACCAAGTTTCAAATCATTCTCATGTATGGTTCCTGAGAAAAGCTTAACAGAAATCCATACAGACGGACATGAATAAAACTTAATGCCCCTTGACATGTCGTCGCAAGGGCATAAAAAATATAGAAAAATATTTCAAAATTTATTTGGTCATCTGTAAACATCAAGCACTGTAAAATATCCTATCCAACAATCTCAAAAACTCCTTATACATATTACAAAATGGAGTTCCAAATGCTTGTTTGGCCTTAAAATTGTGTAAAATTGTTTACAAATGATATGATTTTGCACTACAAACAAAATATTGTTTGTGAATTGAAGATTTGGCACAATAGATGTATCTGTTAAGTGCATACACATCAAATAATTGTGTTAAAAAATAAGAAAATGTTAATTGAATATACAAATTATATGGATAACACACTTCATTTTGATTGGTGTTGAGTGATAATCAATATTAACTACCATGAGCATTATCTATGCACTATTTCAAATTTTTTTAACAAAATAACTGAAAATCTTCTTTTGCTCTATTTTAATTACGCCGCACCTAAAGGGTTTTATCACCAATAGTAACAATTTATTTAATTCTTGTATACATGTCTATCAATTATTCATTTCATCTATCAATATTTACAACCTGAGTATTAAACAATCATCTAACAATAATCAACATAAAACCTTTTAAAATCCAACAAAAAGTCTTGATTTTTCTTTCAAATACAGTACATTGATTTCAAATCCAACTGAATTCATAAACTTAGAGACCATGATTCAAACACTTTTCAATATACTAGTATCTTACTGTAAAAATCCTATAAAATCAGCCAAAAACCAAAAATGCAGTTAAAATGGAAACTGTCAGACCAGATGGATAACTAAATTTATATAAAAGTATTGCTATTCTTTCTTTCTATCTAGGGTTTGAACTAAATAAATTTTAAAGACAACATTATTTTACATTTCATAGAGATCGTTTTAGCTGCCCTATAAAATATACAAGCTCTTAAATTTATTGAGATTCAGTACAAAAACCATAGCAAAGGCAATGGACAGCAGGAATCTGAAAATTTCCCCTCTTGACTCCAGCTTCACTTCCTATCTCTATCTCCTTTAAAACAATGTTCTTTCCTTTTTATCCCATCCCCAAGCTCCCATGTGATGTGTCCAACCCCCTGACATCTTTAAAACACATTAATATCAAATTTTGTGACATAGGGTACTTATTCAAAACCATAATTAACATCAATATTGTAAGATAAGCCAGGAGTAAAAAGAATTAGTGACATTTTATATTTTTCTTATGTATAGATAAATAAATCAGTCTTACCAAACAAAAACATCTGCTCTTTAAAAATTGATTCATTTCATTTTTGATGGGTTTTTGGTTATTTTTGGTTAAAAGTATCAAAATCATAAATGCTGTTAGTCTCATTTGTGTACTGGCTTTTATTTTGTTTTCAATTTACACCAAAAAAAAAACATAAATGGCACAGAAATATATTCATTTTTTTCTAAAGATTAGCACTATTACTCCATAATTTATAATAACTGATTTATAATAAAGTTGAATGAAGATATTTTTGTTTATTTTGCTGATGAAAAAAAATCAGGTTAACTTATTTATATTAAAAAAAAAAACAGCAAAGAACAATAAAAATGTAAAGGGTGGGTCCCAAGGCACCTATATGGATGATGGATATGTTTGACAAATAAATATGCAAAAAAGTAAACATGTTTTTACTTAATATAAAATTTAAAAGAATCTTGGAAAAAATATGCCAAATATTACTTTATCTACCATTTGTAACAGATCATTACTAATATAATAATTTAAGACAACAATAAATGAAAACAAAGAAAATAATACAACAAAACAAGAGAAAAATAGCACTATACAAAACTTTGTTAACAATCAAACTTATTTCAATAACTTGATTCAAATATAAAACTAATATATCAAATTAATTCCTTTTAAAATAAGAGACAAGTAACGTTTATAAGGCCCTAAACAATAGTCAAGCCTTTCTTGTTAAGATATCAATCATGGTATTTAAAAAAACTTACATATGAAAAATTATTTACATGCACCAGATCTATGAAAAAAAAACATTTAAATTTTTCTCGACCTCTGTGTCTCAGTCTTATCAGTGCATATTTGCTTTTCTTTGACATATAAATTGTTTAAATTTTACTTGTTCGACCATTTTTTCTGTCCAAAAACACAAATTCACAAATGATGTGAATTTAAATCATATGATATGTTTTGAAAATTCAATGTTGCCATTAAACAAGGAGAAAAAAAATTAGAAATATTTCAGACACAAATGAAGGAAAATTAAAGTATGGTCTATCAAATTTGTCATACATCATTTTTTTTATAAAATCTAATGAGACAAGGCTTATTTGCCCATGTGACTGTAATTAATGTTATGAAAGACTTTTCATCTGGACCTTTGTTCTGAAAAAAAAAGAAAAAAATGTATAAGTTATTTCTACATTCAACTGTTGAATAGTTAGTTAACAGAATGAAATTTAAGTGGTCAGAAGTCTAAAATAACAGGACATTCAATCATTTATAAATTGTTAATACTATGTTAAAACTAGAAAAAAACTGTAAATACACCCCTCCACCTCCCAAAAGCCCAATCAGATCAAATTTTAAAATAGAAGGTGCACATCTACAATATATCACAAAGGTTGTGTGAAAGTTTCATTAAAATCCATTGAGGGGTTTAGTTGCGGATAAGAGATTGGTACCCTAAGGTGTAACGGAAGGACAGACAGACACACAGATGGAAGGACACCACCATCACTATATACCCCCCCCCCCCCACTTTTCAAGCGGGAGGTATAAATAAGATGCTTTGAATATTATAGATTTGTGTGTCTGCTGTGTTAGATTGTCATTGTATACATCCTTTGGTAAATTTTTGCAATGACTCTTCTACAAATACGCTTAACTCTTTCATTTTACCATAATAATGCTTAAAGAATGGAAATCTAATCAAGAAACATAATTGTTTTAGTAGTTTAAGAAGGAAAGGTTTGGTCCAATATTTGTATGTCTCATCAAAACCTGTTTCCTTATTTCCTTCATATGCTGTAATGCTATACATTTAAATTTCAGAAAAAAAGTTTTTGCAGTTTCATCAATGATTTAACATCAAAAGACAGGGTTGGCCTGGCAAACTTTATAACAGAAAATAAAGTATGGACCTCCCTACCAAAAGGGGTATTGTAGAACCATGATTAAATGTACCTATCTATTGTTGGCCATATTCCACTGTAACTGCTTTTGTCTTTAGATATTCTGATAAAGCCTCTTCACCTAAAACATGAGAAAAATTGTTTTAATTGTAAAAACAATAACAACTATGCTTTAAAAATAGATATGAGCTGAGACTTTCAACTACAAATTACTGTATTGAAATATTCTTGACGCTAGAACTTGGAGTACTGGTGATTTAAATAACACCAAAAAATTTGGTTAAAGCGTCTTCAGAGATTAACTTTTGCATGTTAAATGCATTTTAATCTTTTATTTCATGGCACAAAAGATATGTGTTAACCATTTTTATTGCAAGTAGCAGTAAAAATGCTTTCCAAAGGCATAAAAATATTAATGTTTTTCAACATATCATAATATTTTTTTTTCATTTGTGAAATACAGAGTACTAAAACATCGAGACAGCTTCTTAGCTATCTTGTCCCTTTGGACAAAGCATGTGTAATGTCTAATAAACTTAATCTTTCTCTGCAAGCTAGATCTGATCAATATCAACCTGCTTTGAGTCTAATACCATCAACAGTTTTCATCCCTTTCTTAATAGAATAGAAAAAAAAGGCTTTAAAAATCCATATTTCTTCTCACTTTGTTATCCATTTGGGTACAGATTATGATGGGCGTTGATGAAATTTTAACATGCTGCAGCGTTGAGTTGGTTTTATAATGTATTAACAGCTCTATCGTTGTCAAATTCAATTCATTCTTGTCAATTACATTAGATAATGAATACAAGACATGGACTTGTTGCACCTTTTTAAGAAACCTTTTGAGACTAAACATGCTTCTTCTAATTTCTATATTAATTTTCTGTTAAGTTGATGAATTCCCAAGTCGATTTTCTAAATTTGAAATTTTTTTAGCCGATTTTACAATTTTCATTAATTTTGAACAAATATTGAATTAAGCTGTGATGAATATGTGCAATTTTCTAGATATATCTGCAGCAAATTGAATTGAAGGAAATAGCTGGATTGCAATTCACAATGACATGTTGTAATTGTGCAAATAAATTGGGTTACAGTTATACAACTTGATGACCTAATGAAAGTGATGAATGTATTTCTAAATGAAATTGAAAATGTTTTACAGTCTTTTACACAAATGCATCACTAACAGTAATAAGGAATTTTCAGGATAATCTAGAGACTTTTAAACCCTAGTTATATAATGCTTGAAATGCGGGTCAACACTAAGTCATAAAGGCTCCTGAGTACAAACAAAGCTTTGTAGACTGATAAAATATCAAGGTTAAACACAGTGGCAGGTCAGGTCACAGGGACTTGCTCCCCTCTATCAATATTTTTTACGAAAAAAAAAAACATAAGGGAGACAGTACTTTTACCCCCCCCCCCCCCGGCCCTTTTCTTCAATTCAATTTTCTTTTAATAAACCATTGATCTCATACCTTTTCCTATATAAATCGTTTTATGGATGATTTTCCTTTCCAAAACATTCAAATATATCTTCCTTTTTATGCATTTTGGCCTCAAAATCGGGCTTTGTTCAGGCAATTTTGTAAAATTTGGCAATCGCTTGGACATGAAAAGCAGTTACATCAAGGAAAAAGAAATCCAAGTGAATTATAATGACGTTTTTACTTTTGTTTTACATTACATTTATTGGTGAAGTCTTGAGAATGTCTTCAAATTTACTTCTTTTTCATGTCCAAGCTATTGCCAAATTTTACAAAATTGCCTGAACAAAGCACGATTTCTAGGCTGAAATGCAATGAAGAAAGATACTTTTGGGTGATTTGGAAAGGAAAATCATCTGTAAAACGAATTATATAGGAAAAGGTATGACATCAATGATTTATTAAAAGAATATCCAAATGAAGAAAAGGGGGGGGAGGGGGTGAAAGTAGTATCTCTCTTGTGTTTTTCGTACCACACATTGACTTTAACAAAAATATTGATAGAGGGGAGCAAGTCCCTGTGGGCAGATCTAGCAATTTTGAAAAAGGGCAGCCCACTGCATGGCTATTGGGAAACCCACTTTGGTCATGATTCATTGATTTCCTATATACCCAAGCATTTTTTCTGCCAAAAAAGGGGGCCATGTCCCCCTGGTCCCCCTCTGGTTCCACCCCTGATAACATGTCTAATAGCAGTTTTATGGACCTGACCCAAAATAAGTTTATTTTCTTCTCTCAAATGTTAAAGAATTAGACATGCATGACTAAAAATATTTATACCGGATAGAATTCCAGGCAATTAATTTTTCAAGTCTGAATTTTACCTTGGAAACTTGAAAGTCATTTCATATCATATGTCTCAACAATAAATTCTGATTGCCAAAGGTGCATATATTGAATTTAACATAAAATTGTCTCAAGTTTAATACAAAAAAAAAATCTCAAAAAAACTTTTAAAATTCTAGAATTCTGACAGTTATACTAAAAAGACTTAAAGAATGATTAAGTTAGCAAAAATATTATACATTTATATAACCTTGTCTAGAAGCAGTAATAATTTATTACCTACTTGAATACACATAGGAGCTATGAAAGTCATATGGTAGACACATCCATTAACAGGCATTTACATCAAATATCGTTTGGTTCTATTTTCTGTTTTAAATACCAAACAGGATTTATGACTATACATTGTATGTTATGTATGTTATTTGCTGTTCAAATTTACATAATAAGAAACAAGAGGCTCCTAGGTACCTGAATCGCTTACTTTTTATCAAATGTTACAGCTTCTTACATAGTGTGCAACATGGTGTACATGTACCTGTAGGGGCAACAATGAAGAAACTAGCTAGGATAGAAAATATTTTAAAGATCAAGAACATAAAGTTACAAGGCTTAAAACAGTTAAAATTGATAGAAAACAGTTAAAGGGAGAAAACTCTTTAACAGCAAATCTGATAACTAAGACCCTTGCATTATTTTGGTAGACTCAATAAGCTTAACAACTCTACAATGTTAATTTTTCCTCTAGCATGTTCAGTTTTCAAGATAAAGTCTCTGCAAAATTGGTCAATTTGTATGATTAAGGGGAAATAACTCCTATAAGGAGTAGTCTAACAACTTTGACTTAATGGAAAGTTTTGTTGAGCTTTTGGTACTGAGGTAGAGAGTTGCTTTGAAATTTTTCTATCTCTTATACTTTCTGTGCTATAAGCACTATGGGGGCGACAACAAATGCCTAGAAATGACAATAGCTCACAGGAGCTAAAAACCATCTGGCTTTAAAATCAGATATATAAGCTAATGTACCAACCAAATTTTATTAGAAAATTTAATTTAAAAAATCCTAATAAAATAAGCTGGTACATATGTCTTGCTGAAAGTTGTCCAAAAATTTACATAAAGTAGCCAGTGGTATATATAATGCAGGATCCATATGTGTGTAGTCTTAAGGGTTTTTTTTCAACATAATACAATATCAACAGTGTTACCTTTAATGCATGATGACAAATAAAAGACCTTCACAGCAATAACAAAATGGTTTATAGCAATTTGTAATTTGAGAAAATTGCTTCTGACATTTTAAAAACCCTAACAAGGACTGGGTAAATGAACAAGATATAGTTATTTGCTCAAATTATAGTTCCAAGGGGAACATCAAGACTCATTTCCTAAAACCTTGAAAGACGATAGATTTTCACTTAGTAAATTACTCTGCAATACACAAAAACCCACTACTGTTTGATGTTCACAGAAAGAAACAATCAAGTATTCTTTGTTTATTTACATAATTAATCAATTCTATTCTATTGAATTCCCTATGCATTTGTATACTGATGTCATTCGCAAAAGGATGATTTCTCTTTCTCCTTTTTTCTTTGTTTATGGTTAAATGGTTGAAAAATTTATCTGAAGGATGACAGGGCATTTTTAAGATACAAGTTAAAGGACAAGGTCACAAACAGATATATGAACACAAGATTTAGTTTAAACAATTTTGCAGTAGCTGATCCAGAGAGATTGGACCTGCATGGATGTTAAAAAAAAATTCTTACGTAGGAAATTTTGTAATTTCATTGCGGATTAATTCGCATTATAAACACATAATCCACCTTAAGGGAAAAATCATTTCCTGAAAAATTATTTGGTTTGGCCTTTCAAAAGAAGACAAAACAATGAATATGAATATGGGTTGTAATTTTAGGCCATAGGAGATTTGTTTTTTCAAGCATGAGTAAAAACAAGAGTTTACACTTAGGTAATGTCTCGCCTGCTTGGCACCATAAGAACTATAAATTCATAAAAATACTAACTATTTTAAAGTAAAATAAAACTTAAGCTTTAACATTTCTAACAGTACAAATGTACCACTATCAGGGTCGTTTAACTGAAATTTTAAGGTCAAGGTCAAAAGATAGTTGTTAACCACTGACACATTCATTACTTAGGATTTATAGTTCCCGAGATAAGAAGAATCTCCTGAAACTTATACATTGCTTTTGATAACTTTATGTTTAGGAAAATGACTCATTCAACTGTAAAATCAAGGTTAAGGTCAAAATAAAGGATGTGATTGGGATAAGCTACTACTGGTGTGCACACATTCCAAATTTCATCAACTGACATGTAAGACTTATAGTTATTGGAATCTAAAGGTGTTCATAAAACTTTGACATTGTTATTATGTGTATTTGAAATTATCAAAGTAACTGGACCAGAAAATCAAGGTGGAAGTCAAAAGATCAGTATGCAAATGTTCTCAGATAGTACTGGAGCACATGCATACCATGTTTCATCAATCTATTACTTATCATTCCTGAAATATGAATTATTTGAATATGTATCCATCCATTGAGACCCAAACAGAAGGTTAAAGTTTGACAGGTTTGAGCATTAATTAGGACAAACAGTCTGCCTGCCAACTTTATTTATTCTCGTGCAAGATTTCTGAGCAAAACTTATACAGAAATTTGTATATATTTAAAATGTTCTCTTTTTTTTCAGAACACCAAACTTGAGCTTTATCTATTGTAATGAATAGCTATGATGTGTTTTCTTCAAGTTGTTTTAGCTTTTCAATTCATCATTTGGAAACCAACAGAGACAGACATACAGACAGATTAATACTGTATCAAACAGAGGGCATATCATAATGCGTTGCTACTTTAAGAAGCAAGATATAACTAGATGGAGCCTTCCCCGGAAGGCATATGTCGCCTGCGTATCTATATTTGTTCGCCAAACAGGAAGCAGTTAATTTTCGGGCATTAAATCTCCTCACACCTTATAGTACTATGCAATGAAGCTACATACCAAATATCAAGAGGCTGTGGCATGTTGTTGCCTGGAAAACTGCGACGAAAATTTGGCATCTATGTCCATTATATATAAAACGTTAAGTATTCGTCAAACAGGAAGTCGTTATTTTTCGGGCATAAAATCGCTTTACACCTTATAGTACTATGCAATGAAGCTACAAACCAAATATCAAGAGGCTGTGGCATGTAGTTTCCTGGAAAACTGCGACGAAAATTTGGCATCTATGTCCATTATATATAAAACATTAAGTATTCGTCAAACAGGAAGTAGTTATTTTTCGGGCATTAAATTGCTTTACACCTTATAGTACTATGCAATGAAGCTACATACCAAATATCAAGAGGCTGTGACATGTAGTTGCCTGGAAAACTGCGACGAAAATTTGGCATCTATGTCCATTATATATAAAACATTAAGTATTCGTCAAACAGGAAGTAGTTATTTTTCGGGCATAAAATCGCTTTACACCTTACAGTACTATGCAATGAAGCTACATACCAAATATCAAGAGGCTGTGGCATGTAGTTGCCTGGAAAACTGCGACGGAAATTTTTGTGACGCCGCAGGACGACAACGCAGGACGCAAGACGACGGATAGTGCCAAAGTAACCCCTATATGTCGCTTCTGCAACATGTTGCAGGCGACATAAAAATGGCTTTAACATTCCTAATTAAATCCTTGGTGGTTATGATTTAATTTCATAGGAATTGACAACAGTACATGTATATGCGAGAGTAGGGATGCTCTTTACTATACACATTCTACCAAATGTAACATATCTTAAAATATGATGGAAAAAAACTGTCTGTACAGATCTACTCAGTTTTCAAAAAGTCTGAACATGCATTCAAAATAGTGGGAAATATTAGAACATCATCCCTATATATCTTGAAAAATTGTTGGAAAGTTTTGTGGTCACTTAAAAAATGTTTTGAAAACCAGGAAAATTGGTTCCCCCCTCAAAAATAACGAATCCACATATATATCATAATGTTTTTTTTATAAACGACAAAACTGAACAAATAACTCACCTAAATCTTTACCAAATCCTGACTGTTTGAATCCTCCGAATGGAGAGGCTACATCAGTCTTGTTATAGGTGTTAACAAACACGGTTCCAGCATCGATGTTATCGGCCACATACATGGCTTTGTTAATGTCTTTAGTAAACACACCAGAGGCCAGTCCATACTCTGTGGCATTAGCTCTCTTGATGACTCCATCAACATCTCTGTAAAATGACAAATCAATACAGAAATTGAGGAATTTTTCATTTTATTTATTTTGTATATGTTCAAATGGTTACACAACCCCTCTTTTGAGAATGAAAGAACCTTAGTGAGCACGCTCACATACCCCACGCGTTCGGATATTGGACTATCAATGTTATCCTTGAGGAATTAGTATCGAGCTACAGGAATCAATAATATTGAATGATTGTAAAAGTGAATGTGCAAGTATTTGAATACATGTATCATAACAAAGTTATGTCAAATTTCAAAGTCCAAAGGGCCATAAAGCCCACAAAAATTTGGGGATCAAAAATTCCTGGTGATATGCACAACTACATATGGTGCACTTCTTGCATACCAAGTTTCGTTAAATTCTGTTCAGTAGTTTATTAGGAGTTGCGATTACAAACTGTAATCATGATTTTCTGCAAATTTCTAAGTCCAAAGGGCCATAACTCCCACAAAAATTTGCGGATCAAAAATTCCTGGTGATATGCACAACTACATATGGTGTACTTCTTGCATACCAAGTTTCGTTAAATTCTGTTCAGTAGTTTATTAGGAGTTGCGATTACAAACTGTAATCATGATTTTCTGCAAATTTCTAAGTCCAAAGGGCCATAACTCCCACAAAAATTTGCGGATCAAAAATTCCTGGTGATATGCACAACTACATATGGTGTACTTCTTGCATACCAAGTTTTGTTAAATTCTGTTCAGTAGTTTAAGAGGAGTTGTGATTACAAACTGTAATCATTGTTTTCTGCAAATTTCTAAGTCCAAAGGGCCATAACTCCCACAAAAATTTGCTGATCAAAAATTCCTTGTAATATGGTGTCCTTCTTGCATACCATGTTTCATTAAATTCTGTTCAGTAGTTTAAGAGGAGTTGCGATTACAAACTGTAATCATGATTTTCTGCAAATTTCTAAGTCCAAAGGGCCATAACTCCCACAAAAATTTGCTGAACGAAAATTCCTTGTAATATGCACAACTACATATGGTGTACTTCTTGCATACCAAGTTTTGTTAAATTCTGTTCAGTAGTTTAAGAGGAGTTGCGATTACAAACTTTGATCACAGACAGACGGACGGACGGACGGACGACCGGACGGACGGACGACCGGACGGACCAGTCAAAAACATTATACCCTTCGCAACTTCGTTGCGTGGGGTATAATAACTTAACATTTTATGAATTATCATTATGTGGAACAGTTTTAAACAATTTTAATCAATTTGAGCACTAATATTTGTTATCTTTCTTGTGTACTTTTTAGCAAATAACAGTAAATTTTAATGCATAACAATTCAGGAAGAAATCTTTGTTAATCCTGGGCTGGTGCTTTTAACTGAAGATGAATGATTTAAGCTGTACAGTTCTTCTATTTTTATTAGAGTTTAGTATAAGAATTTCAAATTAGAGGTGTCTATTAACAGAGTAAAAAGAAGACCCAATGGTTTCTTGAAATTCCAATATTCTCATTGATTTCTATATCATCAATGACTTTTTATCCAAAAAGAGGCTTGTCTTTACCACCCCCAATTACCTTATCATTATTTAATTTTCATGAGAATAAAATTCCATGGATTTGAAATTTTGTAATACTCTCATTAACACAATTATTTTTTGTGGCATTAATCCTTACATAATTAATGAACAGAATTCAACACTTCAGGTATTCAAACACATGGAACCGGGTATAACACATAATACCAGCTGAGGCGGTTTGTTCCCCGAACGCCTACTGGACTAAATAAACATCTTATTAATATATGGGATTAAGGGGCATTCTAAGGGGTGTTTTAATTAATGTCACTTGTTCATTTGGTATAGGTAAAATATCCAAATGGAATATGTATAAGAAATTTCATATTATAATCTAGATTTTGACTTTCACAAAACTTAGTTAAAATAATAATTTCTTTTGTGTCTTTGCTTGTGTGTGTTCATTATTTTATTCTGTAGTTGCAATGATATATTTTAGCAGACAAATATAAAGTTAAAAACATTTTACATTTTCTTTTTGTAACAGAAAGTATATATGGACAACATAATCAATATTTGTTTGAAATGCTTAAAACTTAAGAAAATGTTTCTTGCATAAGCATGTTGTTGATAATATATGTCTTCAATGGCCGGATTTCTTACAAAATCTCACCCATATCTAATAAAACCTCTTTTTTTATATAGATTTCTTACTTAAGCTTCAGTTGTCATTTCATAATTTATTTGTCGAAACTGGATATTATCATTCAGTAGAAAAGCTAATTGAAAGTCTAATATCAGTGTTTTAAATGTTATTATAGAAGATGAATAGCATTTTGTTTTTCAATGTCATTGTTATCAAAATTTGAGAACAAAGTATTTAAAGTCTTATAATTATAGGAAAACTTGTCCAGTTAGGCCATAATAAAATAATTCACAGATTCTCATCCAAATTTCTTGAAAATATGAAGCAAACTGGCAACCTTTTTTTTTGTTTTATCCATTTTGATAAAGTTTTCTGCAATTTTCAAGAAAATTGACCAGAAATGAATATGATACTTTACAAAAGACAAGGAATTATATAGATCTATGTAATTCCTTGCAAAAGATCAAAATTAAATTTTGCTGACGACTGAAAAAATTTGGGCTAGAGGGAATGAAAAAGAACAGGTCAAAAGAAGTAAAAAGAATTGAATTGCACGATACAACTAAAAATTCTTACAAACTAAGTATTTGTAATAAATGTGTTTTATTGTCCTGATTCATAAACAAACATTTCAGTTATAAACACAAGGACTTGCTCCCCTCTTTTAATATTTTGTCAATGCGCGTACATAGACTCTTAATAAAATATTGATAGAGGGGAGCAAGTTCCTGTGGTTATAGAGAGAGCTTTCATTTTATTCTCAAAGCATCTATTTGATAATATCTCTTTTATTTTTAACCATGAAGACATTATTTTATATATTATTAAAAAATAATGTATATTTCTAACTTTTCAGTCATTTTCAATTTAATTTATAATTTTGAAAGCGTTCATTCTTATAGATGTTATATTAGGTTTTCTTGTCCATTCAGTAATTTCTCATTCTAATATTTTCAAGGTAAATACAGGTAACCTTAATTAATGCATTCCCCTTGATAGGCCCCTTAATCCCCCTTCATAATGTGGTGTTGTTTTTATCCAGTAGGCGTTCGGGGAACACACCGCTGAGGCTTGTTTGTCAGTTGATCATTCCTGATGTCTAAAATTCAAACTTGACAAATGAAAGAAACAGAAATTGTCAGCTGACAAACAACTTTACCTGGTCTTGCATGTTCAATTTAGGTTATGTGTGTCTGAATATTCCCTATGAAAATATTTGTTTTTACAGTATCATTACTTACCCATCCATAAATTTAGAGATGATCATTACTGGTCCAAAGGATTCCTCATCAGCAATATACATATGGTCCTCTACATCTGTAAATACTGTAGGCTCCATAAACAATCCTGAAACAAGAAGGGCATTTACAAAGTAAACATATAATTCATAAACAAAGTCTGCAATCCATTACCTTGTCATAACAATAAATGAAGTGAATAGCAGGTTAATTTAGCAAGATTAAAATGTTTGTGAGTATTCATAAAGCAGGAATTAAAAACTCACTAATACTGAATTATCAACCATATACATGCAACAAAATTAACAGAATACAAATATCAATTTCTGCTCAAATATAACGCCCCTTTTTATGACATATTGAGCAATTTGACCTTAATAAAAAATACTTGCTATACTGTTTGGTCTGAAGTTTTCAGGACATTCTTATCCCAATTAAAATGTAATTTTAAATGTTAGAGTTTAAAGACAAGAAAAATGTCTTAACATCAAAATATTTTCCGTGGTAAATTTTCATGATAAAGAAGTAACAGTTAAGAAGAAAAAGAAACATTTTAGAATTTTTTTTATAAAAACAATTTTAACAATATGCTTTGGAATGTACATGTACATAAAATGTACATCACTTGCATTAGTCTATTTCACTCAAATTTATGGCTTCTTAACAAATATCTGATTGATTTTTTTATAACTCAGATTACTCAACTTAATCCCAGTTATTGACCTAACAACAAGACCACAAAGTGTTCTCTACCTTTCATATCACATTGTTTGCCACCATACACCAGGGTGGCACCTTCTTTTACACCTGCTTCACAATACTCTAACAACTTCTCTAAATGAGCTCTATGATTCTGTGGTCCGTGGTCTACAGATCTGTCCAATGGGTTTCCAATCTTCATCTTCTTTATCTCAGCTATCTGTATAACAAAAAATAAAACAGCCGTTTCTAAAATAAACTTGGACCTTATATTTCAGCAAAATTGATTAGCACAGACCTTCCTAACACTAAATATGACTTCCTAACACTAAATATGCTTCACCAAAATAATCATTCTAGAACATGAAAGAGTTTCACTCTTATTTTTAAATTCTCTCTTATCCAGCAAAACAGATTGTTTTCTTGTTTGTTCTTTGTTTTTTGGTTTTTTTTGGGGGGGGGAGGAGTGTTATATGGAATTTTAAGGGCAGTATATAATCTCTTAAACATAACAGAGGTCGACAAGGTTGTAGTGTTAAGTACCAGGGTATACCATTTATTTTCAAAATAAACAAAAACTAGAGGCTCCCAGGAGCCTGAATCGCTCACCTGATCTCTTACGCCAAAGTTTGAATTAATTACACAACCTTTCAAGAATACAAAGTTGCAAAACAATCCTTTCAGTAGTTTCAGAGAAGATTTTTTGAAATCAGTTTAAATAAATAGAAAAAAACAGTTAAAGGGCAATAACTCCTATAAGGACCATAGCAATGGCAGCCTTGTTGGTTGGTCGACATGTATATAATTCACAAACTTGGTAGAGGACATCCTAAAGATCAAGTGTACCAAGTTTCAAAGCAATCCCTTCAGTGGTTTCAGAGAAGAAGATTTTTGAAAATCAGTTAAAATCAATGGAAAAAACAGTTAAAGGGGAAAAACTCTTAAAAGGCTGATCTGACAATTTTACCCTGAGATCATTTTCGTAGATCTCAATGAGCTTAACAATTCTGCAATGCTAACTTTTCCTCTAGTTTTTACGGTTTTCAAGATATTGTCCAAAAACTGCAAAAATGGTCAATTTTGACGATTAAAGGGCAATTACTCCTATAAGGAGTCGTTTCATAATTTTGACTCAATGGAGGGATTTGTAGAGCTTTTGATGGTGAACAAGGAGGTTGCTTCGGATTTTCTCTATCTCTTATACTTTTCGAGTTATAAGCCAAAAACAATGGTCTGACCCCCCTGTTCTATTTTTAGCAACGGCGGCCTTGTTGGTTGGTCAACATGTATATAATTCACAAACTTGGTAGAGGACATCCTAAAGATCAAGTGTACCAAGTTTCAAAGCAATCCCTTCAGTGGTTTCAGAGAAAAAGATTTTTGAAAATCAGTTAAAATTAATGGAAAAAAACAGTTAAAGGGGAATAACTCTTAAATGGCTGATCTGACAATTTTGACCCTGAAATCATTTTTGTAGATCTAAATGAGCTTAACAATTCTGCAATGCTAACTTATCCTCTAGCTCTAACGGTTTTCAAGATATTGTCCTAAAACTGCAAAAATGGTCAATTTTGACGATTAAAGGGCAATAACTCCTATAAGGAGTCGTTTCACAATTTTGACTCAATGGAGAGATTTGTAGATCTTTTAATGCTAAACATGAGTGGTTGCTTCGGATTTTCCCTATCTCTTATACTTTTCGAGTTATTAGCCAAAAACAATGGTCTGACCCCCCCCCGTTCTATTTTTAGCAAGGGCGGCCATGTTGGTTGGTCAACGAGTATATAATTCACAAACTTAGTAGAGGACATCATAAAGATCAAGTATACCAAGTATCAATGCAATCCCTTCAGTGGTTTCAGAGAAGAAGATTTTTGAAAATCAGTGTAAATTAATGGAAAAAAACAGTTAAAGGGGAATAACTCTTAAACGGTTGATCTGACAATTTTGACACTGAAATCATTTTTGTAGATCTCAATGAGCTTAACAATTCTGCAATGCTAACTTTTCCTCTAGCTCTAACGGTTTTCAAGATATTGTCCAAAAACTGAAAAAATGGTCAATTTTGATGATTAAAGGGCAATAACTCCTATAAGGAGTCGTTTCACAACTTCGACTCAATGGAAAGATTCGTAGAGCTTTTGATGCTGAACAAGGAAGGTTGCTTCGGATTGTCTCTATCTCTTATACTTTTCGAGTTATAAGCTAAAAACAGTGGTCTGACCCCCCTGTTCTATTTTTAGCAACAGCGGCCATGTTGGTTTGTCGACATGTATATAATTCACAAACTTGGTAGAGGACATCCTAAAGATCAAGTATACCAAGTTTCAATGCAATCCCTTCAGTGGTTTCAGAGAAGAAGATCTTTGAAGAAAAGTTAACGGACGGACAGACGGACGGACGGACGACGGACGCTTAACGATGACAATAGCTCACATGGTGAGCTAAAAATCTTACAACTCTCTGTAAATATTCATCATGAATAGATTCTTCTACAAACAGTCTGCCAGCAGCAATGCAGTTCTCTCCCTTGTTGAAAAATACAGAGCTCAATCCCTGAAACATATAACATAATTCATTGTAAAATTTAATTTGTTTATTTATTTTATGATGAAGGCTATGAAACCAAGTTTATGAAATTGCTCCTCTTTTCAATTTTTAATCATTTATCTAAAATTGATTCAAGCTTTAAAGATATTTCATGCGATATAGTGTTTTTTTTTCAATTTTAAAAATTACATTTATTTGTTCTAGTAATCATGGTAATAATTTGCATAATAAATATGTATGAAAGGATATCTCATTGGTTTTGATAAAAAATAAGGACAAAAATATACTAAAACTTGTAACAGTTTCTAAATATATAAAACAATTTACCATTCTCACAGCCTTGTCCATATCACAGTCAGCAAAAATAATCAGTGGAGATTTACCTCCCAGCTCCAATGATACTTTCTTTAAATTCACTTTAGCACAGCTGCAAGAAATATTCTTTCATTATAGAAAAGTAATGTGTGATGTTGACATAGTCTTTTTTGAACTATATACCATTGCACATTTCACTGGGTGTTTAACAAAGGTTCATGTACAATGACTTTATTTTTCACAAACACAATACAGTATGGCCCAATAGCTTTAGTTGGCTGCACATTTTGGCCCATTTTAAGGAATCATGGAAGACTGCCAAAATAAATTGTTCTAAAAAAAAATTCTAGTGGGGCTCAAATTGGGGAATACAAATTTATATGATTTACAATTATTTTCTTCTTTAATAT
Organism: Arcuatula senhousia; assembly: GCA_963971305.1. Classification (NCBI taxonomy): domain Eukaryota; kingdom Metazoa; phylum Mollusca; class Bivalvia; order Mytilida; family Mytilidae; genus Arcuatula; species Arcuatula senhousia. The sequence continues at coordinate 37,718,801 of OZ020303.1, read as the reverse complement.
GATTTTATTCATTGTGAAAACATTTAACAGAATTTTTTTTGAAAGAAATAAAAAAATGTTATTTCTTCATTGAATTTTGTTGACAGAAAAATATAATGAGGTCATTCCTTACTTTATAAATTTTGATAATGTTTGGGTTATTTCTACATTTAAGCTATTTTTTAGTTCTTAAGGCAATAAAAAGAGAATGGATTTTCTTTGAAATGGAAATGTTTTTACATGTAACTATCAACATTTAATACTGAAGCAAATAATGTAACTTTTTTATAAAAAGAACAAACTGGCAAAATAAACTGTATAATATATCAACCATAAAACACAAAATATGTTGCCATGTATCATTATTAATAGTATGGCAAATTTAAAACTACTGTTAGATTGATAAACGTTTTTCTTAACAAGTATGGGGGGCAAATAGGTTACAATTGCGCATTAGCAAATCCCAGCCATGGCAACTTTTTACACCCAACAAAGTGTAGGAGAAAATACAGAAATGATTTTCATTGGTTGATATATTTGTTGTTTCTAAATATAGCACCAAGCAAGCTTTTGAATAAAACAAGCAAAGAAATTCTGAAGTCATCCATGTGTTCATAATAATGTAAAAATGGGCAATTAAAATAAAGTTAAAAAAACACCCCTCTTTTTCGACCAAAAATTACGCCCATAAACGCCGCACGAACCCCAATTTCTTATTTGCTAAAAATAAACATATGCATGTCAACAAAAAGATTCTGTGCCAAAGATGTTAAAATTTGGGTAAGATATATTTTTTCAAAAATCGAAAACCAAGGTACTTCCCTAATGCATCATGTCTTTTTGGCACATATTCCATATTCTTTCGTTTTTAATATCATTTCAGAGTCTGGCTTTAGTGCCATGTGGGGGTCGTAGAAAGCTTCCCAGTGCTTCAGTTGTATGCTCTTATATATTTTCGAGTACTGGAATATGTGTTGGAAAGACACAGTTTACATATTTCCAAAATTTGACAACGTTTGGCTGTTTCTTCAAAAATTGATAAATTTATCTGTTTGGTCATTGTTGTAATATTTTTTGGCAATTTTTTTTTATCAAATTTAATACTCTACCGGTTTTCCAAGTTTTCTACTCCTAGGGTGTCTGATGAAGGTTAATCCAGAAAAGCGCTTCACACGCAGTGAAATTTTGCTTTTGTACATTTATTAAAATCATTTCAATATGTGCATCGTGTCTTTTTGGCACATATTCCATATTCTTTCGTTTTAATACAATTGTAACCAATAGCGATATCCATATTCATTAGGTATTAATATGGTTTTCTCCCCATGATCAAAGTGATCTGATGCAACTAACCTTTCCATAATAGTTTTACCAATAGGTGTAGATCCAGTAAAACCCAGTTTCCTGATATCTGGGTGTTCTGACATGGCTTGACCTATTGATGACCCTGGACCTGGAAGTATATTGATGACACCTGGTGGGAATCCAGCCTTGACAACCAGCTCAGCAAACTTCAAAGCAGTAAGTGGTGTAACCTGAAATACCACATAGATAACATAAATATAGTTAGAGCTAAATTTAAACACATTTCAAATTGTATTTAAAATACTTATTACACAATTCAAGATAGAAGTTTGAAATGCTATCAATGTTTAACTAAGTATTAAATGGGAAATGTTTTTAAACAGATTTCTGAAGACTAACTTAAGCCAGAGCTTGCACACATTTCACAGATTTTTTGATCAGACACCGATTTCTTAGTGACCGACCTTTGGAGCAGGGCTATAAGAAAATACGTCTCATATGATCCCTAAAAAAATTCTTTCTTCGTTATCAGGCACTTGTAGAAAAGTTCAAAATTGAGTTAAAAGATATGGTAGTTAATTGTTTTAATTAGTGTTTGACTAGTCTGCTGTACTGAGATGATCACCTCAATATCCCTATTGTGTCTCACAACTATGTTGTATTCTATGGTCATTACCGGATCCTTAGATCGCAATGGAAGATGGAGGTTTGGCGCCATAAAACCTGGTTTAACCCACCATTTCGTTTGAAATGCCTGTACCAAGTCAGGACCATTGCGATCCACCAATACTCCGGTATGACTGATTCGTTTTTGTCATTTTCTCTGGACTATGAGATTGATCATTCAAGTTCGGTAGTTTTGTTATTACCTTTATTTAAGTCAGGTTTCAATTTCAAATTACTGGCCACATTGAAGGCTGTTTGCTGTTTTCCATTGTGAATTTTTCATATTGGCCTTTATATATGTAAGTTGCGACACATACACTTATTCCACATCTCATTACCTTATCTTTCAAAGAAACTGGATGTTTTATTTTAATTCTTTAAGAAGACAGCTTAGGTTTGTTTTACTTCTATCTCATTCTTGTTATTTCTTTGAGAAAAAATCTGTTATAAACCAACATAGTTTTAAATTTAACAAACATTGCTTACACAGACAGCAAGCAATCTGTCTTTTTTCTTAAGGAAATAACCAGAATACCAGAAGGAAACCGTCGACACCAGATGGGTAGTTAACAAACCTAATTTCTTAATGAGAGCAAACTATCTTCGTGATTTGAACTCACAATATGGAGGTAAATGACTATTAGTATAAAATAGTGTGAACTGAACTAGCAGCAACTGATACCACTTGGTCAATATACAACATATCAAAACTATATTTAAGTATAGGTAATATTTACCTGGGCTGGTTTGAGAACAACTGTGTTACCAGCTGCCAAACATGCAGCCATTTTCCAAGCCAACATCATCAGTGGGTAGTTCCAGGGGGTCACAATGGCACATACACTAGAAAAAAGAATATCATTTTCATGAATTTTTATTTAACTGGAGTGAACTGTGGAGTAATATATATGATATAATATATATCTTACCATATAAAAAAATCCCAAACTAAATCCATTGGTGTGGTTTTTAATTTCAACAAATATTGACTGTGAAATTGGATCAACATATCAAAATAAATTCCAAGTATGTGTTCTTACCCGAGTGGTTCCCTCTTGGTGTAAGTCAAGTTTTTACTAGGCCTTGCATGATTGATAGGTATAGTCTTTCCCTGTAAAGACAAAATACACTATAGTTAGTAAAATGTTTTTTAACAAAAGAGCATATTTATAACATTCTCTTACATTTTCAAATACTAATACGTGTATGTACTTGAAAAAAGAAATCCTTTTTTATAACAATTTATCAATTTATCATGACTGAGTAAAAATATGAGTGACAATTTATTTCTGTGAACATTTGACTTTAAGTAAAGCAAGGTAAAGCAATGTTGTTTAAAACTTTTAGTAAACAGACACATGACCACTTAAAGGCAACACCAAATTTTATTGCTATATTCTATATCTTGCTATTCATGCGTTAATGAACATATTTTAAAGTACAGAAAACCAATAATTGTTTGTCCATACAAGAACTACAAACAGGGTTTGAAATTAGCACTTGCCCACTAGCCAATGGCCCCTAAATTTTGCTGTGGGTTACCCTTATATTAACAATTTTTGTATAACACTAAATGATAGGGCAAATTAATTAAGTTTGGGATACCAAGTCAAAATTCTTAAAACCCTGACTACAAACTGACTTTACATACCTGAATTTTATCACACCATCCAGCGAAATAACGGAATGTAGCTATAGACATGCCAACGTGAGTTTTGAGAGCAAGGGTATACACTGCACCAGAGTCTATACTTTCTATTGTGGCTAGCTCTTCTTGGCATTCTTCCATTAAATCTGCTAATCTGGTGTTAGAGAGGTTACAAACTTATTATATAAATTTTTAATTCAAATAATTTGCCTGCGTCTTAAAACATTTGGTTAACAGGAAGAAGATGAGTTACAGGTATAAATTGCTTTACTAACTACTATAGGAGGAAGCTACATGCCAAACATCAAGAGGCGCCTGAAAAACTGTGAGGAAAATTTTGTGATGCCGTAGGACAATGCTGGACGCAGGATGACACAAGATGACAGATAGTGTCAAAGAGACTCCTATATGTTGCTTTGCAACACATTGCAGGCAACATAATAATGACAATAAACCATAATTTAGCCTTAATGGATAGCTGAAAGGTGTATCAAAGATAAAAATGTCAAATAAAATATTAAGAAATTATTTATTTTTCTGATTTTTGATAATAGGCATAGATAATAATTTTACAATTATATCACCAAACATTAGATACTTGGTGGCTACATATAACATATACTAACTTATACATCAGTGTTCCTCTGTCTCTGGCATTCATTCTTCCCCATTCACCTTCTTCAAAGGCATTCTACAAATTAAGATTAGAAAATCAGTAAACAATACAATTTTTCACTAAGTTTCCAAAAAATCTTAACTTACTATACCTATCTTGGTTGTAATTTGCCTCATCTTAACACTTATGACAATTTTTTTTAAAGATTTCTTGAAGCAAGCGCCCCTGAATCACTTAATCAAATTTGTGATAGCTTTCAATGTAAAATCTCCCATTCAAACATACAAGTGCTTCAAATGACTTTAAAAGAAAAAATAATCTCAAATGAATAATTAATATTTTTTATGCATATCTCCAAATGGTTTACTTCCTACAAGAAATTTTATCAAATTCCATTGAGCAGTCAAAAAATTGTGTTTTTAAGGTATGTGGACAGACAAATGCTTCCTTATTTTCCCAACAAACAGGTATGAGTGATGGAATACTGAAATGAACCGATTTACCTTGGCAGCCTCTACTGCTCTATTGACATCCTCAACTGTACCTTTAGCTACACTACATATCACCTGAAACAATTTATAATGAGTAAAGATAATACACTAAGGGATTGGAATTTTTAACATCGGTTGACAATTACTTCAAAGCTGTAAATTTTTTATACGACCGCAAAAAATTTGTGGACGTATTATGGTATGATGCTGTCGTCGTCGTCGTCGTCGTCGTCGTTGTCTGTTAACTTTTTAGTGTTTCCACAATAACTTTAGTTCCAGTTATCCGATTGCTATGAAACTTTACAATGATGTTCCTTACCATAAAAGGATGCATGGGATTGATTTTGGGGGTCCCCCCATTTTTCGTTTAGAAATTAGGGGCCAAAAAAGGGCCAAAAATACTACTTTTTTGTTTGTTTCCACAATAACTTTAGTTCTAGTTATCCAATTGCTATGAAATTTGACAGTGATGTTCCTTACCATACAAGGATGAATGGGATTGATTTTGGGGGTCCCCCTTTTTTTGTTTCGAAATTAGGGGCCCAAAAGGGGAAAAAAATTCAAATATTTTACTTGTTTCCACCATAACTTTGGTCCTAGTTGGCCTATTGCTGTGAAATTTGTCAAGAATGTTTCTTACAATAAAAGAATGAACCTGATGAATTTTTGCGCCCCCCTTTTTCTCCGTTGTGTAATTAGGGGCCAAAAGGGGCCAAAATAAAAACTTTTTTATTTGTGGTCCGATTTTGAAATTTTTTTTTACATGTTTGTTCTTGTCAAATAGCGGATACAAAATTAAGAATTAATTTTTGCGACCCCCCCTTTTTCCCCCTATTACGTAATCAGGGGCCAAACGGGGCCAAAATCGAAACTTTTTTATTTGTGGTCCGATTTTGAAAATTTTTTTTGCAAGTTTATTTTTGTCAAGTAGCGAATCCAAATTTGAGAATTTATTTTTGCGACCCCCCACCCCTTTTTCACCTGTTACGTAATAAGGGGCCAAAAGGGGCCGAAATTGAAACTTTTTTATTTCTGGTCCGATTTTGAAATTTTTTTTGCATGTTTGTTCTTGTCAAATAGCGGATACAAAATTAAGAATTAATTTTTGCGACCCCCCCTTTTTCCCCTTATTACGTAATTAGGGGCCAAATGGGGCCGAAATTGAAACTTTTTATTTCTGGTCCGATTTTGAAAATTTTTTTTGCATGTTTGTTCTTGTCAAATAGCGAATACAAAATTAGGAATTAAATTAATTTTTGCGACCCCCCCTTTTTCCCCCCTATTACGTAATTAGGGGCCAAATGGGGCTTTTTTATTTGTGGTCCGATTTTGAAATTTTTTTTTTCAAATTTATTCTTGTCAGGTAGCGATTCTAAATTGAAGAATAAATTTTTTGGGCTGTAATCATAATTTAAAAAAAATTCTGGTTCGATTTTTATTTTTTTCCCCAAACATTATTCTTTTAAAGAGTAGAATACAACATTCAAAATTTATATTTTTAGCCCCTGGGTTGAAAGTCCATCAGAGAAGCATGTGTCAAAAACCTTTGTCAGTCCACCATGGGATGCATGTGTCCAGAACAATAGACTATCCATATTAGGCCTAAAATGTACAGGGTTCAACATGTTACGGTCGTATCATGCTGCGCTCGGCGAAGCTTTTTATTAAAAGGTGATTCGAGGTAATTTTTGTTTATAGTTTATATGACAAAATATTAATTATTAACAAACTTTTTTTCATACTGATATGCAAATTAAAACTTTAAAGGGACTAGGCTCTTTCAATATGGTTCATTTTGACTTTTTTATTTTATTTCTAAAATAAAATACATACAGATTCATCAGCTGGGTTAATTGTATCAAATGTGGCTCCATTACTGGCGTCAACAAATTCGTTGTCTATAAATAACTGACGGGGGAAAGATATATCCATGTTGTTAACGTTCATCTTAACCTAAAAACAGAAAATTTCTATAAATTACTGACATGGGAAAGATATATCCATGTTGTTAACGTTCATCTAACCTGGAAACAGGAAATTTCTTTAGGTAACTAACATGAAAAAGATACATTCACGTTGTTAACTTTCATCTAATCCTAGAAACAAAATTGTAAATATGACTACTTGAAGAAACTAGAAAATCCTGAGCCCCATAACATTAATAAATATTATAACTCCATTGTTCTTTTAATAAGAAATACATGTATATGCTTTCATTTAAGTGCCTGCTGATGTGGTGCAATTTATCATTGATCTGTAACTATTTACTCTGTAAATATTTAATTTTTAAAGCCATAGTCACTATAACTAGATGAGGATATTTATAAAGTTTACAAAATTGTAACAGTGATGTTATGTCATTCTTAGATACCATTGAAAAACAGTTGATTTTAAGTAAGTCCATACAAAACTTAACTTACAGCATCAAACACTAGAGGTTCTTTATCACTGATTCCTCTGTTTCTCTTGACCAAACAGCTTGACAGATCCTCCAATGTGGTGTTCATATATACATCTTCATTCTCTAGAGCTACACCATTACACTTCTCTTTAATTTCTTCAATCAACCTAAAATCATTCAAGACATAATTCACTTAATCAACTGTAATCTAATTAATTTATTTTCACTAATTTTACAAGGACAACAAAATTACGAAAATTATTTATTGTGACAGTATCATGTTTTTCTTGAAAACAAAAAGTGTCTCAGATTAGGAAAAAATAAGTAGCAGCAAAATTTCTCAAAAACATGAAATGAAGAAGTTGCAAAAAATAAGTTGGTTTACAGTACACATGTACTTGAAATTTAAAATACTGCATATAATAGCTAATTTTATTTGATATATGAAGGGCGTCTTTTTTTTTCCATGCAGATTTTTAAAATTTTTATTGTAATATGAAATTTCTATTTAGTATCTATATAATGTTTATGTTGAAATAATATAATAAATTAGACATGATAAAGGCCTTTGTTTTGATGTGATAGTCAGATAAGTGTTAAAATAAAATCATGAATTGACTGAAAATGTTTTAAATGCTTTTGTGCTTTATCCTTAAAAAAAACAAAAAAAAACAAGATGTATTAAAAACATGGTTTCTTCATCAAAAGTACATGTGCATAAATCAGTCTGTATCATAATACCTAACAACATCCATTGAGCCAGCTCCTGACTTGAAGAAATCTGTTGTCTCATCTACATCTATATTTAAGATACCTTTCCATATACTCTGAAAATAATTAAAAGAAAGTAATCATACTAAATCAAAATTATGGTCTTTCATGGACAACTCATGTTGTCTTCATCTTTTAAGCTTTCAATAAGCAGGAAGTAAGAGAGTTACAGGCATAAGATTGCATTACATCATAAGTACTACAGGAGGAACTGTGTGCCATATTTTAACATACTGTGTCATGTCATGCCCAGAAAAACTGTGATGGAAACTTTTGTTTCAATTCAAAATCCGAGATTGTTATATACAGGGCACAATAAGATGGATATAGTGTCAAAGTAACACCTATATATCGCTTTGAAACACTTATCAGGTTATATTAGAATCATTTAAAATATCTAATCTAAACACAATTTGATATGATATAGTATAAAACATTAACAAGAATGGGACAGAACAGGACAGGTTCAAAGTATTTTTTTTCTAATAATAAAGTTTGTTACCACTATTACCTTCAAGTTTTTAATCATTCCCTCTTCTTCTGGGGTAATCTCTATCTTAGCCTGAGATTGGTCCTCTTTACCAAACTTTGAGGCTTGGATCATTTTACCGCTTTCATACTGAATCTGGCTAACATTCACCTGTTCAAGAGAAAATAAAAATTTCATCATATATTCATAACACATGCATATCTTACATTCTTATAAGCACATAAATCAAAATTGTTTACAACATTGTTATTATATCAAAAACAATCAAATATACTGCATTCAATTAAATGAATATGAGAAATAATAAGGTCTATGCATATTTTGCTGTACTCACATTTTTCCTCTCTATTCATATACTGTTCTTTTTTTAAGACATGATCATATAAACTTGGTAATTAAATGTCTTTTAAATTTTGATTATTTTACACTTCCATTATTTTTAAGTAACATTACCTTATATGCTTGAAGTTCAAGAAGGCATTTACAAAGAATGGCATGTCTCCTGTATAAAAATCTAGCCATAAGGTCCCCCGAGCTTTCACCATTTTCCGTAGTTTGCACACATAAGCATATTTAGATTTGTGCAACAAAAAATATAAATCTGAAGTCAAATATCGCCCAATTTCGTTTAACAGGAAGTAGATGAGCAACAGACCTAAAGTCCAATCCCACATTATGGGACCCCCCCCCCCCCTGATGGATACTGTATACCAAATATCAAGTGGCTGTGATAAGTAGTTGCTGAGAAAATTGTTACAAAAATTTCTTCCCCATCCGCATGCTGCCCAACGGCCCGACATTTACTCAGTGAAATCCTGCCAAAAATTATTTCTTGTGCTTACCATTTTACCATCAGTGCCATACAGAACCAGACCATTTTTGTGAACAACTCCTGGCTTACTGGATCCCTTAACTTCTACACTGGTACCTCTGGGTTCCATTCTATTCCAAAGGCGAGATCCAAAGAGGGTTACATTCTACAACAAAACAAAAGGAAATGGGTACATAAATTCTTAGGGCTGTTCCATAATTTTATGTGTGGGGGGTTGGGAGGAACTTCTATTACATACATGATGTATGTTTGAGAAAGATTTTGTTAAGAACAATGATAAAAAAATAATTATTATTAGATGGGTGGTTGGGTAAAGAAAAAAGTGCCTCCTGAGCCTTCCACACATTTAATTCTGGAACAGCCCTTATAGAGAGTGACTGATGGTCAAAATTCAGACTTGACTCTATATATGATGTAAAAATAAATATGAAATAGTTTTTTGTAGAATAAGCATGTGCAAGTCATCTGTAATTGACAAATAATAAGTTTTCTTTTACATTATCCATTAGATAATTGTAGACTTAATTAAATACATGTAAAACTATTCACCTGTTAAATTGAGCATCATATGTGCTGCAGACTTTTCTGAAGATAAGTTAAAAAGTTAAAACTGCCATATTTTGACACAATCATAATTTCTAGATTTATCATGAGAATTGTGTCATTAGCGAAGAAATAGACATAGAGATTGGGCAAGATGAAAACATAACTGTGTTTGTATATGACCCTACCTGTCCATTGATGGTAGTCCATGCTCCAGGCACCTTGTCACATCCTCTGATAAAGTTATGAATGTTCTGAGCCGGCTGGGCAAAATTGATCTGGAAAACATATATTTGTTAGATATGATCTGATCATGATACCAATGTAAGTCAGACATGATGAGGCACTTTAAATAATCATTCAGATAAAAAAAAAATAATATTAATTGATAAGGCTTTATGCTTAATGAGAAATTCATGTACAGGAAAACAAATGCATGATCTTTTTTCACAATCAAAGCTGACCAATTCATAGGTCCTCAAACAAAAGTAAAACAGAAGAAATTTTTCCCTTTATTTTATGCATATTTTGTGTCATGGATATATTTGCAAAAGCTTGATTTTCATGTTATATGTTATATAAGAGATATCCAACATTTCACAATAATTGCACCTTGGGAACAGATTTCAAATCAAAACAAGAAATTAAAACTATGCAGAAATATTCACTTTCACAGTAAACCTGTTATGTTTTTATTTAAATCTTCTTACGTCACATATTTTCCTTTTCTTGCATTTATTACTTTAACTTATTTTCAAGTGGAAAACATATTGCATGAATTCAAGATTCTTAATGTCTCATTAGTGTTCAGTTGTTTTTCTATTTGAAAGTAAAATTTGCTATATTTTACCAGCCCCAAGTTTGAATTGCACCTGTTTTGCTATTCATGTAGCTTTTGGGATTTTTTCTCAGCCCTGTGCATGAGAGGTCAGTTACAAACTAGACTGTACTCCCATGCTCTATAAATTGACTTGCCTCTGTAAGATTTTTCTTATTTAACATAGCATCATATGTAGCTCCCTCCTCTGGTTGTACAATACTTGGAGCTCTTCCTTCAGATATCAGTTTCACTGCCTCACCCTATAACATACAAGATAAAAAGAAAGTTATTTTTAATGACAAGTGTGGATAATAACATTCTATTACAAGTCAAAGTTTAATAATTAGATAGTGGTTCATGTATGCTGCAGCTTGTATTGGAGTCATTTTTTTTTTAATTTTATTTTGTTGTTGTTTTTTATTGTTGCTAAAATGTATAGTACATGTTAAAGACATACTAAAAAGTAATGTTCATCATCTTGATACAGTTGGATAATCTTCATTTTAGAATAAACATACCATTTAAGTTCAAGCAAAGATGAATAACATATCTTTCTATGTTTTTCATTCATTCAAGTAGCTGGTTTATGCTTCTTTCCCCCCAAACTGCAACATGGAGCTGATATAGATAAAAATGTCGAATGACGGGTGTCGAATGATGGGCCCATTAGTGGAATATATCTTCATGTGTCTTGCTCATCTGCTGTTTGTTTAACGAGCTGATTATTTTACACAATGGACCAGCACAACATAGGATCTGTTTTTGTTTTTTTTTAAGTTAAAAATTTGTAGAGTTTATACTTTTTTCTTCCTTTAAGAAATGAAAAATTTGACTTATGCCAGTCGTACCATAGCCTTTACACCTTCTGGGTATAAGAATCTGTTATATATAGAGTCTACAGTATCATCAGGGGCTACATAAGAACTCTTCTGAAGCAGGATGGGACCAGTATCTAAACCATCGTCAGCCCAAAAGACAGAAAATCCAGCTTTGGGATCACCTTCAATCAAAGTCCTGAAATATACAGTATAAAAGTTGTAAGAAGGAATTCAACAAAAATGTGACAAACCCTTTTTTAACACACACACAAAAAAACAACTTATTATTGAATATTAATCCCATTTTAAAATGAAAAGCAGTGACTTTCATGATCTTTTCTCTTGAAAATGTGCGAGTATATAATGTTAGTAATACCAGTGACTTGTTCTGGAATAAAATTCTTTTGATTGTACAGCTTAACCAATTTTGAACAAGAGGCTCCCAGGAGCCTGAATCGCTCACCTGGTCTTGATGTTGACCCTATACTTTTGTAGAGCTAAATGAGCTGAACATTTAAGCAAGCAACAGCTTTTCTCTACCTGCAATAGTTTTCATTCTATAGGCCAAAAACACCATTTTTCACCTATAAGGAGTCATCTGACAACTTCGACCCTATGGAGACTTTTGTAGAGCTAAATGAGCTGAACATTTAAGCAAGCAACAGCTAATCTCTATGTGCAACAGTTTTCATTCTGTAGGCCAAAATCATGAAAAAACGCTATTTTTCAGGGGCCATAACCCCTATACTTCGACCCTATGGACACTTTCGTAGAGCTAAATGAGCTGAACATTTAAGCAAGCAACAGCTAATCTTCTATCTGCAATAGTTTTCATTCTGTAGGACAAAAACATGAAAAATCTTTATTTTTCAGGGGCCGTAACCCCTATAAGGGGTCATCCGACAACTTCGACCCTATGGAGAATTTTGTAGAGCTAAATGAGCTGAACATTTAAGCAAGCAACAGCTAATCTCTATCTGCAATAGTTTTCATTCTGTAGGACAAAAACATGAAAAATCGCTATTTTTCAGGGGCCGTAACCCCTATAAGGGGTCATCTGACAACTTCGACCCTATAGAGAATTTTGTAGAGCTAAATGAACTGAACATTTAAGCAAGCAACAGCTAATCTCTATGTGCAAGAGTTTTCATTCTGTAGGCCAAAAACATGAAAAATGGCTATTTTTCACCTTTAAGGGGCCGTAACCCCTATAAGGGGTCATCTGACAACTTCGACCCTATAGAGACTTTTGTAGAGTTAAATGAGCTGAACATTTAAGCAAGCAACAGCTAATCTCTATCTGCAATAGTTTTCATTCTGTAGGCCAAAACCACAATCTATCACCAGAGGGAGCGTCTATCAACACTGACCTCTATACTATCGCGCTAAGGATCATGGGAAATATTTTAATGATATTCAATCCCCGAATTCGGGGATATTACCCACAATCCTTAGCGCGATAGTATAGAGGTCAGTGTTGATAGACGCTCCCTCTGGTGATAGATTGGCCAAAACCATGAAAAAATGCTATTTTTCACCTTTGAGGGGCTGTAACCCCTATAAGGGGTCATCTGACAACTTTGACCAAATGGAGACTTTTGTAGAGCTTTTGATGCTGAATCAGTAGCGTGGCCTCAGATTTCCTTTATCTCTTATACTTTTTGATTTATAAGCCAAAAACAGTAGTCTGACCCCCCTAGTCTATTTTTAGTAACGGCGGCCATGTTTTTAAACGGATCAAAAATCAAAACACAAGTTTGGTGCAGGACACCCTAAGGATCATTCATACCAAGTTTCATTAAATTCTGTTTGGTAGTTTCAGAGGAGAAGATTTTTGAAAAATTGTTAACAGACGACGACGACGACGACGACGACAGACGACGACGACAGACGCCAAGTGATGGCAATAGCTCACATGGACCTTCGGTCCAGGTGAGCTAAAAAGGAAAAAAAAATTGAAACACTCAAACATAAACACTAAGTCCTCCCAATTGTAAATAAGTTTACCAGTTGATGGCAGATGCTCCTCTATGTCTTGGCAAAATAGATGGATGGTAGATAATGGACTTTTTCTGAGGAAAATTAATCACATCCATAGGAATAAACTGGGAACAGAAGGGTAGGACATTCAGATCAGCCTTGACCGACTTGTATTCTTCTAGAACCTCTGGAATGGCTTGTTTCTTCATCTGCCAACGTTTGTACTTGAATACTGGGATTCCATCTGCTGAGGCTGCAGAGGCTACAAAGGTCAAAAGGTCATTGTGTTAAAACTTTATATACAAAAATACATGTAATATAATTTACAACATTTGTCAATATAGATTAAAGAGTCTACTGACCAAATTTTGTCTTTCTTTTGATGCAGATAAACACATTTCACCATAATTGCATAAACAATTTGGCATATCAGCTTAATTATGATTGCACATATTTTTATTCTGAGCAGATCTAAACTAAGCAGTGAAAGCTTAGTGTGTGAAGTATATTCCCTTCAGTTTTAACATTGTCAAAACTTTATAATATATGTATTTGAATTGTGAAACGAACCTTGTCTTAACATGCTAAATATGAGCATTATTGATTTTAAAATTAATTCTGTTTAGGCCATAATAAAATAATTCCTATTCTAATCCAAATTTCATTAAAATATGGTGCTAGTGTGCAAATTATAATTTATTCATTTTGATTTAATGTTCTGCCATTATGAAGCAAATTGACCAAAAACAAGTAATCCTGTGAGCGAGCTCACAAAAGGATACCCCCTGCTTCATATTGGGCTATGTACTGCCAAAGAAACTCAAGTCCAATTGTCTCCCTCAATGATATCCTAGAATGATGAAAATTTTCTATCCACATCTACACGAAATGTACTTCCTTCATGTAAATGTTCATTGAAATCTATCAAGCGGGTCAGAAGGAGTTGCGATTACAAGGTCTCCCATTGAATACTATTTTTAAGAAGTCTAATTTTCTCCCCTGAATGATATCCAAGAGCAATGAAATCTACATATGATATACTTCCTTCATGTATAGTTTCATCAAAATCTGTTGAGCGGTTAATGAGGAGAAGCCCTTATGAGGTATGTGGACAGATGGAGTACATGTAATATGCCAAAATATCAGAATAAATTTTTTTGAGGCAGCTAAAAAAAAATCAGGGTGGGAGATGATGAGAATCTAGGATATTTTTTATATTGGCCTTGATAAGTTCCAAATAAAATACCTAAAGGATCAGGTTTGCCATTGACATCAGGTACTGTGAAAACTCCAACAATATGGTGGCCATCTTTCTGTAAAAGCCTGTACACATCAGCTCCAAACATACTCTGACCAATAATTGCGACCCTCATCTTGTCGAACCATGTCTGAAAAAAACAGTGCATAAAGCATAATATAAACATTATAAAAATTATGTAATTTATCGACAACAAAGCTCACCACATAATGCAGAATTGACAATGATTGAAGATAAAGCATGAATGGACTTCAATCTTACAAAATTTGAAGTGATCAATGTGTAAATAGGTCACAATCAGCATCCCAAGCATGCATGGTGATTTGATAAAGCATACTTAGGTAAACCATTCAAATAAATATAATAAATAAGACACTTGTCAGTTAGTGGGAATGAAAATAATAAAATATTCTTCTGTAAGTGGTCATTCATATGTGAAAAAATAGGTCACAGTCAGCATAGAAAATGCTTAACCTAAAATCATGCTGATTTTGGTGACCTACAATACCAATATGGTTGATTTGTCAGTAAGTGGGAATGGACTTGAACCATTCTTCTGCAAATGGAAGATAATGAGATGTGGAATAAGTGTACATATATGCAACAAGTGATTATTCATGTAGAAAAAGTAGGACACAGCCAGCAATCAGACCATGCATCATGCTAAGTGGTCTCCTATATACATGTAAGCATTGGCCTCTTTTTTTTACCCTAGGGACTGTGACAATTGCTTCCAAAATTACCTCAAATGCCATATTTAAAAAAAATTCTAGGTCAGAGAACAATTAGACTTGTCCATATTTTTTTTTAATTTTAAAGGTAAAAATTTGGTTGTCAAATGATGGAAAAAAGACATTCTTAACCTTTATGGCCAGTCTTGGTTACCATAATAACTGTAATGTGTTCTACAATATTTCAGTAACCATGAAAATAGAGGCTGAGACCTGTATCAATAGACCGTGCCCTGGTCCAGTGAACAGCTTGACCAAGATTCAAAACCTTTGGGTGAAAAATAAAATTTTAATACATTTTCAATATTTGGTCTTTTTTCATCATGTTCATTGGGTATTTTGCCATTTTTGTGCCCCACCACATTGAACCCCCAGTGGGAACATAGAATTTTTCAACTTAATGGGTGGGGGACCTAGAAGTTGTACCTGATACATTATTGTTCATGGAGGAAATGTTTATAGGGCAAGTGAAAAATATGGAGACAATTCAAAAGTTCAGTGTTCATGCATGTAAATCACAAATACTAATTTAAAAGACTGGCTATGCATCCCTAGGTTCACTTACTGTACCAGTATGGTTAGTAAGTGGAAAGGGACTCAGACACTGACATTGAAAGTGACACCCGCTGTATCAAAATAGCCCCTCTCACTTCATGGGGTGAGCTAAAATATCTTAGAACAGAGTATTATTTAGAATTGGAATTATTATCAAATATGGAATTTCTGTTACTTAGCAAAATCACCAAAAAAAAAAAGTTTTGACACTCATCATGGTAAGTAAGTGGAGAGGGACTCAAACACTAACAGTGAAAGTGACACCCGCAGTATCAAAATAGCCCCTCTCACTTCATGGGGTGAGCTAAAATATCTTAGAACAGGGTATTATTTAGAATTGGAATTATTAATTCAAATATGTAATTTCTGTTACTTAGCAAAATCACAAAAAAACAAAGTATTGACTCTCATCATGGTTAGTACATGTAAGTGGAAAGGGACTTAAACACTGACAGTGATTTATATAGTGACACCCGCAGTATCAAAATAGCCCCTCTCACTTCATGGGGTGAGCTAAAATATCTTGTTAAAATCAAGAAATACAAGTACCTATTTCCTCTACAAAAGATTGATTTTCTATTGACTGATATCCAAGCCCCCTTTTTGCCCTACAGAAATCATCTCAACTTCATTGAGATTTTTTAAATGTTCTATTTTTAGCATTTTAACTGTCATTTATTCCCACATTATGAATTAATAGGTGGCAACGATTACCTACATTGAAAAAGTAGGTATGGTATAATGTAAATAATATATTCAATGACCTATTATTGGGAATGGAAAATTTTCTTTCGCACATGTTCATGTAACATTTTGTGTTTACTAGCGATTTCCATAATATTTAGTCTGTACACCATTTTGACCTACTTTTTGATAAGATAACACTATTTCTGTTATCTCGCTTACCTTAGATGTCGAAAACAATCGAACAAACTGTCGGGAAGCGAACATTTTTATCTTAAATGTTGATATTCCTGATCGTGGCAGAATTTTAGAAGGTCGAGAGTTCAAGGCCGATTATTGACTGGTTTCCATTGAAAAAAAACATACCCCTTTACTCTATCTTAACAGATGGTAAGGGCACCTGTTGATGGGTATAGTAAATTGCTAACACAGAATGTTAATGAATTTGATTGGCCTAACGAATCACACCCCCAAATATAGGTGAGACTAAATTACCGAATACATCCCGGTAATGCCTTTAAATGGATAAAATTAAGATGGCATTAATGTTAGACTCATGCTTGTTTTTACAAAATAATAAGCAGAAAGTCACCGAAATCAATTTTAGACATTATACAAAAAAAAATATCGATAAAAAAGCGCTGGTGAATTAAGTTTATATCTTGTACTTTTATTTTTTGTCAGTTGCAAAGTTTGACTCGCAAATATTATAGTACCTTTAAAAATACAGGTAATTTCAAAGCTTCCGGACAGGCATGATCAAATTCAAATGTTTAAGAAGAAAAAACGAATGAAGAAAATGCATGTAATATACCGGACTGCAATTACCCCAAGAGACGTTATCCAGCATTCCAAACAAACGGCGGATTAAATCTAGACAATGCATTCAAAACAATTCATACGATATCCGAATCTTACACGATTCTCCCGCCGGGAGACGAAATCTCCCGACTTTTTTATCCATCTCCCGTTCTCCCGACTTTTTGTGTAATCTCCCGCTTTTTCAAGACATGACAAAATTTTAGTTTTATAGACATTTTAATTGTACAATCATAAAACATTTCCGGTGTTTTAGGGGTTTGTCAATTAGGTAGACGTTAATTTAACAGGTAAAGGTGTTAACTGACCTGACGATTGTATTATCAGTTTGAGACATAGACCTGTATATTTAATATACAGGTCAATGTTTGAGATTAATCAGTGTAGCCATGTATATTTGGCACACGCTAGTGCCTTCAATTGACATTGAAATGCAAGTTTAATAAGCGTTGAAAATCTCCCGCTTTTTTGTCCAATCTACAGCCAAAAAAAATCAAAATTTCCAGCTTTGTAATCACGATTCCGTCACATGTATGGCACTCTCAAATTTTAACAATTAATAATCTTTCACACTATCGGCCTACTATCCAAAATCTTATATTCAGTGCAAGATCGATCATATACTAATATTTGTCTTTCTATTCCTTGAAGACAGCGAGACAAAGGTAAAAAATAACTTTCCGGCTGAGTGTGCGGCATAAACTTTTCAAAGACTTTTGTGGTAAAATTACTTGAAAAGTCTAATTAATACATAAGCATCTGATTTTGGACGGTATACGGAAAATGGGGGGGGGCAGGGTTCCCACGCCATCCTTGAATTCAAGGAAACCTGGAAAAGTCCTTGAATTTCATTTCAATGCTCAAAAAGCTTGAAAAATCCTTGAATTTTATCAAATATCTTTGAAAAACCCTGGAATTTTGTAATATGCAGATTTGTTGACTGTTTGATAAAATAGGGCCGAAAAATATTGGATGTTTAAATTTTTGTGGACTATTTTAATCCTTGAAAATGACCTAAATACCCTTGAAAAGTCCTGGTAAAACCCTTGAATTTTGTGTAAAAAAAATAGTGGGAACCCTGGGGGGTGTAGTCAAAATTTTAAGTGACCGCCCATGCAGAAAAGAAGTTCACAGCCAGCATCCGATGCATTCATCCAGCTTTGCATCACTATGTGCTCTTAATAAATCAATATGGTTGATGTCGCATTTGTCGATTTGTTAGCGGGAATAGACTAAAATCATCATTCTGCAAGCTATCTTTCTTGCGTGAAATATATAGTTAACATCTGAAGCATGCATTATACATAGCATCATTAGATGCACCTACAATACCAATATGGTCGAAGCGGCACGCACTTTTTTGTAGGCGGGAATTGACATAAATCATTCTGTTAGTGCATATGGTCGACTTTGCGAAAAGTTTAGGCCACAGCCAGAATTCGAAGCATGCATTGATCTCAGTAGGATCACTAGATGACTTATCGTATACAATTGTTGTTGATTTGCCACATTGTCTGTCAACGGGAGTGGACCTTAAAATATAGCCAGTCTTCTAGCTGTAAGTGGATGCGGACGCTGACGCTCGAGGTATCACAGTTTGGCCCCCATTTTTGTATAGAGCCTAAAATCATTAAAACCTGCGTTCTTGGTGGAGTGTTGGGGTCTCTTATAACACACTTTGTTTGTGATTTTTATTTCTGACAGTTATGAAGACAAAGGGAGTATATGATTAACTGTAAGACGGGCGGATGGGAAAGCGGTGAACACCAATAGAGGATACACGAAATAACTTATGAATAGAACTTGAATAATGTTAAATTGTATGCGTAAATATTTTTACGTAAAAAAGCATACTTACATTTGAAAAATATTCGTCCGAATAACCGAGTATCAGCTGAAAGGGTAGGATGATGATTTAGAATCGATAGATCTTCCGTAGGACTAAAATATTTGAATAGAAACTAGAAGAAACGAGAGGCCTCAGATGTGGCCGCTACCTGTATTCAGTTGAAAATCCACCAAAAAGGGCTTACATTTAAGACCAAAACACGGGTTACTATTAATATTTATCAAAATTAGAATACAATATATGAAAGTCTAATTAACCACTCTGAAATACTGTACATGCGCTACTTACCAAGTATGATCCTAATTATGTCGAACTTGATGGATAAGAAATTGTTTACACCAACCAAGACAAACATAAAGGAAACCTTGGCCGTCACAATTCTTCAACTATATATGAATGTTACGTATTGGTGTTATCTAAGTTAAAGACTACTTGATGTCGGCAGATATCTGGAGACCAGCAACTCAGATATCTTTTTTAAATAAACGTTTTCATGTTCTGTTTTTCCGTTACGTTAAGAGTATGTTTAAGTAAATTTATAACAATGAATCCCACTCAAAAGTTTTTGTTAAAAAATCTTCAGAATTAATGCCCTAGTTTGCGCGAACTTTCAACAAAATTTATATTACTATGCATACAAAGTTTCAGAACGATACATTTTCTTTGAGAATTACTTGTTTTTTTACCGTCGCCAGCTTCATTAAAATCAGATTTTTAATGTCGTTCCCCCTTTTTTTGCTATGTCCGCTCCCTGGAGCAAAAAAGGAACAGCGACATTGAAGGTCTGACCTTAATGAGACTGAGAAACAGTAAGGTTCATCTTCTAGGAGCAGGGGTATCAGTAATCACACCCAAAACTCTGGGGTACAATCAGTAGGTGATATAGATTTCTAGCTTAATCCCGATGAATAAGTCATTCCTGACACTTAACTGTTTCTTGTAATGTGAAAAAAAAACAATTGCATCAAATGATCTAAATTAATGTATTTAGTTTCAGTTTACCCACATACATATTTTAAAAAGAGGTATCGTTACATGCCATTTTCCCAAAGCTGTTGTAAAACTCCAGCTTAGCTTTTTTCATAAAGGTTTGTCCTGATATGTAATTGTTCTTTGAATTTCTATAAGATAAGAATAAGAAAGAGTTACCCTGGACAATGGTTAGCATTAGAAATAACAAAGTTTAGCATTTTTGAACATTAATAACGTTTTCCACTTTTAAATAGAGTGAAAATTATTGCAGAGAAGCAGCTATTTACTTAAAATATCTTCAGCTTTTTTAAGCTCTTACATAGTCAATCCATTAGTTCAATTTCATAGATGGCCCTTAACAGGAAGAAGTTGTCGGGCAGGTCTGAAAGTCGGTTATAGTTAGGACGTACAGTTCACCTGCCAAATTTCAAAACATTATCATTTTCGGTTTGTGAGAAAGCTTGACAGGAATCAATGCGGACGTATGTACCGACAGACATGAATGATGCTTAACGTCCCCCGAGATGTCGTCGCGGGGGCATAATAGTTATAGTATAACTAACGAATGATTCCGAATATGAGGAAATATTCAACGAGTGACCGAACAACACAATAATTCACGAGTGCGCCAAGCGCACGAGTGAATTATAAAGGTTGTTCGGTCACAAGTTGAATATTTCCCATATTCTGAATCTTGAGTTAGTTATACTATTTATTACGTAGATAAATCTTCAATTAAGGCTTCATTTATGGGTAAATTACGGAAATTTCTGGTTGGACTATTTTCATGTAGGCACAAGGATTTCCGGCGTCATAGACGGCGTTATAGGTAACGACAAATAACAGTTAATTAAAATTTCCCGCGTTTTTAGTTATTTCACTGAGTGAGATAAACGATTTCTGTTCACTCAAAAATCTCGATATTTCACTACTATCTATGTAATAATCATGTTTAATGCATAAAGAATGAATACTATTGTAGACAGAGAAACATGCTGCTTGTTTAAATATTTAGCCGAAGAAGCGCTAAAGGACGAAGTGGTCAGGTGGCATATTTGAAGTGTTATGACCCGAATGGCTTAAGGACAAAGTTAGTGATTCAGGAGCTATCTTAAGATTGAGGCATGTCTTTGGATGTCTTAGGCTTAGGACAGGTCAACGAAAAGGTCCTAATTTGAGACATCGGATCCCCTAAAATATGACAAAAAATTGAAATAACAATTTCGTTGACTTAAGACCACCCTTATTACGTTGTATTTTTTGCTTTGCATTACTAATATAGGTGCATGGTCCATTTTTAATATCTTGTATGGATCTTCGGAAGTCTAAGTTGGTCACAGTTTAGTAATTGAAAATGCACTTCTATGCTTTCCTTTCTCGAATATTTGTAGCGTTGGTAGAAAGCCCCCAAAATAAAACATCTTTCTTTTTTAACCTCTGATAAAAGATTCTGTAAAGTTTGGATGTCTCCTATTTCTGGTCATGATTTAAATGAAAAAATAAATTCCAGGCAATATTTTTACTAAATTTTGTCGTTTTAAGACTCGGCATTAGAGGTGCTCTATCCAAAAGGTTGAAAATAGCAAAGACTATATGGATATGAAGAATATTTCACAATACAACCTGGACCTATTCTAGTGTGTAAGAAGTTCAGAGCTTTGACAATTTTAAAATTAACATGAATATTAAATTTAATAGCTTTGCAAATGTGTTAATGCAGGATGTTAAAATGAATTTCAGGCAACATTCAAGCTATATGTGTGATTTTTTTAAAGAGAATTTTGTAATTGTAAGTAATGGTTTACCATTTTACATGTATGAATGAATGGATTAAATACTTATTGACGTTTGCAAACCTTTTTTTTACATTATTTGCAATTCATTTATTTAAACAAACAACCAAACAAATTAACCAAAATATTAAATGAAATAAAGATCGTGTATAAATAAGAATGTCCCCATTCCCACATTGATTAATAAATGTAGAAGCATATTATGCATTTCAATAGGCTTTGAACATGTTGAATTTGTTTATAAAGATTATTTAAACTTGAACTGCATACCAGACAGTCCTTTGACCATTATATACAGCAATGTCCTAGGATAGCTTCAAAAGACAACCAACACAATATCTTTACATGGTTCTAAGACAATCCTAAAGTAACTCCTTAACAATATCTTATTACATTTAAGATAGTTTTATTGAAACGGCCCAGACTCATATGGGATTCTCTTGTTTGTTAAAACATTTTAAGTTTACATTAAAACCCCTTTTCTTAAGGAATCAACCTTTGCCCAAACAGGACAACAAATACATTTGAAGTATATGCAACAGTTACTATTTCTACATGTAAGAGATATAGATGTTCAATGGAGCCTAGGCAATGTCATCAACACAACATGATCAAAAGTGTCCTGAAATAGTATGATATCCTACATCCATACAATTTAATGGGCAAGGACATGTCTTAGTCCCAGGATACATTTATTGAACTCAGGTCACTATCTGCATTGATGATCAATTCTTATGACCTTAAAAATAGATGATGGCACAATAAAGACAGTAAAAGATAATTTGATTTTAAAGTCCCGAAAATCTATCAAATTTGTTCTATCTGACATAGATGAATCATCTGATCTATAAGGCTAAGATGATTTCATCCTATGGTCTATATTAAGACAAGGCTCTCATACATTGGAAGCCAAAAATTTCTTACACTGGACATCATAAATTATTGACAAGAAGTGTGTCAAATTTCAAGTAATTTTTTCTTCAAATAAAAGAATTATTTGGTATGAATAACTAAATTCAAAAGGTAAAAACAAAAAAAGTAAACAACAATAAAATAAAATAAATAAATGAAGCACAAAAAAGTTTCCCAAATTTACAGACATTACATTTTGTAAGTCCTTCTTTAGTGGCTTAAAGGAAAAGAAATTGTAAACACTTTGACTGACAAGAGAGTAATTTTGCAGAAGAAGATTCTCTTGAACCATCAACAGACAATTGACAATAAACAAAAGAAACAAGTGATTACATTGAGATTGCATGGCTAATCATATGATCTGAAAAGAAATTTAAAGTTCAGGGCTTGAAATAAGAAATTACCAGGTAATAGCAGACAAGCTAGTCACTTAATAGTGTTCTCCTATAAAGTATGTTTTTATTGAACTATTAAGTATTAAAGGTATATTACTTGAGTGACAACATTTACAAGTATAGTACTTGAAAAATAATGAAACTTGGTTAAGTTTACACAATTTTTATTTCACTTATGTTTTACTTTCACATAAAAAATCTTATTAAGAATTTCAGGTGAAGTGACTCATAAAGATTGGTCTTGCAAGTCATCCATATGTATTTTTCTAATATTTTGGATGAAATCTTAATTTTTGTTAATTTTCGGTGCTCTCCATTTTCCTCATGTATATTTCTGTATATAAATGATATCAATATTCTGGACTACTAACAACTGTTCCTTGTTGTTTTGTGATCTGCTTATTTCAATATACTGTATGTCTTTGAACTAAAAAAACATGTACAGTTATAGCTGTCTACTATTTATCAATTACTATCAAGAATTTCCTTGTTGATCTTTTACATTTTTAGAAGTGTTTGTGTCAGATTCATGCAGTTGTTGTAATTCCTTTCTTGTTTCTTTGCTTGATTTTAAAAGTTCTTGAAGCTCTGTGTATAAGGTGTCGTTTCTACTTTCCAGTGTTGTCATCCATGTGTCTATTTCATCTAATGTTTTATTGAGATGTTCATATTCTGAAACAAGAAAAAGATAAGTTATGATTCATATCTGTACAATGTCATGTGTGATGCAGTCAACATAGGATAAAGCCATTTCTAGTTCATTGTATTCATTTTTTTTTATTGAAAGCAAGAATCTAATATTGTTAGAGAAAACAAGACAGCCTGTATCATTTATCTTATATACATGATGTACTTTTATATTACAGGCTTCACAAAAATATGGATTTCATGTTTATACTGTTCAATTTCTGTTTCAGTTGAATTTCCATTACTCAATGTACCTTTAAACAATAAAGATTAACAAATTTTAAGCTTAAAGTTCAAGACCGTTTTGGTGCAATTATTGAGTTGCTGTGGATATGTTATTAATACTTTGATGGGGAGTATTTGATATTACCTGAGAATATTTAAGTTTTTCATCACTTATTCTTATTTTTATATAATTTTGATCCTGAACTTCATTGTAAAGTTAAGGATCAAAATAGTAAAAGTGACAATATAATCGTCAAAACTTTTATCTATAGAAACTAGTTTATTAATGCAAACATGTCCCAATTAGGGATAACAGTATAGAACTTTTAAATAAAAAATAACGCAAGCTAATGCATCTCAAAGTTTCCCTGACTATCTAAGTTCAATTCAGGTTTTGGGAAGTCTAAACATAAAAGTTTGACAAGTAATGAGACCCCTTTGCAGCTCAATACAAAAAGATGTCATAGGAGCTACATGATTGCAGCTAGAAAACATAAAAAATAACCCATTACAACCCCCTTACATAATCATAATAATAATACTTTAGTGTCATGTAAATCAATACAATATAAATTGAATATTTGACAGAAAAAATAAAAAAAAAAGTTATAAACAAAATAAAACATCAACAAAATCATAAATTTGTCTACCAGCCCCCTGTCCTCAGTTCTAGTGCCTGTTTAATAAAAAAAACCCAGACTCTGAATTTGTTGATAATTTCTAGGGTTTAAAATTGTTGTAAGGATTTCAGAATATAATTGTGACTTATTCACAGGGGCTTGTGTACAGTAAAAAAATATTAATCTGGGATTTTTAATTTTTTTAATGTACATAAGCCCCTGTGACTTATTTGGATCATTTGTCAATGTAGAGTGTTTGTTGTTTAGGAATATTATATAGGAAGCACTACAGGAGGGATTTTCATATAAATTCTTTAATTCAAAATAGGATAAGTAGACATGGTAGAGAAATTCATTAAAATTATCAGACATTATTTTTCTTTTTTGCCTTCTCAATCCATTAACATTCACCATTTGAAGCTTCTTCAACCAAATTTTCAATGCTAATGTTTGAATCTAAGCTCATTTCTTCTATAACTTCTTCTAGATTGTTCTGCACTTCCCCGTTCTTTTCATTTTGCTCTGAATCTTTCCCTGGTTCGCCTTCTGCCATTTTCTGTGTCATGTGACAAATAATAATAAAGGGCCACATAAATTACAAACCTTAATTAGACTACGGATATTATTTAAGACTAAAATGGGCGATTCCAGAAATAGTCTGTACCCCCCCTGTGGAAGATACTGGAATTTCCAGAAAAATTTTTGGCTGTAAACCCTGTGGAAGATAATGGATTTCCAAACTTTTTTCGAGGTTTTAAAAAAATTTGGTTGCCCAAATAGGTGGAATTCCAGATTTTTTCACTGAAATTCCAATTTTTGTCCATGGAAAATATTTTTTTTCAAGGACCTCTTCCACAGGGGGGGTACAGAAAATTTCTGGAATAGCCCAATATGACTTCAATATTTTGTATTAAAAATAAAATTAGATTTATTACCAATGGACTGTGGTTTTTACCATACAAAACAAAAATTATTTATCACAAAAATCAAGGAAGAAGCAAAGGTGTACCAAAAGAGTAATCACATATCCTTTCTTTCTTTGCAATATATATCCCTCCGTTTCTCGGAGAACCACACGGAGCCTGTGTGTAGATCGACTGTAGTTTATTGGATATCGCACACAATTTTTATATTTATAACCACCACCACGGTATAAGCAGCTAATACAATAAGCAGCTACTGATATAAGTCTATATAGCATATTATTCCACCACCATTACCAGCCTTCATCAGCGACATTTTATTTACACACACATAGTTATTCCGTTTATCTGTAGTTACGTTCATATTTTCCATAGTGTCCAATATATAATAAAGTCTGTATAGTATATAATAAAATCACAATAAGCTATTTTTCGTCGTAGCTTACGGCCGCGCTACCAGCCTTCATCAGCGACATTTTATTTACACACACATAGTTATTCCGTTTATCTGTAGTTACGTTCATATTTTCCATAGTGTCCAATATATAATAAAGTCTGTATAGTATATAATAAAATCACAATAAGCTATTTTTCGTCGTAGCTTACGGTCACGCTACCAGCCTTCATCAGCGACATTTTATTTACACACACATAGTTATTCCGTTTATCTGTAGTTACGTTCATATTTTCCATAATGTCCAATATATAATAAAGTCTGTATAGTATATAATAAAATCACAATAAGCTATTTTTCGTCGTAGCTTACGGCCGCGCTACCAGCCTTCATCAGCGACATTTACTTTACACACACATAGTTATTCCCTTTATCTGTAGTTACGTTCATATTTTCCATAGTGTCCAATATATAATAAAGTCTGTATAGTATATAATAAAATCACAATAAGCTATTTTTCGTCGTAGCTTACGGCCGCGCTACCAGCCTTCATCAGCGACATTTTATTTACACACACATAGTTATTCCGTTTATCTGTAGTTACGTTCATATTTTCCATAGTGTCCAATATATAATAAAGTCTGTATAGTATATAATAAAATCACAATAAGCTATTTTTCGTCGTAGCTTACGGCCGCGCTACCAGCCTTCATCAGCGACATTTACTTTACACACACATAGTTATTCCCTTTATCTGTAGTTACGTTCATATTTTCCATAGTGTCCAATATATAATAAAGTCTGTATAGTATATAATAAAATCACAATAAGCTATTTTTCGTCGTAGCTTACGGCCGCGCTACCAGGCCTTCATCAGCGACATTTTATTTACACACACATAGTTATTCCGTTTATCTGTAGTTACGTTCATATTTTCCATAGTGTCCAATATATAATAAAGTCTGTATAGTACATGTAGTATATAATAAAATCACAATAAGCTATTTTTCGTCGTAGCTTACGGTCGCGCTACCAGCCTTCATCAGCGACATTTTATTTACACACACATAGTTATTCCGTTTATCTGTAGTTACGTTCATAATTTTCCAAAGTGTCCAATATATAATAAAGTCTGTATAGAATATAATAAAATCACAATAAGCTATTTTTCGTCGTAGCTTACGGCCGCGCTACCAGCCTTCATCAGCGACATTTTATTTACACACACATAGTTATTCCGTTTATCTGTAGTTACGTTCATATTTTCCATAGTGTCCAATATATAATAAAGTCTGTATAGTATATAATAAAATCACAATAAGCTATTTTTCGTCGTAGCTTACGGCCGCGCTACCAGCCTTCATCAGCGACATTTTATTTACACACACATAGTTATTCCGTTTATCTGTAGTTACGTTCATATTTTCCATAGTGTCCAATATATAATAAAGTCTGTATAGTATATAATAAAATCACAATAAGCTATTTTTCGTCGTAGCTTACGGCCGCGCTACCAGGCCTTCATCAGCGACATTTTATTTACACACACATAGTTATTCCGTTTATCTGTAGTTACGTTCATATTTTCCATAGTGTCCAATATATAATAAAGTCTGTATAGTACATGTAGTATATAATAAAATCACAATAAGCTATTTTTCGTCGTAGCTTACGGTCGCGCTACCAGCCTTCATCAGCGACATTTTATTTACACACACATAGTTATTCCGTTTATCTGTAGTTACGTTCATATTTTCCATAGTGTCCAATATATAATAAAGTCTGTATAGTATATAATAAAATCACAATAAGCTATTTTTCGTCGTAGCTTACGACCGCGCTACCAGCCTTCATCAGCGACATTTTATTTACACACACATAGTTATTCCGTTTATCTGTAGTTACGTTCATATTTTCCATAGTGTCCAATATATAATAAAGTCTGTATAGTATATAATAAAATCACAATAAGCTATTTTTCGTCGTAGCTTACGGCCGCGCTACCAGCCTTCATCAGCGACATTTTATTTACACACACATAGTTATTCCGTTTATCTGTAATTACGTTCATATTTTCCATAGTGTCCAATATATAATAAAGTCTGTATAGTATATAATTAAATCACAATAACTTATTTTTCGTCGTAGCTTACGGCCGCGCTACCAGCCTTCATCAGCGACATTTTATTTACACACACAAAGTTATATATAACTAGTAATTACTCATTTAGAGTCAGAAAAATTTAACCAGGGGAATTATGAAAATGCTAAGATTCATTTATAATATACCTAGTGATGGAAAAGACTATTAACTCAATCTAAACTAACTTAGAAAAATATATATACTCTATACTAAAGTTGCAAAAATTTTAATTTAAGAACTTGACAGGAGCCCCAAGAATACCCTTAATCAAAAAGGCCTTACTGGAATTTCCATCAGCTTGCATCTTTCATGGTGCAGAGCAAAGCATAACCCTCTGGCTAGTGACTCAATTTCATGTACCATCTCATCCTTCTGGAAGATCATTGGAACTGTGGGGTTTGTTACATTCAATATAAGCTGGGTAAATTTTACATCATCCTGTGAAATTCTCTCAAAGATTATTATACCGAAAAGACAAAGACAATTGGTAGACAAAAAATCCCCACAACGATACAAACCCCACAACAACAACAACAACAAAAAACCACACACACACAAAATCTACACCGCATTTAGCAATGTGAAATCAAGCCAAAACGAGAGGGAACTCGGGAATAATAAGCAGTTCCTGTTAGCTGTAGCACACCCATCGCGTAATAGTCACCACTTTTAGCAAGGCGAAACTTTGATGATACTATTGGCAACTCATCTTAAGTATTAATCAAAATATTGTTAATTGCTAAAATTAAGACTTAAGATTGAATTTTAAATACAAAATTACATTTTAAATGTATTTTTTTGTTGAAATTACTTTTTCTAACAGCTACATCTTGTGTAGTCTTATAAAATCTCAACATGCAATATGATTGTTTATACAGTAGATTCCCCTTAATTGCATAACCAATTTGTCATAGAATTTCATGCAATTAACAGAATGACCCAATTAAGTAAAATGTCAGGTAAAAAACAAAAAAAAAATACAATCCCAATACTTGTAAAAACAAATGTGACATAAAAGAAGATGGTCAAAACATGTTTTGATAACTTTAATTGAACACACTTCAGAGACAAATATATTATTTTGACAAGTATAAAAGTGATGCACATAGGAATTTTATACTGTCTTCTTCTCAGATTTTCAATGCAATTAAAGGAGCGACCATTTGCTTTTTAGGGGGGGGGGGGTGAAATTTGAAATAAAAAAGGCAGGATGGCAAAAATCCAGAAATAAAAAGGCAGGATGGTAAAACCCAGAAATAAAAAGGCAGGACAGTCATGCCTTGAATTAAAAAGGAAGGGTGGTATTTATGGCTAAACTATTTATAGAGGCGAGCTTGGGGAAAAAACGTGCGCGTGCCAGCGCACAAAATAAAATCCAGGCTCTGCTTTTCCGAAAATAAAAAGGCAGGACCAAGAAAATATCCATAGCCCCCCCCCCTAAAAATTGAATTGCTGCTCCCTAAATGTAATTTTTAACATTAAAAGTATAGGAAATGGTTTGATGTTTTAAAATCTTATTCAAATGAGAGGGTCAGTCAATAAGATTTAGTCGATTAAGTAGAATCAACTGTAGTTTGGTGATATTCTATTCCTTCTATCTTATTTTTGTAAAAAAGCATTGTTCCACATTGCCTTGAAATATTTTTTGGGTGTTTCTTACAAGACAAATGTCCATTTTACAAGTAGATTGATGGCCGGATTTCACGGAGTGATATCAGGCTAATGAACTGGTGAATGTCGGACGGTGGGCGGCGGGCGGCGTGCAGGCGGGGAAAAATCGTAACAGTTTTCTCAGCAACTACTAATCACAGTCACTTGATATTTGGTATACAGCATCAGTATGGGGTCCCATAACGAGGGTTTAAATTTAGGTCTGTCGCTCACCTACTTCATGTTTAACGAAATCCAGCCATTTTTGACTTTGACAGATTTATTCACATATTATTCATCAAGGGTTAGAATATCTGAATCACGTTTTTTTTAATTTCTTTTATCCAGCCACAATTAAGCCTTTGTTTGGTTGATTATTCGGCCATCCTTGCGTCCCTTGATAGTTTCCAGATGTTTACGTTAGAACGCTTAAGGGATTTATAGTCTATCCACATGAATGACAACAATCTAGTTTGAATGAACTTTAACCTCTTGTCAAGTTAAACTATACTTGATGATGACATGCCTGTGTCTGTAAGTACATGCCAGATAGATTTATAGTCAAATCCTATACAGGATCACTTTGTGAAATAGCACCCAACACGAACTCAAATATCCTAAATCACAACGCCGGGTTATGCGAGCAAATTCGTTAGGAGAAATTTATGGTTATGATTTTGGAGAGCAGTTTTCTGGTAAGTGTGCCTTTATTTTTCATGTTTATTGTCATTCATCACCTTATTGTGAAAATCGGAGAATGTAGTCAGCTGTAGCTATACCTAGTTATTATGAACAAGTTATTTCATGACAAAATGTCTCTGCAGTTCGATACAATTCATTTTTTGAACATCGGTTAAAAATTTACACCGTGTGGACTCTCTGCCAAAGAATAAAATATGATTGTTTTCAGCAACAGATTACCATGAAATTAGTCATTTTAAAAACTGTAATCATTCTTCTATTTTTAATAAGACTTAGAATGACAGTAACGATGAAAAAAATCAAGCACACTTACAATGTATCATTATCCTGAAAGTCTCCAAACGAATTACATCCAGAAGTTGTGATTTAAGGACATTCACTGGTGACCGTGAAATAAGTATGCTGTTTTAGAGCCATTTTAATTGTTTTGATTTCAGGATCTTAAAAAACCAAATTGAATGACAAAAACAACAAATGAGGAAAATTTATTATTTGGTTGAAATAAGTAATCGTGCGTTGTTGTTTAGTTTGTAAATTGGTAGTAAGCTGTTATCTGGGTCAAAAAACCGCGCGAATTAACTAAATAAACAAATTTGTTTGAAGTGGTTGCTGTTTCATTTAATAGTCAAGTAATCATGAATAATCAGATAAAGAACGACAGTCTAAATACCAAACGAACTTCATGACAGCACTTTTTGAGGTAGCAAAAAAGATATAATTTGCACAATTAAAGCTATTATTTTGTCGCCACGGTAATGTAAACAAATAAAGGCCATATTTGTTGATTATTTGGGAAACCCGGTCATCACACTCGGTAATAAATTTCTCTGTTTATTATAATTGTTTTTTTTTAAAGGACAAATTGTCATTTATCAAAGACTATTAATAATTAATTTGTGCTAATATTTTTTTTCAGTAAAACAAGCAACTAAGCAAGCAGGGCCATGCAGTAAAATGTATAGGAAATATTTGGAAAGTTTAGAAGATCAGAGGAAAAGGTAAAGATTTTATTTATTTCTGTCAGTCAGGTATCCCATGTGGATGGGAACATAATATGGCTAGGGTCCCAGGCCTGGTCACATGTACATATGTACATGTTTTCGACCAGGACATGCAGTTCGGCAGTGGCAGTTGTATACTTATGGTTAATATTTGAAATAAAATTTTATGGGAGAATGATGTCATAATACCCTAATTAGTTGTTAAAGCTGCACTTTCCACTTGAATAACATTTATTGAAATTACAAAATCAAAGTTAAATTTAACTGCAAAAATGGAAACTTAACTTTTCTTATCTGTTTAATAGGACTTTTATTTAATATGCATACAATGTATTTCTTGAAAGCTATATCCAAAGATCTTACAAATGTTACTGTAATCACAAAAACTTTTAATGTTACCGTATTTTCCAGCGTATAAGCCGCTATTTTTTTTCTAAAAAGTTCTAGGTGCGGTTTGTACACCGGTGCGCCTAGTCTATTTAAAAAAAAAATTTCAGGTGGACCAGTGTGAAAACATCGATGTTTTCAAGCCAAGACTTCATCTGGGTCATTACTAAACTACTGCAATTTCTATTTCAGCTTTATTCATGTGATGTTTTGTTTGTTATTTTATGAAATAAAAAGTTAATACCCTCGAATGTGTTTGTTTATTATGTATTTCAGTTGCTTTGATCTTTTCTCTCCATAATCAATCATCCATTTTTATTTTGATTACGTAATCAGATAGAGGTGTGCCTAAAATATGGAATTTATATAATAAACTAGAATGGCGGTCTTCCATGGAAGACGTATGTCGCCTGCGTCTTAAAATATTCAATAAAACAGGAAGAAGATGAGTTACGGGCATAAAATCGCTTTACACCATATAGTACCATAGGAGGAAGCTACATAATAAATATCAAGAGGTTGTGACTTGTAGTTGCCCGGAAAACTGTGTGACTGAAATTTTTGTGATGCCCCAGGACGACGTCACAAGACGACAGATAGTGCCAAAATAACTCCTATAAATAACTAGATGGAGCCTTCCCCGGAAGGCATATGTCACCTGCTTATTTATATTTGTTTGCCAAACAGGAAGTAGTTAATT
Organism: Arcuatula senhousia; assembly: GCA_963971305.1. Taxonomy (NCBI): domain Eukaryota; kingdom Metazoa; phylum Mollusca; class Bivalvia; order Mytilida; family Mytilidae; genus Arcuatula; species Arcuatula senhousia. The sequence goes on along the minus strand of OZ020303.1, from coordinate 37,686,041 downwards.
GTCAGGCATAAAATTGTCTTACACCTTATAGTACTATGGGATGAAGGATGATATACCAAATATCAAGAGGCTGTGGCATGTAGTTGCCTGGAAAACTGCGACGAAAATTTGGCATCTATGTCCATTATATATAAAACGTTAAGTATTCGTCAAACAGGAAGTAGTTATTTTTCTGGCATAAAATCGCTTTACACCTTACAGTACTATAAGATGAAGCTACATACCAAATATCAAGAGGCTGTGGCATGTAGTTGCCTGGAAAACTGCGATGAAAATTTGGCATCTATGTCCATTATACATAAAACGTTATGTATTCATCAAACAGGAAGTAGTTATTTTTTGGGCTTAAAATCGCTTTACACCTTATAGTACTATGTGATGAAGCTACATACCAAATATAAAGAGGCTGTGGCATGTAGTTGTTTGGAAAACTGTGACGGAAATTTTTGTGACGCCGCAGGACGCAGGACGACGCAAGATGACGGATAGTGCCAAAGTAACCCCTATATGTCGCTTCTGCAACACGTTGCAGGTGACATAATGAAGGACACACAAAAAAATCTATAATAATGTATTGGACACATTCCCAGTGCACAGATATGCCATTATGATTTTCTTCTTTTCCACCACATGGCCAAGCTTGTAGCTATCTAATGATTAATCACTCAAACAGAACTTGAGTAATTATAACCAAAACATATCAAGGTCAATAAACTTCACTTTAATTTCACTCAAAACAATAACTAGAGAATCAGGTTGCCAACAAACGATTTAAATGCCAATCATAACAACTGTCAAGTGTCATACACTAATTTGCAATTTACCGATATACACACATATACAGTTAAAATCAATAACAATAAGTCAACACACAAGCTGTTTTATTTATTTTATTAAAATCAAACACAATTTTATTAATAAATCAAAAATAAATAATAATATAAAATGGAAACGATCTTCAACAACATTGGGAGTCTTTGTGCTGAAAATGAAATTAACGTGACAAAAATCATTCAATATACGTTATAAGACTAAAGAAAGGGGTGTGTTTAATATTTAGGTGCACTTTATTAATGGATAAAATCAGATATTTCCCTGAAAATCGGCCCTGCGCCTTAAAGTCCGGAGCACTTTATTTTCCGGAAATTACGGTAATTTTAAAAGTATTGAGAACAGTTTTAATTACATTTTTTAATTCCCTGACCCTCTTTCAACTTTAAGAAGGCCACTGAATGGTGCTGAATAAATTCTCTTTAATTTGTGTTGCTTTGGTCTAAAATCACCTGAACATTGCAAAGCTATTTTTTTTCAATCATTATTTCATTTAATTTTTCAATTCAAAAATTTCAAATGTGATTTCAGGATATATGTTCAAATTGAATATGTTGATTTTTTGGGGTGGTGAAATAAAATGCACAGATGTACATGTATCATTATCATATACATTGTGGTTTTTGTCTCGCCTGCGAAGCAGAGCAGGACATAGGTGTTACTTTACCGGCGGCGGCGGCGACGGCGGCGTTAACTTTTTGGAAAAGTTTTATGAGCACCTCCATATCTCAAGAACTATAGGTCCTGGGTTGATGAAACTTGGTATGCATATGCCCCAGTAGTAGCTTAGCACAGATGCATCCCCATCTTTTGACCTTGACCTTGATTTTCCGGTTGAGTGACTTTGACAATTTTCAATACATATAATAGCAATGGAAAAGTTTTGCGAGCACCTCCATATCTCAAGAACTATTGGTCCTAGGTTGATGAAACTTGGTATGCATATGCCCCAGTAGTAGCTTAGCACTGTTGCATCCCCATCTTTTGACCTTGACCTTGATTTTCCAGTTGAGTGACTTTGACAATTTTCAATACATATAATAGCATTGGAAAAGTTTTACGAGCACCTCCATATCTCAAGAACTATAGGTCCTAGGTTGATGAAACTTGGTATGCATATGCCCCAGTAGTAGCTTAGCACAGTTACATCCTCATCTTTTGACCTTGGCCTTGATTTTCTGGTTGAGTGACTTTGATTATTTTTATTGCATATATATTTGCAATGTTTAAGTTCAATAAACATCTTTTGATCTCAGAAACTGAAAATCCATGTAAATTCAAAATATAGTGGAAGTAAGAAGAATAATTGTTTCTGATGGTGCCGGCAGGTGAGACATACTTTAGTGTTAACTCTTGTTCTAAATTGCCGTTTAATTGTGGGCTGTGTCACGTACACTTATTCCACATCTCATTATTTTCTATTAAAGAGGTGGCCGATGGGTTTATTTTATTCTCCGTTATTTTATTCTCCGTTATTGGCATTTTTATTTTCCTGGATCGTGATATGTTGAAGTATTTTTCTGTGCATTGTGATTGGATATTGCATGTTAACCGTTCTTAGCAAAGTAATTTGTCTGTGATTTGTTTAAGGCATGCTTTACAGTAATACACAATCAAACTTTTATCCGTGAACAAAAATTAAGCCATATTTTCGTGTTTTGTTATTTGCATTTTTCATTCTACGTGATTCGTGATCAGGACCCCCATTTAACTAGTGATAAGCAAGTTGATAAATAAAACGGATGCAATGACATTCTGTATATTACATGTAATTAGCCTGGAAATTAGATTAAGCAAAAAAATGTCTTACAATTAAGTGAATGTTTTTCACCTTGTGTACAACTTGGAAAAAATTGAATAGAAACTTTTTAAATTTTGATGTGTACATGGCCAAGTACTACTTTTAACAATTTTCCCAATTTCGCTGTCTACAAATATTCATTGATATTCAGTTATTTTTGTGTTTCCATGTTTTACATGTTGTCAGTTTTTGTCCCATTCTTGTTGGTGTTTACTGGTTTGGCTCTGTCTTTTCAGACTTTTGACATTCGTAATTACCTCATTTGTTCCTCTGCTTCTTTCAAATAACAACCTCTAACAAAACTTACTTTTTTGAAAATGTATCAAACATTGTCAAATATTTAAAGTTCTTGTTCCTCTCTATGATTAAGTCAGAGCTCCCACTTATTTAAGTGAAATCTTTTAACCTTCTTAAGTCAGTTTTATTTACTTGAAGCAGTAAAATGTCCTTTCACTGATACAAGTAAAGATATTTCACTTATACAGGTAAAGCTTGAAATAAGCATTAAATTCACCCCAAAACAGCCTTTCCCCATTACCAGTAAATTTTAACTCTATCAGAGCATGTACATGGAACCTTATTGAAAGCATCAATATATGGTTAATCTTAACCCTTTCCTTTATGAAACATGGTAAAAAATAACCAGAAATACACTATGCAATAAGGCGAAAATTGAAAATGCTGTAAAAATTATAGTTTTCATCCAAAGGTTTTGAAACATGGTTGGGCTGTTCTCTTCACCAGGCTCAATTGATACAGGTTTCAACTGCCATTTTCATGGCTACTATGGTAACCAAGATCGGTATAAAAGGTCCAAAAAATGACCCTTTATACCATTTGACAACCAAATTTTTTCTTTTGACATTTTTTTGAAAATTATCAACAAGTCTGGTGTCTCTCTGATTTTGAATTTTCAAATACATTGTATATGGCATTTGAAGTAATTTTGAGAGCAATTGCCTCAGTCCTGGGGGTTAAAATATTTTCCTGTCAGCAGTGTCTAAAGACATTTTGTAAAACTTTTAAATACCCACTGGCTAGCTGGCATCTCAAGAAAAACCTTGCTGCTCCTAACCAATTTGTAGTCATTTGATACAATCAGTACTTCAAATTTCACAGATAATTATCAGCTACCTTATGAAAATTAAGATATAGAGACACTGAATGGAGAAAAAGTCTTGTATTTCATTTAGATTTACTTGTAAAGGTAAATACATTTAATGCTAATTTTATTTACTTCTTAAAGTAAAAATTATTGACTTGGACAAGTTAAAAAGATTTCACTTTATTAAGTGGGAGCTCTGACTGTAATTAATAAAATAAATAAAACAGATTCACAGCTGCCCATGACATACAATGTACATTGTACCTGTATTAAAAGTTAAAACCTTGAACTTGTATAACTCCATGTACAGTCACTCTAACTACATCCATGACATTGTATCTTATTTATATCACCTAGAGAGTGTGAAATACCAACTTGCTTATTCCTTAAAAGGCGCCGGCTTTCAGGTGATTTTCCCTTGCCATGCTTATGGTGAGTCAAATTTCTTGACTTTTTTTACTGTCCGCTAGAGCATTTACCAGATTTATGTTGAGTAATTTCCTGCTTTTACCCCCATGACCATGTTTTCAGGACTTATTACATGTACAAATGTATAAGTAAACAATTGTTTACTGGTCAAGAGGAAAACAGTACCGGTACATTTGTTTCCACACGGTACTCAATACTATTTCACGAGGGGCTTATTGCAAAGAGAAATGGTAAGTACAACTCGAGGGGTTAGTGGGAAAAGGTGATACATGTATAACTATATGAAAATGTGAAACACATAGCACCTTTTTCCACTAACCCCTCGAACTGTACATGTACATGTATCAAGGGGAAACAAATGTATACTGTTTCCCAAATGACCAGTAAACAGTTGTTTTGTTATGCTGAATCGTTAAGCTATCAACTAATGCCACGCCTACTGTGCACTCTTTACAGTGTAATCTAGCCATGCCTTCTCCCAATCATTCATTAAAAAGCTACGCCCAGCACAGCATGATACGACCCAAACAAGTTGAACCCTGTACATTAGAGGCCCACCACATTACATTCAGTGATGCAGCACTGGAAACAGACTGAATTACAGTCAACAAATAATTACATTAAAAACAAACAAGAATTGAATAAAAAGGGGGAATTATAATATTGCATATCAATTAAGGAGAGTTGTGGGACGTATAGGTTTATAGTCTGTCAGTTCTTCTGTCTGTCCCACCTGAGGTTATTTTCGAAAACCAAAAGTCATTTCATGATGTTTCGTACACATTTTAATCATAACAAGCAACAATTATGGACCTCCTTTAAATTTGTGCAGAGTTAGCATTCTGTCTTACAATGTTTGTCAAACAGTTTCTTGATCTAGAAAATTTAAATTCTGAAATTTTTTTTTTTAACTTTAATAATCAAGAATAATGAATTACAATTTGAATTAGATATTTAGTATAATTGCTTACATTTTACATGTACATCATGAACTATTTTTTTCTCTTTTTTTGTATTTTTAGAAATTCCATGGGAAACTGTGCAAGTGTTGATAATAGCACCAATCCAAAGAACTCAACAGTTGTTCCAAATAACAATCCGAGTTCTGTAAAAGATGAACCCACCACTTCAGAAGAGAATATCAAAAGTATACCACCAGCACCTGCATTACCTAAGCTGTCTGATAAAAATGCTTCACCAGCAGCAAATCCTTCCAACGAAGGGGACTCAAAATCTCAAATTCCATTGAGTGCTGAAGATCAAGCCAAGAAGGATGAATGGAAAGAAAAGAACAGAAAAGACCTTGAGGCTCTTAAGAATCAAGCAGATGACTTGGAGAGAATGATTAAAGAGAGTATGGCTATGCTAATTGATCCAATAAAAAAGGACCCTGTTTACCAAGGGAATGTTTCAGTGGAAATGTCATCGCCAGCAAAAATTATCAGAATTTTTACAAGTAGCACTTTTACAGGTATTTGATTCATGTTGGATTTGAAATAGCATATACTGTTAAGTGTTTTTTTGCATAACGTTTAAAGTTTTTGGTTTTAATTGAAAAAAATGAATGAACTCTTCTTTTGCACAATTTCATATCCATCATGTCCATATTGTTGGTACTTTAGATATGCTTGAATAATATTTTGCATGTTCCAATTACCATGAACATAGCAAAAATCAAATCATTGTAAAAAAGAAAACCTTAAACATGTTAAATATGATATAATAGTATAAATAGATTTTATTTAATATTCATGTTATTTGCTCATATTTTGAAGGTATTTTTATTTGTAAGAAGTTTATCTAAGGCTGGATGGCATGAAAAAAAAATTAACATGCAGTTTCTAACCCAAATGTACAGTAAAACATTCTTTTCGTTAAAATGACATACAAGTAAAGAAACTAACCGTCTTCTTCAATCATTTTCTTTATCATCCATGTTTTCAGACACAATGTATGAAAGAAACAGGATGATGGAAACAACCTATCCTCACCTCAGGTCTTACTGTCAGCAAAAAGGGTTTGAATTTCAAATCGTAGATATGCGATGGGGAATTAGAGACGAGGCTACCAATGATCACATGACCACTGAAATATGCCTACAGGAAATAGCTAACTGCCAAAAATACTCTGCAGGACCAAATTTTTTGGTTTGTTTAAAGTTTTCATTTACATCATGTACAAGTACGGGTTCATATAAATGCCCATCTACAAAAGAAGGGGGCATACAGTGTTTGGGTCTGTTTGTCCATCTGTCCTTCGTCTGTCCTTCCCTTTGTCTGTCGGTCTGTTTGTCTGCCCTACCCAAATTTTGTGAGATGGGGTATAAGTCTTATTTACATATTTTTGTTTTGATATTAGATATGGTTAAAGGATTTTCATGCTCAAAACAATTACAGAAGAGCAATATTTTTTAAATAAATCTTTCAATTTCCTATTCAAAGATGATTTAAATGAGATGTGGAAAAAAAATTATAATTCTAAATCTTAGTAAGTGAAAAACAGTGGTCAGCAGCCTTCAGAGCAAAAAATAAAACTAATTCCATCTAAAAGAAAATCTAAGTTATTAAAAAATGTCATCTCATTTTGGACTGAAATCATTAAAAGACAAACAAAATAACCAGTCTTGTTTTTGCCATTTGTTATGAAGCATTAGACATCAATACTTTTTATTAGCTCACCTGACACCAAGGTCATCACTATGCTTCTGTTCTTTGTCCATGTTTTGTCTGTCATCCATCGATTATTTTTTTCAAAAATCTTCTTCTCTGAAACCACAGAAGGGGATTTTTCAAAACTTGGTCTTAGAATTAGTTAGGATATGATCTTTTAAAGTTATTTTCCACTTTATGATATGTCAAGAGATATGGCCACCATTGACCTGCTAAAGATAGAACATATGGGGACATCATGTTCAAAGGCTTATTTGTAACTTGAAAACTAGAGCAGGTAAAATGAATCTGGAGGATCTAAGGCTCTTTAGAATAAAAAGTTCACAAAAGTCTCCACTAGATCAAAATTGCCCTTTGACCCCTTAAAGCCTCTTAAGGCTTTTTTTGTATATTGTGAGTATTTTGGGGATTTTTTGTCACTCAAATGCCCTCTGTATTCAACACAGGTGAGAGATTCAGGCTCCTGAGAGCCTCTTGTTTTAAAATAAGTTTTGTATTAAAGCAACACTGACACATTGTGTAATTCTTTATTAAAACTTACATGTATCATTAGAATTTTGTTCATGAATATATTTTTCTACAAATATACAAATACAAATATAGCTTCTACAACGCCATCGAGTTGATTATGGAATTTCTAACATCGAGAGAAATAAATTTGATTATTTTAATGACGAGGCTTGCGTAGCAATTAAAATATCAAATTTATTTCTCATGATGTTGGAAATTCCATAATCATCGAGAATTAAGTTGTAGAAGGTTTTTCTCTAATGTTTACAGGTAAGAAATTGCAAAAGGTCGCTCATCAATTGCACGTGCAATTACGCTGAGAACAAATTTCTCTCTAGAGGTGAGAAATATTTTTTCACAACTGGTTGAGAGGTTGATAAATCAGATGAAAATTAGAGAAAGTATTGTATATATGTATTAGATCTTCTTTTGGTGCCCAATTGGTGCCTCTTTGTTTCCTTCTGCTGATTCAAACTTTTTATATATTTAGTCTTTGTTGTCCCATAAATATGGATATAGAACATTGCCAAGGCAGGTTCTTGCTGATAAGTTTGAGGAGATCATCAAAAATGTTGAGTCAGAGGACAACCGAAAGCTGCTGATGAAGTAAGTCAAAACAATAAATGGGATGCAAAAATAACTACTTTACAATACAATGCTTAAATTATTATTCATCAAAAATTTATTTGTCAATTATATTTTTATGCATGTATTGCACTACTGTATTCACTACATTGGGTAGAGCCAACTTTTCTCAGTTGTAAAATTAAAATGAAGATTTCTGAACTATATAAATTTACCAATAATCAACTCCGTAAAAAAATTGGGCAATTTTAAGAGACAAGCATACCAGATTTCAATTGTTGAAAAAAAAATTGTTAAGCACAATTTTGCTTGCAGTTAGATAATTTTCAATAGAACTACTAGATTATCTAATTCATAGAATATACTGAGGATTCATTTATTTTCGTGGGTACCAATTTTCGTGGTTTGATGAAAAGGACCAGTTCGTGGATTCTTAAATTCGTGGTTTTGAAGACTGCAGCATGCAAATCAAAGTTAAATTTTCTTTTCGTGGGGCATCAGTTTTTGTGGGTAAAGGAACGAAAAATGATACCCCACGATTAATAATGAAACCACAGTAATTTTCAAATTATTCCTGTCAAGAAGGACCTTAATGCATGTGCATCACATAAAAATTATAGGTGAACTATAGGTGAACCATAATTCAGTCGTCCTACTAGGGACCTTTTTTTTGCCCATGAAAGATCAACAGTTTATGTATTGAGTTATTACTATTTAAGTTCAGGCAAATATAAAAAAAATCCTAGATTCTCATACACTCCCACCACAATTTTTTCAGTCCCCTCAAAAAATTTCATTTTTAATTTTTATGCAAATTGTGTCCATTTTTGGTCTATTTTCTTATGAATGACAGCATATTTCATCAAAATTGATAAAATATAAAAAATAAAATTTGCCCATCCCCCCCCCGCCCCATATTTTCAAGAAACTAGAATGAGAATCTAGGAATTATTTTATTATGGCCTTATTCATTGTAGGTGGTATTGTAAAGATGAAAACTATGTTCCACCTAAATACATTTTGCAACCAATCAGCACGCATCTTCCTGATTTTGTAACCAAGGACAACAAGGAGAAGCAGACGACAGCTAAGAAACAGTGGTGGGCAGAAAGTGATCTCATGTTTGATGCTCTGGTCAAAGCAGCAGAAAAAGTTCTTCCTCAGGAAGAAGCATACAAATTCAAACTGTCAGGTATTTAAAAAGATGTAAGATTCTGTCTTGTTGTTAATCAGGAATATTGGACTTTTATTCGTTGTTGGTTTTTTAACCCAAATATTAGGCCAAACAATAAAATATGTATGGAAAAAAGAAATAGGCAGGTGTTTTTTTTTTACAATTTGTTTTTATCCTGCGTAATGGAGAGTGAATTTTATTAAAGTTTAAAGGTGCTTAAGCAAAAATGGCAATAAAAATGTTAGGGTAGGCTTAAAAGAATAGGTAGGGTCAGATCATTGGAAACACATTTTTTTGGCCTAATTATTTAACAAACTGAAATTAACAGAATGAAACTAAAATTATTGTAAGGAACGTATCACTTTAAGAAAACAAAAAATAAAAAATGAACAAACTCTTACTGAATTGTCCAGAAGCAGACCAGATTCCAATTTAGTTTCAAAGTTGTAAAAAGACTTCATATATATGTCTCAGATTACCAAAACATATGAAAATGTGGACAAACTGGCACAAATGTTTCAATACGATATCAGTACCGACCCAACTCCTCTGAAACCACTCATCAGAATTTAATGAAACTTGGTATGCAAGAAAGAAACCATAAATAGTTGTGCTTATTATTAGGAATTTTAATTTGCAAATTTTTGTGTGAGTTATAACCCTTTGGACTTAGTAATTAGTTGAAAATCCTTGTTCATCATCTTATGGACGCAATGCCTCTGAAACTACTGAACAGAATTTAATGAAACTTGGTGTGCAAGAAGTTCACACTATGTAAAGTGCATGTAACCAGGAATTTTTAATCCGCAAATATTATAGGGAGTTATAACCCTTTGGACTTAGAAATTAGCTGAAAATCCTAATTCATCATCTTGTGGAGGCAAGTCCTCTGAAACTACTGAACAGAATTTAATGAAACTCAGTATGCAAGAGGTACACCCTATGTTGTCATGCAAGTTACCATAATTTTTTTATCTGCAAAATTTTGTCGGAGTTACGGCCCTTTTGACTTAGAAATTTGCTGACAATTCTGTTGTGGACACAACTCCTCTGAAACTACTGAACAGAATTTAAAGAAACTTGGTATGCAAGAAGTTTAACATGTTCTTATGTACATTGTATGTAATCACATTTTATGTTGTTGCCAAAATTGATGAGCTCAAGAGTTAATTTTTATCGTCAAATATTGAAACATGTGAGGCTCGTAAAGGTTTTGTTCTCTCTTTTTGCCTAGAAATTTAAATAAGTATCGGAATTATGTACCCTTTAGACAAATATAACAAGAAATTTCAATAGACTTATCATACTGTTCACTGGGAAATTGTTTACAGCATTTTGATTTTCATGTTGACATTGCTAGAAGGAAAATTAAATGACAAGAATATATTTGTTTTCCATTGTAATTTATGGCCAATAACATTACAGCACAAACCAAAGCGAACAATAAATCATTCGTCCTACCACGGTAAAAAGACCGCTCAAAAATCTCCTGGTTTACGGTATTGAAATATTTTATAATTTTAGTTACACATACAGAAATCATGTCAGGGATGCTGAAATCAGACCAGGATATTAAGGAGAAATGTGTCTGGGTGAGACGTAACATCAAAGACATCGATAAACAGGAACCAACACATCAGTTGTCCAGATTCACAGGTACAAATAAGTTTTGTTAGCTTTCATGTAGGATAAGTGTCACACATTGTATTCAGAGTCTTTGTAAAATATTATTTCAGCACACACTTAGTTTCTTTTTGCTTCACATGGAAGGCTATATGTATAGACTTTCTTCACAGTTTACAAGTACCATCAAATGAACAATAGTGCAGATGCAAATTTTTGTCTCAGTTAAGATTTTGAAACTTATCTTCAATCTATAAAGTACAAACAATGAAAAATTATTAAGATGCATTTGTCATCATCCATTTATCAAACAATAATGCATTGTAGCTTGTGAAAATGTACAATGTAAAAATGTTTTTAACATATCAGTGAAAGTGTAAAACATATAAATTCTTATGCTTTAAAAATATATTTGTTATCTGTGAATCAGATCAAGTGCTAACTGTTTTTGTAAGTATTAAAATGTATTGCTAGTTTTGCATGGGCCTGGTTAAGGATAAAATCTTTTGGTTAGACAAGGCTTAAATAAAGCTATTTGTTTATAAGCTCCTAAATTGACTGAGTATGGTGCCTTTAACCGGAACACGTATAAGCTAGTCACAAGTCCACACCCAATAGCATGGAATGCAAAATTATTTTCCTATTTTGTAGAAAAATAAATTACCTTATGATTATTGTTGTATTAATATAAATATTTTGAGTATTCCAAGCTATCACGAGATGTTTTACATATATAGAAAGTTTCTAGAAATTAGGACTTCAGCAGCCATATTCGATTGACATCATGATTGTTCAAAACAAAATGACAGAAGCAGAACATGTCATTCTAATTTTCATGAAACAAGACCCCCCAAAAAAGTGTTGCATGTGAAGCAAACAAATAACTGAATATTTCAGCAGACATATTTCATTCCCTGCAGTCATAACATTTGGGCTGTTCCAGCATTAAATGTGTGTGTGTGTGTGGGGGGGGGGGGTTCAGGAGGCACCTTTTTCTTTACCCCACCGTGACCCATCTAATAATTATTAATTTTTTATCATTGTTTCTTAACAAAATCTTTCTCAAACACCCACCACCCACCATATATGTAATAGAAGTTCCTCCCGACCCCCCACATGAAAATTTTTGAACAGCCCTTAACCTTATCCGGCTTATGAGGTACCATTATCACTCATATAAGAAAGTTACTTTATATGTGGGAGCTTATCAGGTTTAACCTGCATCATATTCAATTTGAATGTTATAAGGGATGCTTTTTGTCTCGCCTGCGAGACATAGGTATTACTTTCCGACGGCGGCGGCGGCGAACGCGACGGCGTAAACTTTTTCGTAAGACTTTTGTGGAAAATGAATTACAAGAAAAGTATAATAGCTAGGCATCTGATATTTGGTATACATACAGTTGGGGTTATGGTCTACGCAACTGGCACCATGGCGTTTGACCCTGTCCCCAATTTCATGGTTCAGCGACTCTGTGAACTTAGATGTTTTTTAGGCCAGAAGACCCCTTTGTAAGACTTTTGTGGAAAATGAATTACAAGAAAAGTGTAATAGCTAGGCATCTGATATTTGGTATACAGACATTTGGGGTTATGGTCTACCCAACTGGCACCATGCCGTTTGACCCTGACCCCAATTTCATGGTTCAGCGACTCTGTGAACTTAGATGTTTTTTTCAGGCAAAAAGACCCCTTTGTAAGACTTTTGTGGAAAATGATTTACAAGAAAAGTATAATAGCTAGGCATCTGATATTTGGATACAGACAGTTTAGGTTATGGTCTATGCAACTGTCACCATGACCCGTGACCCTGGCCCCATTTTCACGCTCTAGTGACTCTGTGAACTTAGGTCTTTTTCAGACCAAAAAACTTTATTGTAAGACTTTTGTGGACAATGAATTGCCGGAAAATTATAATAGCTAGGCATCTGATATTGGATATACAGACAGTTGTGGTTATGGACAACGCAACTGTCACCATGTCATGTGACCATGACCCCATTTTTACGCTCCAGTGACTCTGTGAACTTAGGTTTTTTCAGGCAGAAAACTTTTTGTAATACTTGTGTGGACAATGGATTGCTTGAATAGTATAATAGCTAGGCATCTGATATTGGGTATACAGACACTTTTTGTGTTTATATCAAGAAATGAAAGCTTAGGTAGTTGATTTTAGTGATGGTGCCGACAGGTGAGACATACTTTTAGTGGCCACACTTGTTCTTGATACAGTATTCACCCATTCTTGCTGTGAAGATAGGCATGCATTAACAGTGTTTGTAATATATAAAAGTTACTGTGTTTGAAAGTCCAATGATACTTATTTATTTTTACTTTCCATTTAATGTTTTGTTCAAAAATTTCGCTTTGCATGAATTTTTTGCAGTTTGTAACAGACTGTTAAGCTAAAGAACAATTATTTGGTTTTATTTGCAAACAGTTATTAAAATTAATGTCAGTATATGTATGTTAAACTAACATAAATTTATATGTCTACCAAGAGGTGAGATTTGCCAGACCAATTGTTTTCCATATACCCCACTTATTTGCCTAAGTTTTTGTATGGTTCATTAAAGGGGGTAGGCAATACTCCATAGAAGTAAATTAGGATTTCATTTTTGTTTAAAATTCATTAATGTAGCCAATATATATAAATTTAATCCAAAGAAAGTCAACGTACAAGTTGAAAGTTCATATAAAATTGACATTTTCTAAGCCATTTAACCATGCTTAAGGCTTTGAAAATTAGATAGATTGTATACTCATATAGCATTCCATTATTTGTTTTTTTTTAATGTTGTACATATTACATTGTATATGACATGAAAAAAATTCATTTTAGATTCAGCAGGTAAGCTAAGAATGGTGTTTCTATTTTGTCTGTTTCTCATACTTAATCATATACATGTACTTGATAGCACAAGAATTTAACCTATTGCACAGGTTTAATTTGAAGGTGTAATTTATATCACAATATAAGGTCAATCAACTACATGAAGGATTATTTAGACTTACTTATTAACTACAGGATAGATATTACATTTAATCTGAAGACTACAGACCAAAATTTCCCCATTTTCTGAGGGAAGATGTCACCCAAAATTGACTGATATTAACACTGTACTAACTCACAACTGTGATCTTGGTTTTTTTTTTTGTGGTCAGTGCATGGTGATGAACCCTGTATCTTTTATATTAATGCAAACAAGAAGATTTAGGTTGTTTTACTTTTAATTTCTTGTAGATTAATATTTTAGAGCATGAATATCATCAATAGAGTATGAAGGCAATCTTGATTTCACAATTAAAACATTTTTAAAGTTATTACTCTCATCTTGTTAATTCTAGAATTCAGATAGTTTATTAATAACCAGTAACTGATCTGTTTTACATTTTGATGTTAATAACAAAACTGACTGTTTTCAAATTTGCAATCAAGAAATATAGAAAATTTTGGGAGGCATTTATTAAAAGACTTGTTACAATAGTTACATGTTTTTGATGGAGCTAGCAATTTGTTCCATGTGAAATGTGATTTATTAAAAAGAACAAATGCAAATTTTCTTTTCTAACATAGTTTATTCTGTTCATATTACAATGATACAACTTTACATTTTGTAAGTCATATCAAATTGACTGTGAAGTAATCTTGCTAAAATTGTCACTTAAAATGAAGTTACATATAGAATATTATGTACTTTCCTTTTCGATACTATCTATATCTAGGTGAGTATCAGACGAGTCGGTAGGACGAGTCTGATACGAGACAAGATGTAGATAGTATCAAAAAGGAAAGTATATAATATTCTTTTTAGCGGTAATGACGTCACAGTTATCAAGTGTTCCCACCTGATATTTTCTTGTATCACGGACTGTCCATGATACTAAAAAATATCAGGCAGATGAGATCAAAGGAAACAGCCGCTTATTACCGATAAAATAAAAATATACCTTTGTGCTGAAAAATCCTTTAAAACACAATATGACTTTTACATTAACAATATTGAATTGATATTTTCATCTTGATTTTTTTTCCGCCTTTCAATATATTGATACGGATATTCTAGTTTACTTATAATGTTGCAATGAAACACTGGCATGTTTTCAGGAATTGATAATGCCGAATTTCACTGAGTGTTAATCCAGGTTATACAATGATGAATGTCGAGCACAGACAAGTAAATAATTTTCCTAACAATTTTCTCAGCAAGTGATTATCACAGCCTCTTGAAATTTGGAATGCAGCATCAGCATATAGGGTCAAAGATTCGATTTCAGGTATGTTGCTCAACTACTTCCTGTTAAACAAAATCTGGAATTTTTTTTACTTTGATGTTCTATAGAATGCACTGGTCCTGAAGATAAAGTTAAAGTAGTAAAGCAGCTTATGGAAGATTTAAAAAGAGACATGACAAAAACACTACCAGAGGAAAACATTCTGACCTATGATGTTACTTGGCAAGAGAAAGGTAAGTTTTAATGAGGGAAGTCTCTTGTTTGCAATTTTGAGCTTGCATGATCCAAATGGTAAAATAAGTAATGCCAGCATTATGTGTCCCTAATGCTTTGATCATTTGAATTTGCATATGTGGACCATAACTGTAGTAAAATAGTAAATCTTTTTTTTATATGAAATGTCAAGCCTTATTCATTGTCGTACATTTTAACTTTGATATTCCAATGATAAAATCAATTACTTTTTTGTTCAAGAAGATTGTATACTTCTTGGTTAAATACTTTAAGATAAACAGTAATAACGTCATTATATTATTTGAATATTTTACATTTCCTGTATTTGCACATTTTCAGGGTTAGACCCAAACTTTAAAGAGCACAGTGATTATCTAGAGAAGATCTGTGATGATTCCGAAAAGAAATTAAAAGAACTGGTTGATGGGATTATTGAAAAAGATAAGAAGAAGAAACCACATCCTTTAAAAGAAGAAGCAAAGCAGCATATTCTGTTTTGTCAGACAAAATTGGCTGATTTTAAAGGCAAAGAACAGATGCTTCAGGTAAAGAGAGCTTTAAAGGAAATATTTATCACATCTTTGTGATATAAAGAAAAAAATCATTAGCCTTTTTAAAAGACAGTTTATAATGAGTGAAAATGAAAATTAAAAAAAGAGAGACCATTTAAAAATATCAACATAGTTTATTTATATACTTGTTATTATGATTCATGACAGTCTTTATGATAAGTTAATAACTATAAACAGGTTCGTGGTTCGTTTCTCCTCTGGGGTGAAAATTTCATGAACTGATTTTCCAACTCTCTCTTCATTTGCAAGTATGGTCTCAAGAAATGATGCTAGTCCTTTGGAAGGGACGAAAAAAGGTTGTCCTGTGTATGGAGAGATCAATACCCTGTGCACATTAAAGACCCCTTTGTAGAGTTCGATAAGAGTAGCTCAATGGGGACCGTTTACAAAGGCCACACTTGCAAATTGAGGCTGGAGAGGGATTTAAAGAAGCATTAAGCTTCTTTCCCAATCCAGGATAATTATATAAACTAACTATAAACAGTCAAAGTATCATACAAAGATGCCTTTGTTAATAGTTTGCATCAAATTTAACTTAAATTCTGAATGTTAAAAATTGAAAAATTGCAAATTAAAAAATAATATATATGATTGTACAAAAAGTGAGTTTTGTCTAAGTACATTTGTTCATTTTACATGTATTTTAGCAAAAACTTCTGGAGCAACTGAGTTAACTCTTGTTACAACTTGAGTTCATGTTGCTGAATGCTTTTGGATTTTTTTTTGATTTTATTGTTTGTGTCTTTGTGTTGTTCTCCTTTGCATTGCCTGATTTTGTCTTTTTTCTTTCTGTGTTTTCACATTTGAATGCTCTCTTGGTACCTCTCTGCTGTTTTTGGCCAGTGCATTCTCAGTTATTGTACTTGATTGTTCAATTTAGATGTTAGAAGCCCTCATCAAAGTAACTCAACGGCCAATAGTGATACATGGTGAATCTGGTAGTGGCAAGACCTCCCTGATGGCGATGATTGCCAAGAAATGTTATGAAATGTATGATGGAAAAGCAACGGTTATAATCAGGTATGAACATTAAGCAGCTGATATTTAAGTTTATAAACGTATGAAAGTGCAATGTTTGAGAACAAACTGTATTTTTAATGTAAGCAAACTTAATGATTCAAGACATGTTGTTGCTGAAGCTTAAAAAAATCTTAAAATTGGTTTATAGTTTTACAGCACCTCTATGGAACTGTAATTTACTTTAGATGTATCTATAATTATTTTTCAAAGTAGTGTTAAGTGGTCTTATGAAGCTGTAAATGGTTGAAAGCAGACTTATTAAAATGAAGTACTCTTAATGGTTGTGATTTGTTTACATATTGTTTAACCAAAAAAAACCCCTAACAGATTGATACAAACTTATTTTGCTTTATTTTTAGATTTTTAGGTACAACACCTAAAAGTTCAAATCTACTTGACTTGCTGAATGATTTGACAGACCATATTAGATTTGCTAAGGTGATGACACCAGTTAGAAACAGACCACAGGTACTACCTTTTAAGGGCCATAACTCATCAAAATCAAAATTTACTTTTGTACGAAAAAGAATATTCATTTAATAAAAAATAACCAATGGAATCAAAATCAAAATGTCTGAGGCTTTCTTGTATTTAAAGTAGAAGATTAATTGTGGGCTGAAACTTTATTCTAAACCAAACCAATCAATAAAAACCATTTGCAATAATGCAAATTTAAAAGTTATAAAATTTTACTAAATTCTGCAAATAGTTTTTATACGACCGCAAAAAATTTGCGGATGAAATTTGACAATGATGTTCCTTAACATGAAATGATGGATGGGATTGATTTAGGGGGTCCCCCCTTTTTTTGTTTAAAAATTAGGGACCAAAAAGGGGTCAAAATTGCAACTTATATGTTTGTTGCCATGATAACTTTAATTCTAGTTATCCGATCGCTTTGTAATTTGGCAATAATGTTCCTTACAATAAAAGGATGAATGGGATTGATTTTTGGGGTCCACCCTTTTTTTTGTTTCAAAATTAGGGGCCCAAAAGGGGTAAAAAATTCAAATATTTTATTTGTTTCCTTCATAACTTTGGTCCTAGTTGGCCTATTGCTGTGAAATTTGTCAGAATGTTTCTTACAAAGAATGAACTTGATGAATTTTTACGCCCCCTTTTTTCCCTGTTGTGTAAATAGGGGCCAAAAGGGGCCAAAATTGAACCTTTTTATTTGTGGTCCGATTTTGAAATTTTTTTTTGCATGTTTGTTCTTATCAAATAGCGATACAAAATTTTCGCAACCCCCCCCTTTTTCACTTATTATGTAATTAGGAGCCATAAGGGCCCAAAATCGAAACTTTTTTACTTATGATCTGATTTGGATTTTTTTTTTTGCATGTTTGTTCTTGTCAAATAGTGGATACATAATTGAGAATTAATTTTTGCACCCCCCCCCCCTTTGTCCCCCTATTATCTAATTAAGGACCAAAATGGAAAATTTGTGGTCAAATTTGGATCTCCTTTGATAATTCCTTTTAAAATGTAAGTGGAAAGTCCACCAAAAGCTGCATGTGTCAAAAATCTTTGTCAGTCCACCATGGGCTGCATGTGTCCAGAGCAATTGACTATCCATATTGGGCCTAAAACGTACAGGGTTCAACTTGTTGCGGTCCTATCATGCTGCGCTCGGCGAAGCTTTTTATTGTCTCATGCGACATGGTGATTCCAACAGTGGCAATGGATGCAAAGGCAGTGTCCACAATTTTTAACCATTTTTCTTTAGTCTGTTTTATGTGAACACTATTGATATTTGGTATGCAATGCATTAGCATTTATACAGATCAATTGCAAAAGTATTTTATCTGTATGCTCCTGCAGTCACGGTCTACTGACTTTGAGATTTTATACTGATTAATTGCCCATTGTTAACCTTTTTTCTTAAGTCTGTTTAACATGAAGCAGTTATGGTGCACCAATGTTATTTGGTATGCAGTTGCATTAGCATCAATACAAAACAAAATCCAGAGTATTTTCCACTTTTTACATTGACAATATTTTCATTTTATACCGTGTCCAGCTGCGACAGGCAAGACATATCTCTGTGCTAACAGTTTATTAGATTTGAAAATATTTAAGATCATTTTTATGTTTCTCTTGTATGAGATTCTCAAAACTTCAATAACCAAAAAAAAACTATCTTTTTTAACATTTTTTTTGGGTAAAACCTAATATTAATAAGATATATTTCAAATGCAAATGTATATTTACAGAAAATACAGGATACCAAGTTGCTGTTTAGGCATACTGTTAACAGTGTGAAAGAGCCATTGGTGCTTATATTAGACTCTTTAGACCAATTAGATGACACATTCAACGCTAAGGATATGGATTGGCTTCCACTTATAATGAATACCAATGTGAAGATCATTGTTTCAACACTTGGAGACCCAAAGTATCAAGTTCTACAAAACTTAAAGGTAAATTATAAGTACAACTTATAACTCTGTTTGAAATAAGAACCATTCTTTCTATTGATGGCAGTTTCCCATCTCTTTGGATTAAAACTGTAAAAGTTAAACTACATTAAAAAACATGTGCTCCCATTTATGAAATGGGAATTATCAAACGGTATGTTTTTATTTCAGTCCAAGCTTTCAGCAGACTGTTTTATTCCTGTCAATCAAATATCTAGAAATGACGTCACAATGATTCTCAGCCATTGGTTTACAAGGAAAGAGAGAACGCTCACCAATGCCCAGGAGGATCTCATACTGACAGCCTATGATCAGTGTCCTTTGCCTCTATACCTAAATCTGTGTTTCCAAGAAGCTTCTCAGTGGCCATCTTACTTAGATGTTTCAAACATTCACCTGTATAAGAGTATAAAAGAAGCCATCAATGGGTTATTTACCAAGATGGAAACCCAGCATGGAAAAATATTTGTTTCAAGGACTTTTGGATATCTGACCGCAGGTAAATTAACAGCATTTTTTAAATCAAATTTTTCATAGTGAAAAGAAAATGTTTCCAGTTTATATTAAGCAAGCATGGGGGCTATTAAATGTAGTAAGATTGCAAAATGTCACGTGATCCAAAAATGATGGGCTTAAAGATCTTCTGTCACTTATTCATAATGTTGAAGTTTACGAAAAGTTTTTCACTAAAAAATGGAGGGAAATAGTATCAGAGTACAAACATCCCATTAGTCCAAATTATTAAAGTAAAGTATTAATATACATCTTGTCTCTTGTATTACTTAATTACCACTTCATCGATAAAAATAATCAAACCTTCATTATATCAACTTAATACAAAGTAATATGTTTAATGGATGTTTAAGATTACTTGATTATAAAGGACTGTATTGGAAAAAAACTTGTGCAACTCACATGAATTTACCGGTAACTTTTACTTGTAGCAAAGATAGGTCTTACAGAAACAGAACTAGAAGATTTGTTGGCATGTGATGATGAAGTGTTGAACGATGTCTATGTCTACTGGACCCCACCAATCAGAAGACTTCCGCCATTGCTGCTAGCAAGGTTGCGTCATGACTTACAACAGTACCTAGGTGTGTTATATGTAACATATTCTGTAAACTGGGAAATTTTTGCCTTAGTTTTATTTTCTTGATTTTTGCTTTGACATTGCTACCACGATTATTAAACCATGGTACCGTAATATGTATGTCTTCCATTGTAGTCTATGGACAATAACATTACAATGCATATTTAGAATTGTTCAAACTAAAATTCAGTGGTCGTACCACCAAGGACAGACAGTGCAAAAATTTTCTGGTTACAATATGCAAGGTTTCTTATTATACCCCTCCGAAACAATGTTTTCTGGGTATAGATGAACCACCTTGTCATTTGTTAGTCTATCAATCTGTCTGTATATCTTGTCAACTCCTCCTTAATCACTTATTGGTCTTTACATGAGGGAATAAGATCATATTTGGATGTGCTTAAGAAATTTCATTGCTCTTGAATATCATTCAAGGTGGAATGTTTTTAGTTTTTTTCCAACTTAGATTTCGATAGAAAGTGTGCTTATTTTGAGCCCATTGCACAGAATTTTTCCCTATAAATAAGAACCCTTAAAAATGAAGCAGTTAATTTTTGTCTAGATTTCACAGAGTTAAAAAATCTGAGTACTGAAATGGTGGATATTAGGCGGTCAACTACATGTATTTATCACATTCTCTTGATATTTGGTATTCAGCAGCAGCATGGGGTCCCCATTGATGCAATTCAAATCCAGGTCTGTTGCTCACTTACTAACCAACCATTTTTGACATTAACAGATTTTTAAGCTTTGACCTGGAATTGCTTTTAAGATATTTTGAACAAAGCATATATGTTTTTATTGTTGAACATTAGGAAAATATTTGCAGAATTCAGTTTATTCAGTCATACTGTTCTGTTTTAGTTGAAAGGGGGGCTGATGATTCAACTGTTATATACTGGTATCACAGACAGTTCATTGAGGTAGCTAGAGAGAGATATTGTGCAGAGGGACCCAGTCTCAAAAGTCTTCATTCTGCCATTGCTGATTATTTCATAGGGAAATGGGCAGATGGTGAGTAGTAGGCATTCAGTCACAATATTTCTACTAAGTTGAGGTTATAAGAGAGTAGCAGAGGTACCAATGGGGTATCAGAATGTCAAAGTCTGAAAAGGGAGAGACAAAACCAGTAAACACCTACATGAACGGGACAAAAATTAAACAAAATGTAAAATACAGAAAGACCAAAACTACTGAAAATCAATTAACAACGTGGACTCTAGTCGTAAAGAGAGTGAACTCAGGTGCTATGGAAGTGTAAGCAGTTCCTACTTGCTATAGGACACCGGTAACTGTTTCTAGAACACATGTTTTTATTTAAGAATCAAGTTCAAAATCTGTTTGAAGAAGATCACATATATTACAGCTTGTTTATTCATGTATTTATATGATTACACGCAAAATACCCCATTTTTATCTGTGATTTTAATTCTGTTTTAGTCAAATTTAGGCCTTCATCATGCCACAGATGATTGAACTATATTTAGAACTTTGTTTTGTAATTGTTAGGGAAGAAAAAGCCTTATGTCAACAGAAATGGGGAGAGTGGTTCAGCAGACAGACTAGTTATGTCTCAACCACTCCAATTTGGTGATGTCTACAACAAGAGAAAATTGTCCAATCTACCATACCATCTTACAAAGGCTGGAAGGATTGATGAGCTTAAACAAGAATGTTTAATGAATCCAGAATTCTTGGTAGCTAGACTGAAAAGTTCTTCTTTGAGGTAAAAGGTTAAAAGGTTATCGACATAAAAGGTCATTGGCAGGATTTCACAGAGTGAAAAATCCCAGTTATAAAATGGTGGGCAGTCTGGGGTGACTAAATTATCGTTACAGTTTCTCAGCCAATACTATTCACAGCTATTTGATATTTTGTAAACAGCATCAGGGTGGGGTCCCATAATTTGGGACTTAATTTCAGGTGTGTCTTTAATCTTTGTTGCAACATTCTTGTTTTTGTAGATGACTATCACTGTTACCAATGGAAACCACAAAACTCTGTATCACATGAATAATAAAACCGAAGTATAGTATAGATAGAGCTTATCTTAAAATGTCCCATATCAACATTTTTTTCATACAAACTTATCCTGATTTTTTTTAATGCTTTAATGAAAATATATTCCTTATTATAGGTAAATTATATTTATAATAAAATCGGAGAATAACAAAACAGTCAGGCGATAAGGTGTTAATACTGGGAGAATCTTTCCTAAAAGGAATTTTCAAGCACTTTAGGAGGGCATACATCATTGAAATATAAAGTTAAACAAGGCCGGAGATAAACACGACGGGCCTGATAAAATGAACATGAAATGACGTGGAAAAAAAATACATACAGGTTTTTACTACATAAATCATTCAATTTACTTATGGAAAGATTCACCCAGTATTAACACCTTATCGTCCGACTGTTTTGTTATTCTCCGATTTTATTGTACCAGTTTTTTAATAACTTTGCATCGTTTTCGATCAAGTCAGCTTCTCGACGGTTTAGTAAGTGTTTTCTGGTTTTCTTTAGACCCTAGTAAATTATATTTAAATACATTCAATATTTGATTTTAACCACTTCTAATTAGCTAAAAGAATTGAGAGATAGAGATGACCAAATCTGCCATAATAATTTTATTAATACAACTTAGTTTCTAATAACATCATTACAGGGCACTTATAGACGACTTAAAGATTGCAGTAGAAGCCACTGAAGACCATCAGCTTGATTATGTACTCCAGGCCTTACATCTCTCAGAGGATGCCTTATTGAATGGTCCTGATCAACTTATACCTCAACTTTTAGCTAGATTAGAAGGACAAAAGGTAACCACTATAAGAAATATGAAATTTCTCAAAATGAAATAAAACAATATGTAAGAATATTTCATTCTTAAAATAAATTGATAAATAATGTTGTATGCATTTACCTGTCTACTTTTTGCACCTGCCATATAAATGTGAATATTTGTCCCCTGCAGCAACATAGAAATGCCTGGCTGTTTGTGTGTCAGTCACAAAATTTTTCTGTAAAAGAAACAGGTAGGGGTCCCATATGATGGGATGTGTTTTTAGGTCTGTCCCTTATGTACTTTCTGTTTAAGTTTGTTTAATTTTCTGCAAAGCCCTTTATTATTTTAATACAATAAAAGGTAACAAGTCATTTGCAACTGTCATTTCTGTCATGTCCTATCCTTCAAGACTTAGGATATAGATAAGAAAAGCATGCTTTTAAACCTCTTTGGATACCCTATATAGACACCTTAGAGGTCATTTATTCAGAGTCATGCCTAGTTTTATTTTATCAATTTCATTTATATGGATAATTATCATTTTACATTTGCAGGAAATGCAAAGCTTTCTTGACACATTAAAAAAGCAGAATTCAGTCTATCTTTGGCCAGATCATAACTTCCTGGTTAAAGTTGGTGGACCTCTAATTTATGCTCTTGGAGGACACTCTTCTAGTGTGGACTGGGTGGATTTGAAGATAGATGGAAGAGTTGCTGTCACTGCTGGTAAATATTAAGGGAAAATGAACAATTTAGTATTGAAAGACGTCTAGTCTTCCAAAGTTTCTTTATTTAAATCTTAGGCATATTTGTTATAGTGTCTATCATAAAAGTAAAATATTGAAAAATGATTTCGATTTTTCCATTAAAGAGATAGAAAACACAATTGTTAGCAAATCTTTCAGGATTTATGACCCTTTGTTCTTTAAAAATTCACTAAAATTTCAGTTTTTCTCATTTTCTTTTTAAGCACTTGCAGAAAATGAATTGCTTTTTGGAATGAGAATCTACAGGTTCAAATTTATGTTTCATTCCAGTCTGCAAATTTTTTTATGGGAGTTATTGCCCTTTGAACTTTGAAAAAGAAATGAACAACTAAATTTTAAGTCTTGTAGATAATGAACTTATCAAGTTTATGTTTTGTATTGCTAAATATTTATACCAGAATATTATTATGTCTCCTCCCACTTTAGTGGGGGAGACATATTGTTTTTGTCTTGTTTGCTGTCTGTCACAAAGTTTGTCTGCGCAACTCCGCTGAAACAACGGAATCACATTCAATGAAACTTGGTATATAGGAAGTACAACATATGTAGTTGTGCATATTACCAGGAAATTTTGATCCTCAAATTTTTGTGGAAGTTATGGCCTTTTGAACTTAGAAAATTGCTAAAAATCCTCATTTATCATCTTGTCAGCACAACTTCTCTGAAACTACTGTACCAAATTCAATGAAACTTGGTATGTAGGAAGTACACCATATGTAGTTGTGCATGTGACCAGGAAATTTTGATCCTCAAATTTTTGTGGGAGTAATGGCCCTTTGAACTTTGAACTTTTTGCGGAAACGGGGGGAGACGCCATTTTTGTAGGCAAAAACAAACTTTAATTTGACACTGAAATATGGTGCTGGTAGGGAACTATGCATTGTTTTGCAATACTCTTAGAATGTTTTTAGTTTGAAAATAATTCCCTCTCTTTGTACATGTATATAGTGAGTTATCTCCCATTTGCAGATTTATCTTCTCTTTCCAGAAGGTATTTTATAATAGTTACTGTGGGAAAAGGACAAGATAGGATAAGAAGACAAATTTGGCCCTCTAAATTGGTAAAATTTTCCCAAATCAGAATTTTGAATTATAACGGTGTGATTTTGTGATGCAGAAGTTGTATTTTTATGGAACAGGCACAATTTTATTGAAAATTTGAGATATGGCGTAATTATGCATGTGCACAAAATGATAGAACTATGAAATGTAGCAAATTGGCTTAAAATTGTTAAAATGACAATGGTTTTTGTGAAATTTAAATATGAGCGGACCTGTGGCCCACAAAGATAATTTCTGGAAATATTAGCTTTTGTATGCCAATTCCACAGTTAGAATATTTTTGTGGGCCGCTTGTCTGCTCATAGTTATTTTAGCCAAAAACATTCAAAAATATACCAAATTTCGAGTATTTGTGAGAAAAAGTCACTTTTTCGTCAAGTTTGATTGAATGCTAAAATCAGATTGGATCTATAATTTGTTTAAAACATTCTAATTTATCAACTTTCAGTACTTAATAGTGTATCATATAAATAATTTTTTTTAGCATAAAATTTCACTTTTGAAAAAGGGGCCAAAAACAGCCCTTATCATACCTTGTCCTTCAAGTTAATTTGTATTTATTTTTTAGTTGGTCAAAAAAATTCTAAAAGTTATTGATAGTTATTTTCAAAAATGTATTTAACATGTTTTCCTAACCTAATCAGGTCCAATAATTCCATTAGATAATTTATAAAAAATAAAAACCAAATTTTTCCCATTCATGCAATGTAAAATACCTACCGTATTATGGAGGATAACTCTTGAAAATGGGAGATAACTCACTAATTACAAAAATAGGGAATAATCAAAAGTTACTTCAAATCAGGCAAGCACGTAAAGTTTAGGCCTCATTAAGAGATACTTATACACATTATATCATGCATTTTACTACCTCATGTTTGCCATGCATGTTTTAATGTTTAATGACTGACAAGATGTACCAGTAGTCTTATGACATGAACAGTCTTAAATCCATGCAAAAAAAATATGAATTTACTTTCAAAAGCATGTAGTGCTAATTGCAATTTTGAACACAGATCCCAAGGATTTCAATGATTGAGGAATCAATTTTGAATGACCTTATGTGTCAGAGAATGAACAAACAAAACCTTTCTTTAGATTATACCCATACCATCAACCCTTTGGTTCAGTGATTGC
The DNA here is from genome assembly GCA_963971305.1 of Arcuatula senhousia. Lineage (NCBI taxonomy): Eukaryota > Metazoa > Mollusca > Bivalvia > Mytilida > Mytilidae > Arcuatula > Arcuatula senhousia. Next base: position 37,659,991 of record OZ020303.1, on the reverse strand, counting down.
TGAAAATAGGACAAGTTGTTAGGTGGAATTTCACATCTTTTGTACATAATCTTCTTGTCCCCCGCCGCAACACGGAGCGGGGACATAGAAATGCCGGGCGTCCGTCCGTCCATCACACTTTTTGTAAGCGCTCTCAAGGCTACAAATTTTGTTGGATTTTTATGAAATTTATTCTAAATGTTTATATTACTAATACCTTGGACAAGTTCGAAAATCAGCATTTTTCTATAATTTTTGTAGGAGTAATGGGACTCTGACAATAAAAACGACTGGTTTTTTAGCTCACCTGGACCGAAGGTCCATGTGAGCTATTACCATCACTTGGCGTCTGTCGTCGTCGTCTGTTAACAATTTTTCAAAAATCTTCTCCTCTGAAACTACTGAACAGAATTTTATGAAACTTGGTATGAATGATCCTTAGGGTGTCCTGCACCAAACTTGTGTTTCAATTTTTGATCAGTCTAAAAACATGGCCACCGTTACTAAAAATAGACCAAGGGGGTCAGACTACTGTTTTTGGCTTGTAAAGCAAAAAGTATAAGAGATAGATGAAATCTGATGCACCCCTACTGCTTCAGCATCAAAGGTTCTACAAAAGTCTCCATTTGGTCGAAGATGTCAGATGATCCCTTATAGGTGAAAAATAGCGTTTTTGCATGTTTTTTGCCTATAGAATGAAAACTATCGCAGATAGGGATTAGCTGTTGCTTGCTTAAATGTTCAGCTCATTTAGCTATACAAAAGTTGCCATAGGGTGGAAGTTGTCAGATGATCCCTTATAAGGGTTACGGCCCCTGAAAAATAGCGTTTTTCATGTTTTTGGCCTACAGAATAAAAACTATTGCAGATAGAGATTAGCTTTTGCTTGCTTAAATGTTCAGCTCATTTAGCTCTACAAAAGTCTTCATAGGGTCGAAGTTGTCAGATGACCCCTTATTAGGATTACAGCCCCTTAAAAGTGAAAAATAGTGTTTTTGACCTATAGAATGAAAACTATTGTAGATAGAGAAAAGCTGTTGCTTGCTTAAATGTTCAACTCATTCAGCTCTACAAAAGTTTTATAGGGTCGACATCAAGACCAGGTGAGCAATTCAGGCTCCTGGGAGCCTCTTGTTTTGCTAAACAGACCTTGTAAGCGCTCTCATCCCTACAGATGGTTACAGATTTTCATGAAATTTATACCAAATGATTATATCACTAATACCTTGGTTATGTTCGACAATCAGCATTTTTCGATAATTTTTGTTTTTTTTTTGTAAAACAGACCTTGTAAGCGCTGTCATCCCTACAGATGTTGACAGATTTTCTTGAAATTTAAACCAAATGTTTAAACCACTAATACCTTGGTCAAGTTTGATAATCAGCATTTTTCGATAATTTTTGTAGGAGTTAGGGGACTTTGACCATAAAAACGACTCTGTATTTTGCAAAACAGACCTTGTAAGCGCTCTCATCCCTACAGATGTTGGCAGATTTTCATGAAATTTATACCAAATGTTTATATCACTAATACCTTGGTCAAGTTCGACAATCAGCATTTTTTGATAATTTTTGTAGGAGATAGGGGACTTTGACCAAAAAAACGACTGTGTATTTTTGCAAAACAGACCTTGTAAGCACTCTCATCCCTACAGATGTTGACAGAGTTTCATGAAATTTATACCAAATGATTATATCACTAATACCTTGGTTATGTTCGACAATCAGCATTTTTCGATAATTTTTGTAGAAGTAAGGGGACTTTGACCATAAAAATGACTCTGTTTTTTTTTTGTAAAACAGACCTTGTAAGCGCTGTCATCCCTACAGATGTTGACAGATTTTCTTGAAATTTAAACCAAATGTTTAAACCACTAATACCTTGGTCAAGTTTAAAAATCAGATGTGTTCGATAATTTTTGCTTCACCGGCGGAGGACCCTGGAATTCCATTCTTGTTTTTTCTTCATTTTGTTTTTCAATACATCAGTCAACTTTTCTCTTTTTCAATTTCATTTTATTTTTCAGCATCAGATGATAACACACTTGGATTATGGGATATTAAAGAAGGTCACCTGATTCGAATGTTAGAAAAAATTGCTGATTATCCAAATGAAGTTTACTTTGTCTGTGATGATTCCTTGATTCTGATTTATGACAGCAGCAAACTGATTCTCATTACTGAACTTGGGGTGACGAAATACAAGATTCCACACAAAGCAATCACCTGTTTTGCTATTTGTGGAGAAAAGAAAGAGATCTTGGTAGCTTTCTTGTCAATTGGTACTATTCAATTGTTGGACATAAGCACAGGACAAAAGATTGATGAAATTAAGCCAATGGAAGGATTTGATGCCAAAGAGAAAAAATCTAAAAAATTTGGGTGTTTTTGTTCAGGTATATTTTCAAGTTGTATGCTTTGAAATGTTTTGTATACATTTTGAAATTTTTTACATATATCACTTCTTTATGGTTCTTATTTCACTTATTCAAGTGAAGTTTAATTTTAGAAGATATTGCTGAATGATTTTCAGGTGTTAGATTTTTTATAGGAGTGAGTTGTCATGGGAAATGACTGTGGCTAATTAACATGAAAGAATTTTTTCTTAAAAGAATAACGGTCAGACACTTCATCTTTTAAGCACTTTCTTTATAATATTTTATTAAGAAGGTATAAAAGAGAAACTTGTTTTAGAATACTTATCGAATTACCAGCATACTATTTGTCATTTTGCTTCTAGGTGGAAAAACCCATGCTATTGTCACTACAAATGATGATAAACACATATGGGTAGTGGATATTGTGCAGAAGCAAGCTTATTGTTCCAAGAGGATTGTGTTTCCAACTACGGAGGCCACAAAAGATGAGGAGGAAGAAGACATTACAGTTGATGCCATAATTGTCTCCCCTGATGGGAAATATGTTGTCTTGTCAAATGTTTATGACAATATCCCATATTTGTTTGACATCAAGACATTTGACATTATTCGAAGCTTGCAAGGTACCTTATACATGTATTGATTTTGTATTTATGTAGGTATAGGAAACTTAAGTTGTAATTAAAATATGAGGAAATTTGATGACAATTACTTAGGTTTTATTTATGCAAACCTATATGTTATAAGATTCATAGTTGACTGCTAGGGTCTATCATTTCCTCATAATACTCCTATTTTTTAATACAACCGCAGAAAAATTGAGGACGTATAATGGTATGATGCTGTCATTGTCGTCCACGGCATCTGTTAACTTTAGTGTTACCACAATAACTTTAGTTCTAGTTATCCGATTGCTTTGAAATTTGACAATGATGTTCCTTACTACATTGTATAAAAGAATGGTTTGGATTGATTTTGGGGATCCACTCTTTTTTCGTTTATAAATTAGGGGACAAAAAGGGGCAAAAAATGCTACTTTTTTGTATGTTCCCACAATAACTTTTGTTCTGGTTTACAATTAAATTGAGCTACTCTATAAGATTCTTGTGCCTACAAAAAGCCATTTACTCACTCACTTGTTCAGTCTTGAGATTTCTTAATTGCTTGAATTCATTTTGTCAATGTTTGCATTTTTACATCTAAACTTTGGGGTTTTGTTAAACTAATAAAGATCTTCATGTTTTTTTTTCTGAGTACTATGGTTTCCTCTATCATTTCAACTGACTGCCCATATAGCCAAAGTGTTTAAACCTAAACTCATTTAATGTTTTCAACATTTAATTTTTTCAGGCGATGATGAAGGTGCTCTTACAAGTTATCTACTGTCTCCTGACGGTAAAACACTTTACGCTGAAGTGAGAAACGATGTAGTTACCATTGATATAGAATCAGGCAAACGTAAAACTGTGGTTTCCCACAATGCAAGTATTTCTTGTGTGAAGTCTGTAGATATGAAGACCTTCCTGACGGTTTCTACTGACAGCATTCTAAGAGTCTGGGATTCTTCTAGGACCATTGCAGAAACAAAACAAGATAATGAAATAGGGTTGTCAACATCAAAGTAAGTAATAAATAAAAGCCCCCCAAAATAACTTGGATATGTATTGGCCTATGGAACAAACGTACCTGGCATACATATTTTTGTCCCCCAGCTAGAACCTTTGCATGCTGTGGTGATATACAAACACACAATTATGTCTATAAAACTCTGTGATTATGGACTTAGTAAAAACCTACATTTGAGAACAGATTAGCAACAGGACTATTTCAATGCAAAAAATGTTAACTTTGTTATTGTTTTGATATAGATTTGTTCATCTGACTGAATTTTGAGAATCCCTTTTCACAATTCTTTCATTTAAGATTTGTTCCTATTAGGCCAATATAAAAAATATCTTAGATTCTCATCCCCTCCTGCAGGATTTTTTTCAGCCTATTGATTTTTTCTGGAAAATTATGATCACTATTGGTCAATTTCCTTTCAAATGACAGAAAATTTTATCAAAATGGATACAAAATAAAAGATAAAACTTTTCGCCCTGATAAGATAATAAACTTAATTGTGGCTTGTACTTAGGGCTATTCCAGAACTAATTGTATGGGGGGGTCGGAAGGCACTATAATTAAAATTGTATGGGTGGTCACTGGTGTTTTTTTTTAGATATTTCTCAAATGCAACATAAAGGGAAAAAATTTAAATTTTTATGCATGGTGGGTATAAAAAAAGTGCATTCCGACCCCCCCCCCCCCTACATTTATTTCTGGAATAGCCCTCATCTTATTCTTTAATTCAAATATAAAGTTGAAATGAAATTATTACAATGTATTATATCTGTGGTGTTTAAACTAATTACAGAATGTTTGAGAAGTTCCCATTGGAAAGATACATGCTGGCAATAGGATCAGTTAAGAAAAGGGAAGACAAACAAATTGTTATCTACGACTCAGTTGAACACAAAGTTGTTTCACAAGCAAGATTTGATAAGAAGGTAAGCCTTAGAAGCAGTTTCTAAGATAGTTCAAGTGTTTCATTTCATACAACTTAAATTTTAGTGACAATGTTCGGACACAGTGTAAAATGAGGAGCAATGAACATAATAGTTACAGAAAAGGACAAACTAACCAGACAAAAAAAAGTACATAGATAAAGATAATAACAAAATTACTGAATTTGGAGGATCAATCTCTTTTTTTCCATGAAAAAAGACAAAACAAGGAAAACATACTGGAATTTTTGGACTGCAATTTTCCTGACTTGGTACTTGATAGGATGATTGCATTATATAAGTGATCACATAGGCACTATCTATCTGCAGTGGAAATTTTTGTATGCTGCATTATGCAGCATACAAAAATTTCCACTGTTTATAACAGTCTTGATATCTGTAATGTAGCTTCATGTTTGTGTCAGGTGGGTTAGCCAAGTTTATAGCAGTATTGAAGGCAACTACTATTCACTGTCACTTGATATATGATATACAGCATCAATAATATAGTGCCCCATAAGGTTGAATGTTGTCGAACTTACAGTAACTTTCTGTGTAACGAAATTCCAGTCATTTTTGACATTTTTGGAAAAAAAAAAGGTTTAAAATTGATACCTTAAATGAAAATATTATGGGTAAAGGTTTAAAATCAGCTTTTAAAATATTTTTAAGATGATCGATGTTAAAATTTTGGCAAGAAAGATTTTTTTAAATCTCTTTTTCATAGATTTAGCATAAGTGTTATTCAGCTGACAGAATGTTATGGATTGGGTAAACTTCGTTAATTATTTACTACTTTATGATACAATAAAAAACTTGATGAATAAAAGGGTGGCGGGCAGAAGTTTAACTCTATTTTGATTCTAAGAACCTGAGGATTTTGATAAAATGACAGAAATCTAAAACTAGAGAAAAGTAATCATCCATAAATTTTTTGCTGGACTTCATAGGTAAAAATACATTTGTAAAATGGTGAATGTCTTGCAGGGGGGCAAGCAGGTAGAAAGAGGGAAACTACTCATAACAGTTTAATGATTTTGTTATTTACTGCATAAACATGGGGTTCCATATTTTTATACGACCACAAATTTTTTGCGATCGTATTATGTTATGGCGATGTCGTTGTCGTTGTCGTTGTCGTTGTCGTCGTCGTCGTCTGTAGACACTTTGGTTTCCGTGCGATAACTTTAGTTGTAGTAAACCAATTGTTATAAAATTTTGATATGATGTTTATAGCCACTAAAGGAAGGTTGGTATTGCATTTGGGGTTTCTGGCCCCTACCGTTTTAGAAAAAAGGGCCAAAAGGGGCTAAAACGGGTGTATTGACAAAACGTCTGTAGAATGTTTAATTTTCATCTGATTTTGATCGATCTTTTTTTATTGTATTCCTCAATAAATTCTGTCAACAAAATGTAACAACACCTTTGATGTATCTTGTACCGTTACATTGCTATAAGGGGTCAAAAAGGGGCCACACCCAAAAAATCGACTTTTTTATTTGTGGTCCGATTTTCAAAATCTTTTTTTCATTGAAATCCTTGTAAAAATCCCTGCCTGCGTTTTTCAATCAGATTTGCAATATCTCATACCGTTTTCGAGATATTAGGGGTCAAAGGGGCCAAAAACGCCATTTATAAAAGTTTGTCCAGGCAAATAGTTTTTTACCAATATTAAGTTGTAGTGGGCCAGCCAATTGTTATGAAGTTTAAATATGATGATTATATCCACTAAAGTAATGTTGGTTTTGTATTTGGGGTTTGTGGCCCCTACTGTTTTAGAAAAAATGGGATAAAGGGGCTAAAACGGGTGTATTGACAAAACTGTTGTAGAATGTTCATTATTCATTCAATTTTGAAAATTCTTTTTTTGTTGAAGTGCTCATAAAATTCTGTCTACTAAATGTGTCAATGATTTTGATATGTATTTCACCATTACATTGCTACAGGGGGGCTAAAGACAGGCCACGCCCATAAATTCAACTTTTTTATTTTGGGTCCGATTTTCAAAATCTTGTTTTCATTGGAATGCTTGTGAAAATTCCTGGCTGCATATTCCAATCAGATTTGCAATATCTCTTACCGTTTTCTAGAAATTTGGTGTCAAAGGGGCCAAAAACACCAATTTTAAAAGTTTGTCAAGGCAAATAGTTTTATACTTAAAATTAAGTTATAGTTATTACATGTATATAGATAAGGCTTTTTGTATTAGATGTTGATGTAAATATATATGTGTCAAAAATGCATTTTTAAGTCCACCACAGGATGCATGTGTCAAAAAGCTTTGTAAGTCCACCATGGGCTTCATGTGACCAAAGCAATGGACTATCCATATTAGGCCTCCAACGTACAGGGTAAAACTTGTTGCGGTCGTATCATGCTGCGCTCGGCGTAGCTTTTTATTGGAACTTATTTTAATCCTGTCTTTCATCTGTTTAACAAAATCAATTCATTTTTATGCCCCGCCAACTTTGCTGGGGGGCATATAGTTTATTTGCTCCGTTTGTCTGTCCTTCCTATGGTTTACTGCTTTTGACCTAAATTACGGCCCTTGAACTTAGCAAATTTTGTAAGAATAACAGTTTCCTCACTTTTTTCCCACATCCTTGCATATTTTCAAAAGATTTTTGGTATGTGAGTCTACCATGCAATGATCAGTTACATTCAAGTTTGAGTTTTGTTCCAGTACTCTGATTTTGACCTAAATTACAGCCTTTAAACTGAGCAAATTTTTTTAAAATAACAGTTTTCCGCATTTTTTTTCCACGTCTTTTCATATATTCAAAAGATTTTTGGGTATGCGAGTCGACCATGATGAGTTACAGGTCGAGTTTTAGTTTCATTCCTGTCCACTGATATTTGCCAGTGGAGCATGAGTGTCATCTTGACACATTTCCTTTTTCTGCGGGACATAGGTGTTACTTTACCACCGGCTTTAACTTTTTGGGTAAGATTTTATGAGCACCTCAATATCTCAGGAACTTTAGGTGTTAGGAGGTTGATGAAATTTGGTATGCATATGCCCTAGTAGTACCTTAGCACAGTTGCATCCCCATCTTTTGACCTTGACCTTGATTTTCTTGTTGAGTGACTTTGACAATTTTCAATAAATATAATAGCAAGGGTAAGGTTTTATGAGCACCTCCATATCTCAAGAACTATAAGTCCTAGGTTGATGAAACTTGGAATGCATATGCCCCCGTAACAGCCTAGCGCAGTTGCATCCCCATCTTTTGACCTTGACCTTGATTTTCTGGTTGAGTGTCTTTGACAATTTTCAATACATATAATAGCAAGGGTAAGGTTTGCAAGCATCTCAATATCTCAAGAACCATAAGTCTGATGAAACTTGGTATGCATATGCCCTGGTAGTAGCCTAGCACAGTTTCATCCCCATCTTTTGACCTTGACCTTGAATTTTCGGTTGAGTGACTTTGACAATTTTCAATACATGTAAAAGCAATGTTATGGTTTTGTGAGCACCAGCATACATTGTATCTCAAGAACTATTATAAATCTTAGGTTGATGAAACTTGGTATGCAGATGCCCCAATAGTAGCTTAGCACAGTTGCATCCCCATCTTTTGACCTTGACCTTGATTTTCTGGTTGAGTGACTTTGATTATTTTTATTACATATATTAGGAATGTTTTAAGTTCTATAAACACCTTTTGATTTGAGAAACTGAAAAATCCTTATAATTGCAAAATATAGCACTTGGTAGTAAAAAAGAATTATTGTTTCTGATGGTGCGTGCCGGCAGGCGAGAAGTACTATAGTGTTAACTCTTGTTTACTTTTGGCTTTAATTTTTAATTCTAAATTTCAGATAACCATAGATCATGTTGAATTTATTGATGACTGGAAAGCAATTATTGTGGTCTCAATGGAGGGGCATAAGAATAAAAACTTCTTGGTCTTAATGGATTTTGAGACAATGAATGTCACACCTATCCCAGGAAATATGTACAGAGATTGCAGAAGTGTAGTCAAGGTCAACAATGGAAAAGGTAGGTAGAACAGATTATGAAAATTGTTAATATATATTTAGGGCCCCGCATCGAAGATGCGGACGCCCTATAGTTTTCACTTTGTCCGTCCGTCCGTCCGTCTGTCCGTCCGTCAACAATTCTTGTGAACACTAAAACTCAAAAACTATTAACACGACAGTTCTGAAACTTTGCACAGCTGCTAAGTAGCATGTCATGATGTGCATATCAAAATTTCGTGCAAATCTGTTTAATATTTTGGAAAAAACTTCATTTTTTATCGAAAATCACAGATTTTGAGAATTGGACTTTGTGAACACTAAAACTCAAAAACTGTTAACAATATAGTCCTGAAACTTTGTACAGCTGCTAAGTAGCATGTCCTGATTTGCATATTAAAATTTCATGCAAATCTGTTAAATGTTTTTGAAAAAACTTCATTTTTTATCAAAAATCACAGATTTTGAGAATAGGAATTTTTGAACAATAAAACTCAAAGGCTATTAACAATACAGCTCTGAAGTTTCATATGCATTCCATGGAACATGCCTTAGTGGTTATAATTAAAGTTCGTATGATTTTGAAAACACTTGGATATTTTGCCGCGGGGCCCTTTCTGACTTTGTCAGTATTCTAGTTTTTTGTAGTAAACAAATTTCCATGGATTTAGTGTGTCGTTCAAATAGAATTTTGTTCCTGTTATTGTCCATTTATTATGACAATGGTCATTTAACCGAAGCAATAGCCTATTCCATTTTCAGTATGACAATACAACAGTTAGGATAAGTATAATTTATGAAAGGATATGGAGTAAATGATCATGAGACCACAACACATATGTTAACTCCAACTGCAATTAATTTTTATGAGCTGTATGCCAATTTCGGAAAATTATTCCTCATAAAACCAAATGAAATCCAATCATATATAGCTAAAGGCAGCTTTAAAAAGACTGAATGCAATTGCTTGTAAGGTAAAAAAAAACAGGTGAGAGTCTTTATATCCTATACAAGTTGAAAGATTTAAGATAAGATAAATAAAAAGGAAATAATTGGATAAGTTGCCACACAAAGAAATATGTTGGTGTACAGTTATTGATGTAGATGTGGAAAAATGCTTGAAATTACATGATACATACCGGTATTTCATTTTGATTTTATACAATCCTAATAAGAAAATGGATCACAGCGCATTTAAGGCATAATATGACTGTATTTGGCCATAAAGTTCTTTCCTTCAACCAGATGTGAAATATTATCCCTCAAGATCAATTAGGTAATATTTGTGAAAGTTAAATATATTTGTGTTATATTGATATGGGCCGAATTGTCTTAGGGACGAAATCTGGGACGAAATTTTGACGCAAAAGTTCTGGGTTAAGCCGGGGTCACTGCTTCAATTTATTTATTTAAAAGTCATTGCCATATATATTCAAACGGAATATTGCTGTGCCAACAGTGTGTTTGGTATACAAATAATATGATTAGCATAATTTGTCACCAGGTGGGGCTCAGACTAGCTGATTTGAACAATAAATTCTCATTTTTTTTCAAAAATGTATATGCAGCAGATCAAGGCATGGCAATTTTCCATTAGAACATTATTTGGCAATCGTTTTAAGATTATAATTTTGAAGCTGTGACCCTGGCTTGCCCTAGAACTTTTGCATCAAAACTTTCGTCCCAGGATTTAGTTCCTTTTGTCCCTCATATATTTTGGCCCATATCAATATATTACAAATACCTATAACTTTCTTATAAATTACTTCATAAATTTTGATCGGTTATATTCCACATCTGTTTGACAAAGAGTTTTATTGCCAAATACAGTCATATTCAGCCTTAAATGTGCTGTGATATGATACTTTTTTATACAACCGCAAAAAAATTGTGCACGTATTATGGTATGATGCTGTCATCGTTGTCATCATCTTTGTCTGTTAACTTTTTAGTGTTGGTGCAATAACTTAAGTTCCAGTAATCTGTTTGCTATGAAATTTGACAATGATGTTCCTTAACATAAATGATTGATGGGATTGATTTTGGGGGTCCCCCCATTTTTTAGGTCATTTTTCTATGACAGGAAATATTGTTGAGTCAGACGCTTGTAAATGTTGGTTGAAATTGAATTCAGTACACATAGTGTAAAAATTATAAACAGTATTTGATATTTGTTCAAGCTATCTCTATTGTACAGAATTTATGGTTCCAACAAATAGTGGAAAGAATTTCAAGTTTTACAGCATAGATACATTGAAAGCAGAATATATAATCAAACTACCTGAGGACTTTGGAAAGAGGTTGTCAAATACATACATAGTAAGCTACTTAATGATTTAGAAATTTTAGTGTATGAAAATAAGTTATCAGTTTTTTTTCAATTTTTGTTTACGCAAAGTGACAATGTATGATAACTTTTCCTCTGTCTTTCTATTCCTTGATGTCTTGCAGATTTTAACATTTAAAAGCCTTTTACAAGAATGGTCACAAAAACTATCATGGAAAAACTGTTATGAAGATAATCAAAAACATTTTTTATTTCAATACCTCAAACATTTTTGGTAAGCATAGGTGTAACATCGGGTGCCAAGAAATTCCCTGTTTTTAGAAGTGGGCTACTTGTCAATTGTCAATTAAATGTTCAAAAAGGTGTAGTTCATAAGACTACATGAACTAAGAGGGAATATGGAACTAAATCGGTTTAAAAGTTTACTTAGTAAATGGGAGGGAGGATTTTCTTGTTCTTTCTGCAAATAGTTAAGCCTACCTTAGCTGATTGTCTGTCTCTATGTCATATGTTTTATGTCTTATGTCTTATGTCTTATGTCATGTGGTATGTGTTCTGTATATATTGTCTTAACTTATGTATGTTGAATACAAAAGCTCTCGTTTTAATGTTATATGTCTACCACCTTTAAATAAAGTTTACTTGACTATATTTTTGACTTGACATGTATTATCAAAAACACTGCAAATGAACATGTATAAGCAAATGTTAATGGATAGCCTTCCACAAATTATAAAGAAGGATCAAAACCAGCATATTTCATCAACTTCTTGTAGCCAACAAACCTTTGGCGCTTGTAATTTCCTTCTAGGTCACACTGGGTAGATTTTTTTCCACTTGATCAAAAATAGTGAAGAACGTTTGAAGCCTCAGTGAGTGAGTGTTTTGTATGGGTCAATGATCTACTCTACAAATTAAAAGCAACATATGCTAGAAGCAAAAGGGCACAAATGGGACATTGGAGTGTCAAAAGTCTGAAAGGGCAACGCCAAAACTGATAAACAGGAACAAGAACAGCATGAGGAAATACAAAATACAAAATCAACCAATCAGAAATCAGCAACGCCAACTCAAGTCAAATCACAAAATAAATATCCTGTGAATTTTTTTTATTTATCAAACGAATATTAACATCCAGAACAACCCAGATTGCATATCACATCACCTAGGATAATCTCATTCTGCTCTGAGTGCACAACTTTTTCTGTACCCTGGGTTTTAATTCCTAAATTAAAGCTTTATACGAAGAAATTGATATTTCAAAGCAAAATAACGAAAAGTAATATTGTTAATCTGTTCTGTAGGCCAATAGAAATGGAACCTTAGTGGCAGCTATGGAGGATGAAATGGAACAGATCTTGGTCCTTGATGTTGAAGCTAGAAAGGTGTTAAAAGTGTTTACACAAAATGAGCATAATATTGATAGTTTTTCCAGTGATTTTTTCATTCCGGAAAACAAGAAGTATGTTATTTTCTCTGCAATGAAGAAAGGAGCAGCTGCTGGAGGAAACACCTTGTTTTTATGGGAATGTGAAACAGGTTTGTCCAAACTAAAAGATAGGGAACTGTTGTTTTTCATTGCTTTCTTTTAATACATGTATACCGGTAGTCTTTTTACCTAGTTTTAGTCCTAATTCTAAATATAAATCTAAGTTTCCCATTGTGGATTTTAAAAAAATTATCGTTAATATTGTGATAATGTCTCGTACATTTATATTACATCTCATTATCTTGTATTGTTTTGTTATGATTATGGCATAAAAATGATTAACAAAACAAAATAACCTAGTATCAAACAATCAATCAATCATTATAGTCAGTTAAATCACAAAATTTGCCTCCCTATGCAACAATATTGAAGTCTCTTATTGGTTTATGTTCCTCCAAAAGACAAATCTAAAACAAATCTAAACAGAAGATTTTGCATGTAAATCTTAATATTTGCATTTAATTTTTTTCAGATGCAATGACAGAAATGTTTGACTTCGAATATGAGAAGAAATACAAGAAAGAAAAGTCAGAAAGTGCTGTTGATTTTAGTCAAGGGGTTTTGTTAGATGACAATACACTGATTTCCACTCATGACGACACAATATTGAGAGTTTGGCAATGTGATACCAAAGGTATACTCCCGTCTCATTATATTGTGGGTTCCTTTGTATCATGGTAATTATGTTCATTTCAACCAAATATTGATCTGTGACGTCACCGTTTCTACGTAGCTACCTACCATAATATTATCAGATACCAGTATATATAGATTTAATCTTATGCCTATTTACTTTTCCATGTTGCAAAGTGAGGCGTAGTGCTTTTTAGGTAACCTGGACCAAAGGTCCATGTAAGCTAATATGATTAAGGCCCTGCCTTTTTAGCGAGCATCGAAAATCTATATACCTTTTAAAATTAAATCCATGTGCTCGACCAGCTAAGTGTAACGTAAAGAGGGAACTTTTAAAAAAGAAATTAGGTAGTAGCAAAGTCTGACCCCACCCAACCCAAATCATATACACTTGAGAAAGTTGTTGATAAAATATCTGGGATCACCAACTACATATTAAAATTCAATTTAATATATGTGCAAATGATAAATCCTAGCTGTAACATTCTGGGACGACATTTAGCGGGGACGAAATTATCCCTTCATGGATTACGTGACGTCATTTCCTTGTCAGAGTATTTCGCGCTTCTTCAGTAGACCAAAACAACATTCAGAATCTGTCAGGTTTTGTGAGATTTTCTGAGAATCAGTGTTTTATTTGAAACATTGGTAACAGAAGGTACATTTAGAAACCTAGCAGAAAAAACGGTGAAGTAAAAATATGCAGGATTGAGGAGAGTGAGTGAAATCCCACAGGATGGGACTCTTCTTTCATTTTCAGGTAAGAACCTTTTATTTATATTATTATTATGAGTAGGTTTTATTCAGTAAATTTATGTATTTCATTATCTTACTTAGCATTTGCAAAAACTAGGTCAGTATCATGCATTTGGTATGACTAGTCAATGGGACGATGTTGCCAAAAGCTAGCTCGGTAATTTCTGGAAAATTGTTTTTCAGCAGAAAAGACCGAATGGTGTTTAAATAAAAATCTGTGTGTTAAAATAAACAAGTGGATGAATGAGGGTTTTATCACTGTTTTTGAATTTCTATTTTTTTTATCTTGCATAACAGATTATTATGTATTTTTTTTATAAGCCCAGAGGGTTGATTGTTTTACTTGCTCCGTGTCTATTATTTTTTTCACTCCGTGCCTATTATTTTTTTTACTCCGTAAAAGTAAACCTGTTCCGGTTTTATCGTCAGTATATTTCTGGCACATCTCAAAACATGCACAATGCCGTAGGGCTCGCATCTGTGATGCTCACTATTACCATCACTTGGCTTCTATCATTGTAGACGTTGTCGTCATAGTCTTCCGCCGACCATAGCTATAGAATGAAAACTATTGCAGATAGTGAAAAGCTGTCGCTTGATTAAATGTTCAGATCATTTTTTGGACCTACAGTCGACAACTGTAATTCTTTCCATATCTATTTGTCAGGCAAAAATAAGCATATCTTTACAAATTTGTATTTGTCCATGCGTGTGCTCTATGTTTAATTAAGAGATATCTCACCAAAAATGTCCTAAAATTGTCAAAAATCTAAATATTTCATGAAATCATATGATTTTTAGCCCGATATTCTCATATCTGTTGAATATTTCACAGCTAGTTTTTTGCTTTCCTTAAAAATACAAGATTTCAAAACATGTTTCCCACTAATTTTAAGAAATTTACTGTAAGTTGACATTTGGGGCCGATTTAGGCTATTATACTGAATCTACTCCTTTAAATGGATCTCACCTGTCCAATATTTACTGATCAAATGGTCAGGGAGTTCCTTTATGTTTCATTTGTTCTTGTTGTCTGTTGTCTAAAGTTCTTTCTCGTCAGATTGAATATTTATTACAGCCCCTACTTGAAGAGTGGGGTATATATGTATTGATAGGGTAGCTGCAATAATGTAGCTCCTTTGACATCTTTGATTGGGCAGAGCAACAATGTGGTCTGCCCAATCAAAGATGTCAAAGGAGCTACATTATTGTAGCTAAGTGATAGGGGTCCATCTGTCCATTTGTGTTGTCCTTCTGTCCGTCCTTCCTTTACACCTGAGGATATCCATCTATTATCAGCAACTCCCCTTAAACCCCTTAGTATTTTCATGAAGCCTTCCCACAATCTATCTGACGTAATGTAGATGTGCCCCTCATATTTTTAAATTTCATCAGAATGATTTTTTGGGTTTCCCATAGCTTAAGATGGACTATTAGCTGTTTGAACACAAGAGGGTACCCATATCTTATCAGCAAATACTGATAAACCCCTTGGTAGATTTTCATGAAACTTTCACACAATCTTTCAAACATAATGTAGATTAGCACTCTCTTTTTAATTCTTTTTATCAGAATGATTTTTGGGGTTTCATATTGCAATACATGGACTTAGCCATTACACTTCAAGGGGGTTACCTTATCTCTTATTCGCAACTCCTCCTTAACTTCCAATGGAATTTCATGAAACATTCACACAATCTTTGTGACATAATGTAGATGTGCATTATTTATTTTTAAATTGATCTGATTGATTTTTGGGGTTTCCCAAAGCAAAACATGGACTCAGCCACTACACCACAAGGGGTTACCCATCTCTTATCCACAACTCATCCTAAACCTGTCAATGAATTTTCATGAAACTTTCATGCAATCTTTGTGACATTATCTAGATTTGCACCTACTACTATTGAAAATTTGATCTGATTGTTTTGGAGGTTTGTTTGTTTTTTGGTTTTGTTTTGTTTTGAGGGGTGTTTATTAGTGAGCAGCTGCTCACAGTTTTTCAAGTTGATTTGATTTTTTATTATGTTAATTTTTGTATTTTATTTTGACCTTGGGCCAATTGCAAAATAGCAAGCAATGTCTATTAGCTTTATTGAAGGCTGCTGTGTTGTTTTCACGGTGTTTTTAGATTTTCCACTTGTTTATGTTGATTTGTCAACTACACTTATTCCACATCTAATATTTTCTATTACCTACTGATTTTAATTTACTTTACCATCAAGAAATATGGTATCATCAAGAAGCTTAATATATATATACATCAGGATAAGAGCATGCAAAAATCATCATGAAATCATTCTCCTGGAACTGTGACTAATGGAAAAGAATGTTGCAAGTTGGGCCATTTCTGTGGTTTCATTAGTTTTCATTGTTAATCAGTTGTTAAGGATGCCAGTCAACCATGCAAAAAGAACAAAACAAGGTGTCATGTTATATTGGCTCCTTCAGGAAACATGTGTAAACCATGAAATGTCTTTTTTTTTATGGCAAACAAAAATAAAAATAGTAAGAAAATAAATGAATCCACAGTATGTCTTATGCTTACATTTTTTTTTGTATTTCAGGTACTTTACTGAAGAGAATATTGGGTCATAGGAGTACCATGCCTAGACTTTACTACACACCTACATCACCATATATAATGAGCTATGGTATATACCAAGAGGAAGTCCTGTTCCTTTGGGATAAGAAATCTTATGAACTGGTTGCAAATTACAAGCTTGATGAACCAGTAAGCATGAGATATATATATCACTGTAATGGCATTTCCTAGATATGTTGTTTCAATGTGCTATTTTAAAAATGAGGCACCCCACGGAGTCAAAGTTACCTGCAACCTTAATGCATTTAAAGGGGGACTGTTCACCTCCTTTTTATGATAAATGATCAAACAACCTTACAAATTTATTGAAATCAATCTGCAGGCTTTATGAAAATCTGCTATTAAAAGGTATACTGATTAAAAAGATGGTTGTGAATGCCCTGCTCATGAGCCCTGCTACTCAACACATTATTCATTTATGAATTATCTCACATTATATACATCACCACATAACGAAATTTACATGGACTCTTTGTGAGTGTGTTGTTCAATCAAATACAAATCTGAGAAAATAATTAAAGAGAATTGTCTCTTCTAATAAATTTTAACCAAATTTGGTTGAAAAACCGTGTCTCCGCGAGATTGCGCGAGATCGATGGTCACGTGACTTTTTGATAGCGTCGGGAGAGAAGGAGAAAATGGGACAACTGACTTCATTTTAGCCCTTTTCACCTATTATTTCTCTCTTATGTGTAAGTATTCTGCTTTCCCCAAACCCTAAAAACATTTATGTAATGTTTTCACGATAAAAATAGCGAAACAATATGTGTTCTAAGTGTATTTTCATGAAAAATCGGCATCGGTTCAGATCCGCCATTTTGTAAATGTTGATGGTGTGGATGTGCATCCTTACCCGCTGATTAAATTTAATATTAAACAGTTCATATGAGTAATAGGGCTAAAAATTCAAGTACTTACATGTTCTTGCTTTGTTTAAGCCATAGTTTATTGTCCTATTGCATACTTTTGAAGTAGAATTTTGGTCTGAAAGTGTTAAAAAAAATTGAAGTTTTGATCAATCTGGCAATGTTAATCATGCCGAGGTGTGTATATTCCCGTTGATTAAACTTAAAACTAACTTGATAATTTTGTTACCCTAGCCGATTATTCAAGTCTTTATACATTCTTACATCGTTTAAACCATGGTTTGTTGTCTTATTCATTCATTTTCAAGTAAAATTAGGCTCTGGAAGTTTTGAAGTTCCAGCCAATCTGACAATTTTCATGATGCTGAGGTGTGTGTATAACCATTGATTAAATTTTTACCCAAATTGATATAATTGTTGTCTGAGCTAATTTTTCAAGTCTTTATATATTCTTACATTGTTTAAACCATGGTTTGTTCTCCTATTCATTCATATTCAAGTAAAATGGGGCTCTGAAAGTGTGTTAAAAAACTGAAGTTCCAGCCAATCTCACAATTTGCATGATGCTGAGGTGTGTGTATAACCATTGATTATATTTTTACTCAAATTGAAAAAATTGTAATCTGAGCTAATTTTTCAAGTCTTTATAAATTCATACATTGTTTAAACCATGGTTTGTTCTCCTATTCATTCATATTCAAGTAAAATGGGGCTCTGAAAGTGTGTTAAAAAACTGAAGTTCCAGCCAATCTGACAATTTGCATGATGCTGAGGTGTGTATATTACCGTTGATTTAATTTTTACTCAAATTGAAAAAATTGTAATCTGAGCTAATTTTTCAAGTCTTTATAAATTCATACATTGTTTAAACCACAATTTATTGTCCTTTTCATTCATATTCATGGAAAATTAGGCTCTGGAAGTTTGTTTATAAACTGAAGTTCCAGCCAATCTTGCAATTTTTGTTTTGGCCTTTATTTTTTAATTACCTTGTGAGCAATCCAGGCACAATAATGCTTCTAGTTTTATCATGCTTCTTTTTACTTTACAGATTGTACCGGGGTCATTCTTGCTTAGTACAATTGTAATGGTTCTGTTTTGGACCCTTTCCTGTCCATGTTCCCACAATGGGGTTCAAAAAGAAAAGTAGACTTGCCACTCGTAAAGAGACAGGGAAATATGTCAAGAAGAAGAAAGCACCAGGTATGTTATTGTGAATGAGTTATTTATAGCTAGCATCATAGATATTGTATTGTTTAAGAATGGTCATTGGAAATGGACAGTATATTTGTGTCTGCATATTTTGGAGCATATATTATTATTTCCCATTTCACTTAAAGGACTTTGAATTGGACAAGTTTTTGAAGTATTTTTTATGTTGGTCTAACAAAAAACATCAACTTGCACCTCGAGTCATTACATATACAGATTTCACAATGAAACATTATTTCTTGAATAAATTTATTATGCTTAAAATGTACAATAGAACATACATGTCATGCGTGTACATGCTTTAAATCTCATTTATCACTGCTTTTTATACGAATAATTTTAAACATTTATGAAGACAATTGCTTTATATTTTAAAGTTATTCAATGCATGACGGACACTGAAGAAAAATGCCCTGTTACCACTGTCTTTCAAATGGATACCATCTCTAAAGTGGTTCTTGTGAAAACACTGATGAGTCCATAAATGAATGTTGCTTGCCTCTGATAGTTCTTCAGCTAGTTTTTTGTTGATGGCTGTTCTTCTCTTGTCATATTGGTTGGCACTCATCCCATAAGGTTTAAATCGTCTGATAGCACTACATATTATAACTGTTTGTACTCCTTTACAAATAATATTCTGAGCCAGTGAAATTAGTTCATTCACAGTTTCATGTGGCTTACAATCTAATGAGATGTTATTCCCAGCAACTTGAACAAAAACTATATCAGGTCTGACACGGTCAATAATGTGCATGTCATATTTGCGTAGTTTCTGTGTTGTTCGGCCACCTACTCCATAGACTACTGAATTATAGTCCTCAAGGAAATCCCCCTGCCTGTTTTGGTGAATCCAACTCTTAAGGTCCCTGACCAAGCTGTGGCCAAATACTAACACCATTTTCTGGTTTGGAGATGACATGTTAGACATTCCTTTACAATTTTCATTATGAGCTATCACATTTTCAAAGGCTCATATTTAAGCATGTTTTTGGTCATTTTGAGTAATGTTTTGCTCAATGACTCAACTAAGGTTTTGAACTGATTAGATTTGGTCTTTTGATCTTAATAATTACATGTAAGCCTGGCTTGGGACTCATACATTTGAATACTAATCACTACCAGTTTGTTAATTAGGTAATTTACTAAAATACTGTTCTAATTGCCAATTTCTTGTACAGTATACATGTATATGTACATGTAGTAATTAGTATGGTAATAAGCTGAATATTAGTCCTCAATATAGGTTTATACAACTTCACAGACTTCCAAATTAAAAAAAATGCTAATTTTATTTTTCAGTTATCCATTTGTGTCTTTTGATTTATCAAAATAATTGTGCCATCTTGGATATTCAATTGGATTTGGTTAAATGTTTCTACCCCTACCAAAAGATCTCTCTATTAAGGGCAATATAAAAAAAATATTTCTTCAAAAAAACAAACAAAAAATCTAAAAATATATAAAGGATAAATTACAGTATGAACAAAACAGATTTAATTTAAATGCTTGCTTTTATGAATAGTGTGGTTTTACTTTTGACATATTCTCTTATATACAAATTTCAGATGATTTGTCATCCGCCATAGACAGTATCAAAACAGATTCTACTGGTAGTGGAAATGTGCCAGCAAAAGGTTCTGGGAAAATTTGTGATGTTGTTCCTGATGATAAAACTCCAAATACAATAAATCCTGTTGATACATTTTGTGGTATGTCTTGATTTCAGAAGTATTATATTTAATATGCTGTCATGAATAAAACTTCACTTTTGAAAGAAAATCACAGATTTGAGAATTGGACTTTGTGAACACTAAAACTAAAAAAACTATCAACAATACAGTTGTAATATATTGAGGAGCATTTCATGGTGTTCATATTCAAATTTTATTAACAATTTCTACTGGCAGGGCCCTGACTTTAAGCAGTCTTCAAAGTTAACTTTTTGAAGCACAAGCCTGAAAATTATTATTTTTTTAATTTTTCTTTACATATAATTGGCTTGTAATACCATATTTAAAAGAATTTTTACTGGTTCGAAAGCTATTTTACTAGCCAGGGCCGTCGGACTTGTGGCTAAATTCCAAGACTGGACTTTGTCAGTATTCAACATTTTGTAGTTTGCCATCATATCATACATGTATGTAATAGATCTAGTACAGTATACCATCATTTGATTTGAAAAATTTCATGGGAGTCATAGGGATTGATTGACTTGCTAATTTTTTTTGGTCTTTTACTCGTATAACTTTTGATATTTATACCTTGCTTTACTTTTTTTACAGATGGCGATAATTTATTGCTTGATTATCCAGACAATGAAGTATCATTATCCTGCCTTGACACAGCTTTCATAGATTGGAATACTGGGTTTATCTTTCCTGAAACATGTGATCAAATAGGTTAGTTTAAATGTATGCACTGTCTAAGGGCTATTCTGCCTGACTGCTATTGATTAGTCTTACTATGATTGCAAACTCATACATGTCATAATCCCCTTAAAAACTTTCTGAAAACATTTCACACTGATTTTATATCTTTCAATGCATGTCAAAATAAACGGTACCTTAACAAAAAAGAAATCAAATGAATGGAATACAGAATGTCTTGAAACTTGATAAACATGTTAAATAATGTTCACTTATTGAAAGAAAAGTAATGACAGACAGACAGAAATACATTTAACTGCTTAGTTCTTTTATGCTGATTAAAATGGACACAACGTCTTGAAAAATAGATTTTCATGGTGTCTGTCACTTGCATATGTTGCAATGCTGTAAAGAATCTTTGTTTTATATATAGAAAATTTATTCATTTTTTAGATCTTTTATTCTTGTATGTGTTGTGATGCTTTTTTCCTTTTTCATGATATTTTTTTTTGCATTTTCAGATGAGCCACATGTATCAACAGTAGTAGATGAAGACTCTGCTTTCTGGGAGTTACCCATCAATATCGACTTTGATTACATAAACAGTGATTCCTTGAATGCAGAACTAGTCGACAGTGATGGAGTTCATGGTCATGAATTTTACGTCATACTGGACAAGGTATACCAGTACAACCCATCAGAAAACCTAGACGAGTTCGTTAAATCCAGAAGATACGACATTCTGAAGACAAAGGTGGCTAAATTTGATTTCTACAATTTTCAATTTGTCAGATCCAAGTTCATTCGTCTTGTAGAGTTTTATGACAGTCAAACCTATCTCACTATAAAGACTAGTATTACTATTCTGAACAATTTCCAAGTTGAAATATTTGTCCACGATCAAAAACTCCCAGAAGACCATTTTATTTATCAAACTACAAAGAAGACCTGTACAAATATTGAGGACGTCAAGTCACTTGTAGCCAAATTAACGCAACTGAAGATATGCATTGGTAACCCAGAGCGCAATTTTCAAGAGAGACTATCTCCCACCTATCCTTCACTTCCATCAGACCATGTAGCTGGCTACAGGGAAACCAACAAGGGTGCCATCTGTGACAACAACTTTGCATATACCAGCACTATACGATCTGTAAAATGCACTTTATATTCTGAAAGCGACCGCTGTAAAAACTGTCAGACTTATAGACGAACACTTTTGAAACAGGCAGCTCGAAATGCAGAAAAGGTACCAACTCCTGAAAAAAACTGGCTCAAGTCCCACAAAGGCAATTCTCAACTGCGAGAAACTGAAAAAATTGCTAAGCTGAACCAAATGACATCGCTTTCCACAGACCTGAAATGTAAAATCAAATCGCTGGAAAAGAAGATCACCACCTTGATCCAAAAAGAGGGCATTGGTCTCAAGGACTCTGATAATGGTGATTTCAGCACAATGATGTCTGGCCTGTCTCATCAAGTGGAAAGCCAATTTCCAGATCAATCCAGCTACCAAAGAATATTCTGGGAGCAGCAAATGAAGTTCAACAAATTAAAAGATAAGAGAGGTATGCAATAAAAGTATCATTAGAAAAGATATTTTTATTAATCTAATCAGGATGTCTATCATGTCTATTGTTCAGCAAATTAATCATACAAAAACTCATTATCAGAAATAAATAAAACATTTATTTTATACATTTGATCATTTTGCCAGCACTATTTTGTTTCAACAAATTTTATTAGGCCTTATGAAAATGAAACACATAAAACAAAATAGAAGACAGGAGGCATTTGTCAAAGAGAGGACGCAATCATCGAATTTTATTTTGTATTCTCATTCACTAAACAACTCGACCAAAGATAAAGAATAAAAAGCAATTTAAAAAACATACAAATGACAGATTTTGCTTTACATTTTGTAGGATTGTTTGCCGCCATTTTTGTAGATTAAAATTTTGTCCCCTTTTCCTTCATTTTTGTACATGTACATGTGTCTAACTTTTGATTGTTAATTTTATGTTTAAAGTTTTTTTTAAATGTTGACTATAACCGTATAAATATGTATGTTGCAGGTATGCGGTGGCATCCCCTGATGATAAAATGGTGTCTTCTTCTAAAAAGCAAATCGTCAACAACATATGATGCCTTACGGCAGTCTGGTTTCATCAGTTTACCCAGCGAAAGACTATTGTACGACTATAGTCATGTCATTAAATCGAGTGTTGGTTTCAACCATAAGGTGATGGAGGCTTTAATTACAGAAGTGGAGAAAAAGGGACTCACCGAGGAATGGCAACGGTATTGTGGTATCTTGCAGGATGAAATTAAGATCAAAGAAGATTTGGTTTACGACAAACATTCTGGTGAATTGATAGGTTTTGTAAATTTAGATGACATTGGCAATTCTATTTCAAACATGGATCAATGTATTAAAGACGAACAACCTAAGCTGGCTAAAAATGTTCTTGTGTTGATGGTGCGTGGAATAGCCAACGATTTAAAGTTCCCATTCGCCCATTTTGCCACAAACGGTGTAACTTCTGACCAGTTGTTTCCCATTTTATGGAAAGCGGTTGAAATTCTTGAGGTAGACGTCAATTTAAAAGTGCTTTTCATAACATCTGATGGAGCCTCACCTAACCGAAGATTTATCCGTTTACATGCGATGCCAAACCAAATGGGAATTGTTTACAAAGCCGACAATCGCTTTTCCGATGACGACCGTCAAATATATTTTATTAGTGATCCGCCGCACCTGTTGAAAACAGCAAGAAACTGTTTTTCAAACTCTTATTCACATAAAAACACCAGAAAGTTGTGGAAAAACGGCAAGACGATTTCTTGGATGCACATTGTAAACCTATTTAAGGATCATTGCACAGGAGGTTTGAGGTTATGCCCAAAATTATCTAGGCACCATATAGATATTTCGTCCTTCGGTTGCATGAAGGTGTCATTTGCAGCCCAAGTATTAAGTTCTACCGTCGCAAATGCTTTAGAAATGGTATATGGACAAGAGACAAGTGAAACTGTACAATTTATTCGGCATATGAACAAATTCTTCGATTGCTTAAATACCAGGAATCTATATGAAGCGGGAAGAACAAGGAATGACAATTTAGCACCCTATTTGTCTGAAAATGATCCGCGATTGGACTATCTAATGAATGACTTCCTAGGTTATTTCAATCAGTGGAAAGCCGATGTGAACAACAAACCAGACAATCCCTCTAAATCGGAAAAAGCTGCCATGCAGTTAAGTTACCAAACTTTGCAAGGTTTTGAAATAACAGTAAAATCTATTGTGGAATGTGTTCGGTTAATGTTATCAAAAGGTGCCCCGTTTGTCTTAACTGAGCATTTTAATCAAGATCCAATAGAACAACATTTTGGGATGGTGGGAGCTAGTGGCGGTTGCAATACAAATCCAACATTGCAGCAATTTAACAACAGCATCGGGAATTTAAGGGTTGCCGGTTCACAGGCCTTGGCACCGTTTAGGGGCAACACAAAACGAAACCTTGAAAGAAACTTCTGTGCCTTGCAAGTGTGCGAACCAATGCCAAAGAAGAAGCGAGTGTAAATTGTCAAATTTTTATAGACGGTTACAATGTATATGTTCATGTAATTTTTATCAATTTTCTTCTTTTGTACCATTTAAAAAAAAAATAATCTGTTCATTTATCTTGTTTACAATACACATGGCATGCATGATTTTGGAAAACTGTTACTTGGTAGTAATTTAATATCTATATTAATCACACTCAAAAATGTGTTATACATCTATCAAAAGCTTTAGCCCAAACAAAAAAGAAATACATGTGTTTCCTGTCTTATAAATTTGGGTTGGTTGGTAGGCCTAATTTTTTTTTTTTAACCTTAAATCTGAGATAACAATCCACTTAAATGAATGGGGAGTAAATTTCAAGTTTAACGAATAATCTTAGGGAAGCCATAAAAAACAAGGTAGAATGTATTTATGGAATCAGAAAACACATGTATTTTTTGTTTTGGTCTTACTTGTTCTTTGTTAACTTGAGATGCTGATTTTTGAAATTAAATGATGATAGGATGAAATTTTTTCTAGTACATGTATATAAAGGACACCATACACTTCATGTGCATGTAGTAAGATTTTGTATTCCAAATTCTATTGCAGAAGAGATACAGGCATTGGTTAGACAAAAACAAACTATTTTTGAAATGATTTAATACATGAAAACAACAATATTCAACATCAAGTACTGATAATATGAAATACATACATTTGTATTACTTCTAGTATTGTAAGCGTTTAAATAAAAAAAAAATAATGATATTGTCAATAAATTGAAATAATCAATACATTATAAATCAAAATACTTTTAAAATCAATCATTGTCAATACATTATAAGTATTACATGCATGTACATGAGATGTATAAAAGATCTATTTTAAATTTTAGTAAAAAAAATCTCACATTATTTTAACCTGTCACAAAAATATGTAAAGTCACAAATTATTCTTGTTGTATTGTTAATGAGCTAAATGTAATTTTTCATTTAAAATAGCAATTATTGTTAAAAATGTGAAAATCATGACAATTATACTTGATGTACATTGTATTGATCACAAGTATTCACAGTATTGTATTTGAAAATGCGTACATTTTGTACATGTATGTACACTGTATGTGTGTAAAAACGAAATTTTAAAGATACATGTAGATATACATACTATCACAGTAAGCAAAACAATTCCAGTAAAGGTTATCAAGAAAAATACATGTTCATGAAAATATCAAATACATGTATTATGGCGTGACAATGATACATTTATATCATTACAACAAACTGAAAGAAATATTTATGTTTAGCAATACTCAACAATCATTTGATTTAGACAAAATTGACCTTGAATTTTTAACACAATGAAAATATATTAAGCTTGATACTGTTTTGATCAGTTCACTCTGTTGGACTTGTCTTTCAGCGCTTGTCTAAGGGGTTTGGCTGTCGTCTCTTTTTTCTCCTGTAACATAAGTTTCACCTGGCGAGCTGTTGAAAACCCCCGAACAGTCAGAAAGAGACGCAAACACTTTTCGAGCGCAAACTCTTTTAGGTCTGAATTACCGCATAGTTGATCCCAATAATGATTCACCATGTAGCTTGTCAGTATCGAGTTAACTAAGGCAGTCCTGTCCAGTGATAATGAAGAAATTGAATTAACATCGACAAGTTTTCTGTAACATTGTTCGAATTCACGGACTAGCAAGAAAAAATTGTCACACGGAATGACAAGTCCACCACGGTCTAGTTTGTTTGTCCACCCTTTAAACTTTTCCACATAACTTTTGCTCTGGTGGCTGTTTGAGTCTGCTAATTCTGTCATGATACGGTTGAGTTCCTGGTGTTTTGGGTTTTTCTTGTGTCGGAACGTGTCTTTCTTGAGTGCTGAAATAATGTAGCCTGAAATATGAAAAACGATGGATTGGTCAATATCAGAAATAGCTGATGGTTCGCTGGACTTCTTAGAGAAGAATTTAGCTCGTTCTGTCATAAAATTCTTCAGTATGGCATCCTCTAGTATTGAAACGAACAATTTAATAGGAAGGTTGACTTCACCTAGGTGGCCCCTTATAGTTGTAACAAGTTGACTCTGGATGTCGTTGTCACTAGTAAGGCAATAGAAGCTGTTAAACAGTTGTTCGTTAGCAGACATGTCGTTGTTACGGCAAGATTCAGTTGATTTAACTGCATTTACAAACGGTGTACGTAAAATATCTGCAATAGGTTCTCTTAAGCTAGATTTTACCATTTTGGCCAACTCGACTATTGATTTTCCATTGCTAGATTTTGAACTGTTGCGAAATGGACAGTTGATGATCTCATCCAACGATACATCAATAGTGGAATCAAACACGGTGATACATTCAGGCTCTGTCATTGAAAAGCTGGTATCCTTTGGTTTGATGTTACCCTCTTTAGAGCTGCGGTGGTCACTAACTGTAAAAAAAAATACTTTATTTAGGACAATGATGAAAAAGTTGCAGGTGAGAATGATTTTTAAAATATGTAAAATTTAATTCATAACATGTGTACATGCATGTACCAAATGTATGCATAATGCTGTATGTCATTGCCTTTCTGCATTTAGTTACATGTGACAATTTTCATTGATCTACATTATACCTTAGACATTTTGTGATTTGTGCATGGGTATTTACAAACGTATGCATTCATTCAAGATTGCTTGCTTTTCAAATTGCTTGTGTTTATCATGATTATTATCATCACAGACTATTATAGTACAAAGTCTATTTTGACAAGTGATGTAGTTGTTTTTGCTAGATTACATGTACATGTACCTAAGCCTTTATCTAGGGCAGTGCTATATGCACGGGTATTTATCATGTAAAGGCATTTTGTCCTTAATCATAAACAAATTATTGGTACAAACAATATGAACAAGTACATTTACAAGATTTATTGTAGATACTTGGAAAATGTGAAAGCTTTTTTTGATGTTGTTATTTTTGCTAGATTACATGTATAATGTAACTATGTACCTAAGCCATTTTCTGAGGCAGTGTTTTATTCACGGGTACTTTTTCTACAAGTGTCAGGAGAAATATTTTTCAAGTATGTTAAGAACAATTATACTGAATTATTGAGTAGGGAAGTTTATTTAAATAATCTTACATGTAGCTGTACATAGTTGATAATTTTTACTTGATTTTTCCTAAGCCATAAAATAATTTCATGGCAGTGCTTTATGCATTGGATCTCATTAAGTACATTTATAGTTTTTGCTTGTCTTATTCTGTATTGATGAAGTGCAAATTATGTAGTGGACTGGAGTCAAATATAACTTCAGCTTTATTTATATTGCCTAAGCATTGTGTAATGCAGGGTTATTTTGTTATTAATTTTCAATGATTTTTTTTTATTGATTTGTCATATTTATAAACATTGTACAGGTCATAGTTTTAAAATTCCAACTAAAATTTTATTCAACTTTGTCTTTATATTGTGGGTTTTTTTTGTACAGTGCATATAATTCAAATTGATATTAGATGCATGCTGTGAGTGTGTATTTATTATGTAATATATGCTTCCAAGTCTTAAAGAGAAATAATAAAACTTATTCCATATTCTTTCGTTTTGATATTTAGAAACATTCAAGTTTTTCACGGTGCCCTTGTAATTTTCACTTGGTCTGTCTGTCTGTCTGTCCAATTACTTGTGAACATAAAAACTATATGGGTTGGATCGAGATGTCATAGATCTGAAATAATTTTACTGGTAATTCAGTATCATTGCTTATCTAATTTTTATGCAAATCCATCATATTTGTGGAAAAACTTTGTTTAATATGGCATTTGTTTTATCCTAATGGAAGGAGTTCCAATTGAAGCTTTATGTTCCAAGCATGTACATGGATTGGTTTTCATTGGTTTTCATTCACATTAAAAAGATCAGATAACATAAACAAATAGATATATATCTGGCATATGAGATTAACAAGGTATAAAACTTCAAAATGAATATTGAGTAACAATAAGAATAAGAGAATACACAGTATGTACAAAGGCAACTGTGATGGCTTATCACTAGTAAGTAGCTGAGATGTGGATGGCAAAATATACCAGTTCATCAGTAAAACCCGACACTAAACTTAAAAACATTGGAAAATACATGTACACAATAGAATCAATGAGGTACCAAAGGGGCATCCAAATATGACAAGTGAAAAATTCTAAAGAAAAGATCAGAAAACAAGAAAAACAAAGACAACACAAAGAAATAAACAACATAAAATTACAAAAAAAAGGAACTGAATGACAACTAGGAACATGAACTCAAGTCGTAACAAGAGTGAACTCAGGTGCTCTGGAAGTTTCCAATTCATAAAATTTGAACATTAGATAGTAAAGTTCTGATTTGCAAATGATCAGATCACATGGTGAATTCTAGATATCAAACATAAAGGCTGAGACAATTATAAACCCATTATTATATTCTCAGAAAAAGGTATAAAAAATACAACAATTATAACAAACTTTAAAAATAAGAATTCAAACTCACGCTTCACATTCTGTAAACTGTGTTTTTTCTTAAGGTGTCCACGAAATCCAGACACAGATGAGTACGAATTATCACATTCTGGGCATTGATATACGGACTTTGCTGCACATTTTTTAACTTTTTTGGCAGGTTGTTCATTTTCATCAGAATCTAAATCGGAAACCGTGTATTCACCAAGTAATAAATCTAAGTTAATATCACTATCGTCCCAGTCTAGAAAATCACCCTTTGAAGACATTTTCAAAAGTGAGAACAAAAATCACGTACAATTTCTATGAAGTTCATTAATAGACAATTAATTTTACATACTTTAGATCTTTCTCAGCTTGCAAGCCATGATCATTTTTAAGGGCAGCTAATTGTGTTTAATTCTTTATTAATAATTATGTTGTTTCAGTAGTCTTTACAGACAATTAATTTTACATACTTTAGATCTTTCTCAGCTTGCAAGCCATGATCATTTTTAAAGGCAGCTAATTGTGTTTAATTCTTTATTAATAATTATGTTGTTTCAGTAGTCTTTTGAAGCTTAATTCAGTACCGTTTTCGGCATTCTCAGATATTTCGCTGGCAAAGTATACCTCTTTTTTAAAGTTTGCCAAAAAGAAAAATGACACAGAAGCGTATATTGGTTTAATAAATGAATATATTACGCTTTAATTACTTTAAAATGTTATTGTTATCGTAGTTAATTAAGAAGAAGAAATATCATGAAATAAGAAATAAACTTTATAAGAATAAGTTCACAATAACTGAGAAAATTATATGCAACATATTTATTAGTTTCCTAATTAAATACGTTAAGATACGATCACTTTAATCATGTTACTAGACCATCGTCTGCTAAAAATCAATATATGCTCGATCGGGGCCCGGATTATTAATTACGAAACTACACCATATTATCGGCGCTAGCTCCGAATTAACGACAGCGTTATTTCTGGCTATCGGCGGAGACAAATCTCTGTTTATTGTTATCTCAGTACAAATGTATAATGCAAAAAGTTTAGCAGAAGGGGAAAAAGCCAGAAGTTATACTGTGGATTCATTTATATTAGTGGGTGCTTATTTTTCATGGTTTGATGAAAAAGGACCATTTTGTGAATTCTTAAATTTGTGGTTCTGAAGTCTGCAGCATACAGATCAATGTTATTTTTTCTTTTCATGGAGTATCACATTTCCTGTGTCATTTTTAGGACACCCATGAAAACCAGGAAAATTGATACCCCACAAAAAATAATGAAACCACAGTAGTTCTTTTAGATAACCTTGGCTATATGTAAGTCTGTATAAAGTATTACCTTTATCACTTTATATTTTAGGTTTATAAGGTATTTTGGTCAGACGATGGCCTGTCCTTTGTAACCACTACTACCAAGAACATGATTATGGTTATCAGATGGACTGTCCATGGAGAGGATAATCAAGTCAGCTCAGTGTTTAACTCGCCTGCTTCTTTGAAGACAACATGTAAGTTATTGAAGTTTGTACAGCAACATTATTGGCCGGGGACATGTTTTACTCATCTATTGGAATTTTGTTCCGTTTTTTATACGACTGCAAAAAATTTGCGGACGTATTATGGTATGATGCTGTCGTCGTCGGTGTCTGTTAACTTTTTAATGTTTCCACAATAACTTTAGTTCCAATTATTCGATTGCTATGAAACTTTACAATGATGTTTCTTACCATAAAAGGATGAATGGGATTGATTTTGGAGGTCCCCCAATTTTTCGTTTAGAAATTAAGGGCCAAAAAAGGGCCAAAAATAATACTTTTTTGTTTGTTTCCACAATAACTTTAGTTCTAGTTATCCAATTGCTATGGAATTTGACAGTGATGTTCCTTACCATACAAGGATGAATGGAATTGATTTTGGCGGTCCCCCCTTTTTGTTTCAAAATTAGGGACCCAAAAGGGGCAAAAAATTCAAATATTTTACTTGTTTCCACCATAACTTTGGTCCTAGTTGGCCTATTGCTGTGAAATTTGTCAAGAATG
The DNA here is from genome assembly GCA_963971305.1 of Arcuatula senhousia. Classification (NCBI taxonomy): domain Eukaryota; kingdom Metazoa; phylum Mollusca; class Bivalvia; order Mytilida; family Mytilidae; genus Arcuatula; species Arcuatula senhousia. The sequence goes on along the minus strand of OZ020303.1, from coordinate 37,628,819 downwards.
TTTCTTACATTAAAAGAATGAACCTGATGAATTTTTGCACCCCCTTTTTCTCCGTTGTGTAATTAGGGGCCAAAATAAAAACTTTTTTATTTGTGGTCCGATTTTGAAATTTTTTTTGTATGTTTGTTCTTGTCAAATAGCGGATAAAAAATTAAGAATTCATTTTTGTGACCCCCCCCCCCTATTACATTATTAGGGGCCAAATGGGGCCAAAATCGAAACTTTTTTATTTGTGGTCTGATTTTGAAATTTTTTTTGCAAGTTTATTTTTGTCAAGTAGCGAATCCAAATTTGAGAATTTATTTTTGCGACCCCCACCCCTTTTTCACCTGTAACGTTATAAGGGGCCAAAAGGGGCCGAAATCGAAACTTTTTTAATTCTTGTCCGATTTTGATAATTTTTTTGCAAGTTTATTCTTGTCAAGTAGCAGATATATTTTTGTGTCCCCTTTTTTTACTGTTACGTTATTAGGGACCAAAAGGGGCCAAAATTGTAACTTTTTATACGACCGCAAATTTTTTGCGATCGTATTATGTTATGGCAATGTCGTTGTCGTTGTCGTTGTCGTCGTTGTCGTTGTCGTCGTCTGTAGACACTTTGGTTTCCGTGCGATAACTTTAGTTGTAGTTAACCAGTTGTTATAAAATTTTGATATGATGTTTATAACCACTAAAGGAAGGTTGGTATTGCATTTGGGGACTCTGGCCCCTACCGTTTTAGAAAAAAAGGGCCAAAAGGGGCTAAAACGGGTGTATTGACAAAACGTCTGTAGAATGTTTAATTTTCATCCGATTTTGATCATTCTTTTTTTATTGTATTCCTCAATAAATTATGTCAAAAAAATGTAACAACACCTTTGATGTATCTTGTACCGTTACATTGGTATAAGGGATCAAAAAGGGGCCACACCCAAAAAATCAACTTTTTTATTTGTGGTCCAATTTTCAAAATCTTTTTTTCATTAGAATCCTTGTAAAAATCACTGCCTGCGTTTTTCAATCAGATTTGCAATATCTCATACCGTTTTCGAGAAATTAGGGGTCAAAGGGGCCAAAAACGCCATTCATAAAAGTTTGTCCAGGCAAATAGTTTTTAACCAAAGTTAAGTTGTAATGGGCCAGCCAATTGTTATGAAGTTTAAATATGATGATTATATCCACTAAAGGAATGTTGGTTTTGTATTTGGGGTTTGTGGCCCCTACTGTTTTAGAAAAAAAAGGGCAAAAGAGGCTAAAACGGGTGTATTGACAAAACTGTTGTAGAATGTTCATTATTCATTCAATTTTGAAAATTCTTTTTTTGTTAAAGTGCTCATAAAATTCTGTCTATTAAATGTGTCAATGATTTTTATATGTATTTTACCATTACATTGCTACAGGGGGCTAAAGACAGGCCACACCCATAAAATCAACTTTTTTATTTTTGGTCCGATTTTCAAAATCTTTTTTTCATTGGAATCCTTGTGAAAATCCCTGGCTGCGTTTTTCAGTCAGATTTTCAATATCTCTTACCGTTTTCAAGAAATTAGCGGTCAAAGGGGCAAAAAACACCAATTTTAAAAGTTTGTCAAGGCAAATAGTTTTATACTTAAAATTAAGTTGTAGTTATTACATGTATATAAATAAGGCTTTTTGTATTAGATGTTGATGTAAATATATATGTGTCAAAAATGCATTTTTAAGTCCACCACAGGATGCATTTGTCAAAAAGCTTTGTAAGTCCACCATGGGCTTCATGTGACCAAAGCAATGGACTATCCATATTAGGCCTCCAACGTACAGGGTTAAACTTGTTGCGGTCGTATCATGCTGCGCTTGGCGTAGCTTTTTATTTATTTCTAGTCCGATTTTGAAAATTTTTTTTGCATGTTTGTTCTTGTCAAATAGCGAATACAAAATTAAGAATTAATTTTTGCGCCCCCCCCCTTTTTCCCCCTATTACATAATTAGGGGCCAAATGGGGCTTTTTTATTTGTGGTCCAATTTTGAAATTTTTTTTTGCAAATTTATTCTTGTCAGGTAGCGATTCTAAATTTAAGAATAAATTTTTGGGGCTGTAATAATAATTTTTTCAAAATTCTGGTTCGATTTTTAATTTTTTTCCCCAGACATTATTCTTTTAAAGAGTAGAATACAACATTCAAAATTTATATTTTTACCCCCTGGGTCGAAAGTTTATCAGAGAAGCATGTGTCAAAAACCTTTGTAAGTCCACCATGGGCTGCATGTGTCCAGAACAATAGACTATCCATATTAGGCCTAAAATGTACAGGGTTCAACATGTTATGGTCGTATCATGCTGTGCTCCACGAAGCTTTTTATTCCCAGAAACCATACATGTAAATGATATTAAACTTTGTAGTATGGTTCAGTATGTCAAACTGTACATTTTAGCAGCATTCAGACCTGTCAAACTTCTACTTCCTGTTTGGGAGCATCTATGTCATATGGACACATTCCTTCTATATTTTTATGCAACATGCATGTGTTAGATAGTGCCGTATTGGAATCACTTTGGCACTATCTCTCCTCTTTTGGCAGTTGGCGTTCAGCATCCTGCAGCGTCACAAAAGTTTCTGTCACAGTTTTTAGGGCAACTTTATTTCACAGCCACTTGATATTTTGGCATTAAGCTTTCTGATGTTGTACAATCAGTATATGGTTTACCATAATTTTATACCCACAACTCATCTCTTTCCTGTTTACCGGTACCTATTATTTAAAGACTGAGTTGACAAACGTCTTCCATGGAAGACTGCCATTCTTGTTTCTGATAAGCATGAACCATTCATCAATAATTTTTATGTTTGAAACAGCAACAGCGACATTTTTCAACACCAAAAAACAACTTTAAATAGCTCTATTTTTAGACACTATGTACACTGTAGATTCTTGAAGGCATTCCTTTAATGTACATGTACATGATTAAATAAAAAATAATTTCCTGACAATCTTACTAAACATGGATTGCCATTATTTTTTTTGAAATAATAAAACTCTTATATAAGCCAAGCAGAGCAAGAAGTTATAACTATTTGTATTATTACATGCAAGAAAAGCTTCTATAGAATGCTGGGTACATTATGTTTCTTGGGTTTAAAAGTAAAACAGAATGGAGTTAACAATAGAAAAGAGTATATTTGGAACATTTTTCCAACCTGTTCTAGCCCAATTGAATGACTTTTTTTTTACCTTGGTTATCCTGGATTTTAATTCAGAACGCAAGCTTTATTTGTATTTCTGTTCAATACACCTTTAGCATTATTTAAGCATTAGCATAAATCACATGATAATGACGAAACTTTTTTTTCTTGTAGTTTTGGGTGACAACATACCAACCTTGGAGCTTAAACCAGTGTCTTCTGGTCCAGATGACATTGATCAAGAAGAGGCGTGTCCTGAATCAGACCTTGATGATTCAGACTTTGACCTTGACGATGATGACGAGTAGAAAAAATATAATGTACATGATTGGACAATACGTCAACTGCTTCACCTAAGACTACTTTACTTTTATAGAGGAAGAGTACTATGAGATATGTTATATTCATAACAATTTGAATAAAGAAATACTGTGGTTTCATTATTATTTCATGGAGTACCAAATTTCATGTTTTTCAACCTTGAAAATTAGAATACAATAAATTGTTAATTTTGTATGGAATTCTTCAAGTAAATTATGCAAATCAAGAACCCAAACTTCCAGGAAATTGCCAAAGCATGAAAATTGAACCCATGAATTTACTAAAACTACAGTCTTTGAACATTTATATTTAGAAATTAGATAGATGATTTCTTACTTGATATCTTTATTAGTTTTTATGCTGTTAACACTCAGGGAATCTTTTTTAACAAAAAAAAATATTGATATTATTTACTAACATTAAGATTGTTATTTTCTGTATCCGTCCTAACATTTTTAAAGTTCTTGATGTTTTGTTATATGTTTTTGAAAATATTAAAATCAATGCAATTTATATTTTTGCTCACATGCAACCTTGTTAATCTTAATTACATGTAAAGTACATTCTTCATGTAACTTCTTTAATATCAATCATATTTTGCACCTTCATGTTTGTTAGTTCAGTTCAAATAT